>JASPKZ010003438.1:600000-984914 GCA_030220185.1 Diploptera punctata
GGAAAAGATATACATTACAAAAAATGTTAGATCCATAAATTTTGAGTTTGCAGACAAACAATATCTGATTACAAAGTTCTTCAAATCAACACTAATGGCAGTTTAGAAGATGACCGGCATGATGAAGAATCAAGTCGTGACAAGAGCTGATGAGAGGAGTCATGGCTCCTGAAACCGCTGTTCTGTGTTGAAGAACATAGATATATGAGGAAAGAATATTCATGACTCAATACTAATTGAAAACCTCATAACGTAAAATTCCCAACTATAATATATGAATTATTATTATTATTATTATTATATAAGAAATTGGAAACCCAACAAAAGGAAGTTTTTTCCCCAATGGATCTCTCCATATCCTGACTTAATTACAAAGTAAATACATTAGCAAAAAGAAAACAAAGCATCAATCATCCACAAGTATAACTCCATACTAATCAGAGGCAGAAACACTCAATACATCACTAAATATCAGAAAGTAGGCAAACAAATAAGGAGTTATAAAATTGAATGGCTGAATTGAAATCGGAAGAAACTCAAAGTACCCTAATTTTGAGAAAACCTTAAAAAACTATGTAACTTCTAATAGCTAACTCTGACAAATTTTTGACCAATTACAATATTGATCCTCTGCTTTTTTATGCAAAAAGTGATAAAGATATTATTCGTTTAAGATCACTTGTGGTTAATGATCATTCTCCAAAGGATGGCTAAGGAAAGCAAGTAAGACTTGAAAATGTGTTTCTTGATATATTTGAGGTTTTCAATATATTCTTCTTGTCTTCTAATTACTAATAAAGTTTATTTATGTAATAATGCTAAATTAATTTTTTTGATGATTTGAAAAAGGAAGAAACTCCACTGCTTTCGAAGAGCGATAAAAGATGTATATACTGTAGAAATTATGAATTCTTGTCGTATTTGAATTAACTGTAACTGAGGGTCAATATTGTAATTGGTCAAAAAATTGTTATTAAGCTATAAGAAGTTATGTAGTTTTTTAAGGCTTTCTCATAAGTAGGGTACTAGGAGTGTCTTTCCTTTTCAACTCAGCAATTCAATTACAATAGAAAGTAACATTATGAGGTTCTTAATAAAACAAAGTGAGTCTATTGTATGTTACCTCATGTTCTTTTAGGACATGTTTCAAAACACACTTATGTCTTATTTTCTGTCTGGTCAAGCTGAAGATGAAACACAAGTGTGTGTGCTGAAACATGTCCTAAAAGAAATCAACTTTTATGAGGTAAGATGCAAAGACTCGCCTTATTTATTAAATAAGGTCATGATCGCTTTGATGTACTTCAGTTGAAATTAAGAATTTTAAAAACAGAAAAATTCATACTATACGATGAAACCACAACAAATTAATCAAATAGACTACGAAAATGCAGCAAATTATAGTGTACAAAGTATCATAGAGATCTTCTTCTTCTTCTTCACTTCCTGGTTTAGGCAAGAGTTGCCTGTTCCGTCTTCACTAATAGATCATAGAAATAAAAAACTAAATTTATTATGATTACAATTTCATTTTATAACAAAATTGATTTGTAATCATGATAAAATTCGTCTGAAGAAGGTACAAAGTACTGAAACACTTGTAACAAACTTGTATTTTAATAAATACTTTTATTTAATTAACATATTAAGAACAGTTAAGTCTCGTAGACTGTGATGGGCAGGACATGTGGCACAAATGGGTGTGCATGGAAGCTTCTTGTAGGAAAACCAGAGGAAAAATGCCCAGTTGGTAGATAAAGAATGAGATGGAAGAATAACATTAACTATGATTTGAGGGAAGTAGATTATACAGGGAATGATTGAAAAAATTAGCTCAGGATAGAGATGTATGGAGAACTTATGTCCATGTGGCAATGAACTTACAGGTTTGATAGTGCCAGTGAGTTAGTTAGTTATTCTTAACTGTGACAAACTCTAATTGAGAATGGAGACGATGCTCTTCAAAACATGAACAGGTAGGACATAATGAGGTGAGTTGTATTGTTTCCAGTTCTAACTCATGGCGTTATTTCGTATCAATTATTAATTACTCAAACATGCACTCAATCTATGTTTTCCTCTATACATCTCACTTATGTGACATGGTCAGCTAAAGTGGCAGATAAAAAATTTAATTAGACCATATTAACAACTGTCTACCTAGTGTGGAACCCAAAGCATGTACAGTAAAGTGGGTAGAATTGGAAAACACACATATACATTTAGCTCCCTTATTAACAGTAGGTAGTAAGATATATGTACGTATATTTTGAATAGTTGGTTCATATTTACATTGACTATTTAACTCATGCCCCAAATGGTAGTCAATGACCAATCACGTTTGAATGAATTTTGTTTTACAACCAATGACAGTCTTAATATTTCATTTTAGGAAGTGATATTTTGAGGTTATTTTAATTATATTATTTTTAGTCTGATCATCTTACCTCAATATTAAATATTAAGGTAAGATGATCAGACTAAAAATAATATAATTAAAATAACCTCAAAATATCATTTCATATCATATCAATATTAAATATTAAGGTAAGATGATCAGACTAAAAATAATATAATTAAAATAACCTCAAAATATCATTCCTAAAATTAAATATTAAGACAGTCTTGTTTCACCTCACTCTTTATCAGCTCCTGCTTTTGTGATGAAGAAAGCTCCTCCATTTTAATATTCTGAACAGGTCAGAGCATTATTTTTCTCCAACAAATACATTGAATATAGCAAATAATGAACAGATTCCGTGATTTTACTGAGTTGTTTACTAAGAAATAAATGTATAACCTATAATATTGATTATAATATACAGTTTGATGTGTTTCATTATTTCTCCACTAGGGTGCATTCTTATAATATGGCAATAAATAATATGATCAAGTTTTAGTAAACATATACAACCTCACATTTCTGATTTGTTTTCAAACATCGCCATTTACATGAAATATATAAATATTTTAAAATAAATAATGATTTTTTAGTAAACTGTTTAACTTTGTTCGTTAAATAGTCCTAACACATGCCACTCTTGATTTCCAAATTCTCTAGGGTCACAGTCCCCAACCATCTCTTCAAATATGATTTATCCATCATTGAAATGTATGAAATGAATAATAAAAACATCAAAAGAAGCCGTAATGGTTTTATAAAGCAATGTAAAATTCTCAAATAAATGTCTTCTTAATAAAGAAGCCGGCATTTGCAAGATAGAAGCAAAGGTTTCATAGCATATGATGTGCAGGAATTGACAATGTATGTAAGAGAAAAATTTGCATTTATATTGGAACTCGCCCAGATGGCTGTCGGTAGAGCACTGGCCTAGAAAGCTAAAGGTCCTGAATTTGAGTCCCAGTCTGAGCGTATATTTCTCTTCAAATATGAAGCAAAAGATGTGCTGTAACACACCGGTACACAGAACAGCTAGGGTAATTTAAGGCTATTTTTTAAGACCCTATATGGAAAATTAACATTTTACTTTCTCATGTCCCTTGTAGAAACAAATGTGCTCTTTCAGTGGTGTCAGTAAAAATAAGATCAGGGATGATAGACATATTGAAAACTGTCCCTGAAAAATGCTAAAAATTTGCAATTTTTAATTTTATACTCAGAAAGGGTGTCAGTAAAATCTGAACTATTAACTCATAGAAAGTAATACTGGTGCAGTATAATGTGGACCTGATTGTTAGTTGACGCCTGAAAATCAAGGTCCCAGCTGCTTTTGTCTTGTAGTAAATGATGATTGAAGTAGGGCATAAATCTTCTGTCAAACTTTGCAAGGCACTTTCAGACCAAATATCATAAGTGGTAATAATTTCCAAGCAATTTGAATGCTATAGTTGCATTCGGCACCAAAAATTGTAATAGTATAAAATAATTCAAGGTAAGACACTACAGTTGAAGCACAAGGTTATATCAAAGTTGACCAAATTCTTTGTGTCGCGTGCTTCGTGACATAGCATAGGTCCACTAAGGTATCCCTAGCTCTGAAGCCACTGCATCGAGCCAAAATTTTGCACAGTAACCTAACACATGTATGTGCACATATGCACAAATTTTGAACAGAATCTGAGATGGTCTAGGGGAATCATTTTTTTATTTTAGGACACGTGACATGGAATGACCTATGTTTTTTTTGTTTCTATTGTCATATGATTTTTTTTATTTTAAGTTAAAAAAATAAATAGGGCCTTATAGCTTGCGTAAATCAAATTTGAATTCTCTAAAAATATAAGACCTAAATTAATATAAACCATCACTTAGTTCTAAAAGTCATGGACTACTGAAGACCTGGGGTTGAGTCTCTTCCAATAAGAAATTTATAAGTTGTACTGTAAATAAATAGTAAAACAAGAGATGAGGAAGTAAACAGGCAGAGAGATAAAAGAAAGGAAGGGAAAAGAGTACTAATATTTTCTTATTTACTAATGTAGTTTAATGAAAAAGTGGCATTTGTACTGCCACCCTCCACAGACCTGATGGATAGGTATAAAAGGTGTATTCATCCTTCCAGATCATTCAAATATTGTTTTACTTATGTATCCAATAGTGTATTACAGTGCTATATCTTACAAACACAAGATTCTGAAAAATGATACTTTGTGTTAAGTTTGTTACTCTGTGATGGAATATAACATTCTATTTATTACATTTGTTTATCATATTTTCTTTTTCTTGAAAAATTAATTCCATATTACATACAGCCCCACTTTCTCCTTCGTTTTAAACCAATTTAAAAAAAAAAAAGATTGTGAATTTTCAAAAGAATAACATTTGTAAAAAGGATTACAGAAAATATAATTTCACTATGAAATTAGAATACAAAAATTAAAAGTAACAAATGTATTTAACAATCCACAAAAGGTTTAAGAAATATTTCTTCCAATTTATACCAAACATATTCCATAATCTAATATTTACAAAATTTTAAAATGTTGGAGTAGGTTATATAAAGTTAAAAATTATATTAACACAAAGCATAAGTTTAAAGATATATTAAGAAGATATTACTGCCCAGCTCTTGTAACACCAACTAAAGAACACAAATTTACAAAGAAATTAAGAACTTTCCTAGTACATAATTATTTACAAAGCTCATCATCCCACCAAATGTGATCAATTCATTTTTCAGTAATTTATTTATAAATCTATAAAACAATTCAGGCAGATTAATATAGTGTATCAACATGTTTATTTTCATGTAATTAATGACTAATTATAATAATGGCCCACATAAATTAATTAGAAATCAAGTATGTCCCATTTAAATATAAAAGTAAATATACTCACCTATTGATGAAAAAAAAAAATTACGCTTAATATAATAAATTTGGGAATTTTTACATTATGAGGTTTTCTTAATAAGAGTCAAATGAGTCTGATTTCTTCTTACCTCATACATCCATGTTTTTTTAACACAGAACTGCAGTATCGGAAAATACATCATTCCCACCTTCAGCAGTTTTCATGGCTGTCAATTTTGTATTATGCCAGTAATTTTCTAAACTGCCATCTGGTGTATTTAGAAGAACTTGGAAATCAAACTTGGTTCAATTTATCAAATTAATTGCAAAGATTGCAATAAAGTATACATAGAGAAACAAAAAAAAGGAATTTAAGACACTTGCAAAAAAGAACACTTTAGAAATACAAAAACTGGTGAAATTGAAAAATCAGCACATAGTTTATTACAGAATCATAGAATTGTAAAAGAAGCCCTTCTTTTAAAACATCTAAACCTTTGGAATTAACAGTTTGGGAAAGGATATACATTGAAAAAAAAAAAATGTTCTAGAACCATGAACTTTGAGGTTCCAGACAAACCAAGTTTGATTACAAAGTTTTTGAAAAGTACACCAGAATGCAGTTTAGAAAATTACCGGGATAATGAAAAATTGACAGTTGTGAAAACAGCTGAAGATGGGAATGATGTATTTCCCGATACTGCAGTTCTGTGTTAAAAAAACATACATATGAGGTAAGAAGAATTCAAGATTCATTTGATTCTTATTAAAAAATTACCCACTGATAATCTTTTGTAAAATTATCTTTCAGTTCTCATAGCTATAAACTCTTTATACTGCAAGTATCATAGCAAAGTATGAAGAATAAAAATTAAAACAATATTTTCTTGCATGCACAATATTTTGTTATTCTTTAAACACTTTGAATATTCAAACTGATTTCATTGTTTAATAAAGTTAATTGTTTCACGATATCAAAGTTTTATATAGTACACCGTGTCCACAGAACACTTCCCGGTTATAAAGAGGTATAGCGTCGCTGTCAGTTGTTGGATTTACATTAATCTGGTGTCAGTAGAAAGAGAAACAGTTTAGTACCTACCTCAAAGACACTCAAATGTGTAGAATGTAGGATCTTCAAAACAGTGGATTTAGACATTTTTAATTCTTGGCTAGCCTTTTGCACAGATTTTCGAGGACTACGTACTAATGCCTCCTGCATATTTTCCACAAAGACTGTTTCACTGAATAGGTTTTCCTCTTATCTCATACACATCCATCCTGAACAAACTGTCTATACCATTTCAGAATTGTTTTGTTTCAAGGTGCCTCATGTTGGAAATTCCGTCTGAAAGCACACTGAACACTTACTACAATTTGTGTGCTACGGTATTCCAATACACACCAAACTACGTTCTCTATGTTCCTGTGGGTTTGCCATAACACCGTTAATTCACAAAGACTTGACAATTGTAATGTTCAGACCATTTAACGCCAACAACAATGGCAAACAAAATCCAAACAGTGTCTGTTTATAACTTTTCTTTCTTTCTTCTTGTGCTGCCATCTTTGCGGGTCAACAATATCAATTGCACAACTACTGAAATTGAGTTTCTTTTTCTAATGACACCAGTTCCAAGTAAATCCAACAACTGACAGCGATGCTATAACTGTTTGTACAAGGAAACGTTTCTGTGGACACCCTGTACTATCATATTCATTCAATTGCAGAAACAAAGTGTGAACTATAAAAAATGTAGTTTCACAATATTTTATTGTTTTCATAGCAATATGCAAGCCTTGATAAAAAAAAGCTGATGATATTGTATTTGGGATGGCTATGTCTCCTAAAAGGGAAGCACAACAAAATTAAAACTTGTCTCTACTCTATCGGGAAGCAAGAAGCAAAATGGGGTTTTAAATGATCTCAAATGCAGCCATTAGATACCAACTATAATTTGAGATACAAGTGAAAAATATCAAAATGGGATGATCCCATAAAAGAATGTTGGTTAAAAATCAGTTAAGAAAAGTTGTAGTAATGAAAGTAAAAAGAGATCAGCAGAAACAAAAATAAAATTCAGAGGACATTACATTTAAAAAAATTTTTTTTTTCAAATGCCCCAAGTTTGTCTTTTCGACATTCCTGATTTCCCTCCTGGCATGGCATATTTGTAACCCACTTCTGAGGTTTGGGGCGCCTGGAAGGCGGGGTTACGTTGCCCTGATGATATGATGGATGATGATGATAATGGTGCGCCAGGAGAGTTCCTAATCCTAACCTAAGATGAATATGAATGATGATGATTGCGATGGCCATATGATTTCAGGGACCGTTTGGGCCTTAAAGTTTTCCTCACATTTGTCTTACAGGTGAGGAAAAACCCCGATAAAAACCTCACCCAGAAAAACTATCCCGACCGGGGATCGAACCCAGGCCCGCTACGTGACAAGGCAGCACGCTACCCCGAGACCACAGCAGTGGACAGTTTGTTAATTTAGAATGCGACTTTTTCTTTCTAAAATAAAACTATACCAAATTCTGGAAAATGTTTTAAAATATAACATCAAAATTAGGAAGTGATATTAATTAAGAATGCAAAATTAAAAAATAAATAAGCAGAAGGGAATAAAGTAGTGCCAAATGCTACCATTAAATTAAAAGTTTTCTGTGAAATCAGTATATACAATTGAAGGTGTAAAAAAATGTATAAAATGTATTCTAAAGCTATATTAATTTATGGAGCTGCAACATTATACAATAAGAAAGGATTTAAATAGAATTCAAGGAACAGATATGAAGTTTTTAAGAAGCAAGCTTGGAGAAAACAGGCGATAGAATACAAATACTAAAGAAAAAATTTTGCATTTGTATGTAAGATGAAAAGGAAGATAGTAGAATAAGATGGTATTACCATAAGATGTTAATTATATAATTTTTTTACCTGGTAAGTCAGTCGTCCTCAACTAAGTTATTAAACTTCTTTAAGTTATACTAATATGAAGACCTTTCGAAAACAATGTTTCATCTTCTGTGTTTTAACTGGAACTGTTAACGCAGAAGATGAAACATTGTTTTTGAAAGGTCTTCATATTTGTATAACTTAAAGAAGTTTAATAACTTAGTTGAGGATGACTGACTTACCAGGTAAAAAATGATATAATTAACATCTTATTACATAACCTCACCGGTGCTTTAACATGAATTTCAAAAGTGCTGATGGTATTGCCATGTTAAAAAGACTAAATACTTGAAAGGAAATTGTGACAAGCATTGGAATTTACATTAGGAGGGAAGAGATACATGTCAGATGAAGAGGAGGCATGGAATAAACAAGATTAATGGAGGCTTACATCCAGAACTTGACCCCTGGAACAGGGGCACGAACGTAGATGAAGAACAACTTCAAAACATTCAACAATAATTATAAAAACTATGATGATTCAGACCTTGTTTTTTCAATTGACATCCATGAATTTTAAGATTTCTTATAGATGTTACAGAAACAACAAACACATATAAAACTTTATTCAAGGTTCAGACTTTGATTCTGCAATTGACTGATTTAACATTTATACAAATGTAATGTTTTTATTGAATATTCACACACACACAAACTGGAATTTTTCAATACATGTCGGAACTTTTTCTCTACGCAGTCTTTTAAATGTAATGTAAAATGGACATAAGGACGAATGTTACTCAAGAATCAGTATCCTTTGAGTAAAAATTATATTTCTCATATATTAATCTTTATAGTACATATTAATATGTTAAATTTAACATATAATTTTTTGGTCCTTATTTTCACATTTAGAATATGTTGTAAAATATGGGAATGCAAATAATAGGTTAATGAAATGAATTATGGATTTTGAACAATGACATTTTGTCACTATGTTAATATTAAATTGCTAAGAATGTTAAGTAAAATGCTAGTATATTGCCTACATTTTATTGTTGCTGGTTCAATGAAATGAAGAAATTGAATAAAATATTTACATCTCATACTGATCTTTCTCATGAACATGTTTCAAGTTTTTGGCTGAGAATATAAAAATAAATGTCTTTCAAAATATGTCCAAGAGAATAAAATGAGGTGAGATATGAATAATAATTTATTTCATAAGATACCTCTGTTAAGGACATCTCAGTTAATGGATTTTTTTGTAAAATCTCTATCGACAGAGATGGGTTATACCATACGTTTGAAACTCTTTCTATAAAACAAACACTCCAACACAGAGACAAGGACATGGATTCTATTTCTATAGGAAGTAAATTCACCTCTCAGTTACTAGACAACGTTTTCAATTAAGTCAAAATTTAGTTGCAAGAAAATAAAATTCCAACTTTATAATCTCACCGTGTTTTGTACTGTTCTGTACAGTATTAAAAAAAGACAGAAAGAAATATATTTTTAAGGTAGTTTAGGAAAATTATATTAATGTTTCGAAGGGGTCTGAGAGTCTTAGGTTGGTATTTCTATCTCTTCTTAAACATTTTCTTTTAATAAATAAATTTTAACTTTGAATTTTCTTTTAAAATTTTAACTTTGAATTTTCTTTTAAAATTAGTCTTAGTTTTGGAATTATATTAATTTTGCCTCTACAAGGATCAAGGAAGATTGAACCAACATGTTTCCTTTCATTCTTACAGTAAATCTTTGTTATAATTTATTTGATAGTTGTGTTTCACAGATGATAAGAGAGGAAAATTCTTTAATAAGAGTATAGTACTTAAAAATGGAGATTTAAATTTTAAATACATATACACATATCTCTACAGTATGGACACTTCCCAAATGTGGCGTATTTTTTTGGGTATTAACGAAATACACAAAATTATGTAAGTGACAAATAATTTAATGTAATTGATTAGGAAATTTGTTGGCATTCATTTTCAGAATACAATTATTTTCACCGATAACTTGATAATTATAAAATCATATTTTTATGTGAAAACAGTCCTTATAAATACAATTTATAATGGATTTTGGTTCTTCAACTGAAAACCTATTTACAACCAACAATTTCTTACTTTTGTCAGATAGCAATGTGGCTTTACAATCAAAAGAGAGAATATATTCACTTAGGCTTTCATGGCTGGAGTTTGTATTATGGTCTTGTAAAACATTTCCGGGCTGTCTCAAGTCAACCCTTGAGGATGCCGGACGCAGTCTTCGGCATAGTGTCGGGGAGTTTTAAACTTCAAGAAATATAGCCAAAAGCCCAGTAAAGTTCTAAAAGATCATAATATAAAAGATATAATATTCTTCATAATTAAGATCTTTGACCTGATGAAAAATAGAACCTCTATGGGGAGACCAAAGTGTACATATTTTTATAGTGAAGTTCTTTAACTTATATTAAATTAATGTTGGGAAGTAAACATTATGAGGTATAATCATTAAAATTCATTGGAGAACATTTTGTTTAAACAACTCACCTCACAGGATTCATGCTTCCATGATACCGTGGTTTCAAACACAGTTGTGTTCATCTTCAGCCATCGGAGTTATGGCTGAAGATGAACACGACTGTGTTTGAAACCGCGGTATCATGGAAGCATAAATCCTATGAGGTGAACTGTTTAAACAAAATGTTCTCCGATGAATTTTAATTCTTTAACTTAAATGAAAATAACATTCTTAGCAGCATTTCATTGAAGGTTCACATCTGGCTGTCTGATATATTGTAATATTTTATATAATTTATATATAGTGAGGCTTGGATATTACAGGAAAGACATAGAAGATTCAACTGTATGAAATGAGATTCCTTTGTAAGGTTAAAGGCTGCACAAAAAAAATGGATCTGATATGAAATGAAGATATAAGAGACAAATTGAACATATACAACTTAAATGAGAAAATAGGAAAATATAAAAGACAATTGGAGAGCCCACCTGAATCATATGAATAACAAAAGAATCCCAGCACTAGTGTATAATTATTAACCTCAAGGAAGAAGACATGTAGGATATCCGAGGAAGAGATGGTTCTAACAGTGTGAAGACCAGACTGGCAAGATTGCCTAATTTCTGAAAGATGATGATGGAAATATAGGCTGTATATTACATTAAATGCTCATAAATTATACACAAAATATATTGTATTTGTATGAAATAAAATTACAATAAAATTAGCACTGAAATTAAAATAAAGTCATAACAAAAATCATAACCCTAACAATCACCTATGGTTTAGGTAAAAAAAATTTATCACTCACCTCATATTATTATTCTTTTTTTAAACTATACCCTGTCTGTTCTTAAAGTGATCCTCGTTAAAACAAAACCATGTGACCTGCTTGCTTTTCATTGGTTATGGACACTGACATATATTGTAGAAGAAATATTCTTCCGCCATTCACGCCACAATTACTGTCACTTTTGATGGAGAGATGATGACACAGCAACAGAAGACACTATACTTTCAGCCATTTTGTTTCATGAGAATCGACTGAAGCATGACTCAAATGCATCACCCATATGTAATAAACTGTTTTAAGTTGTAATTATTGATTAGATATATTTTAGAATATTTTGTATGTTTTGAATATTATTATTCTCATTCACGAAGAATAACAAGTATATTCAGAGGACATATTTTTAATTTAATGAAGGGACTACTTTTTCGCATACTTATTGCTTCTACGACGTACGTGTCTGTAACCAATGAAAAGTGAGCAGGTCATACGGTTTTGTTTTGATGAGGATCACTTTAAAAGTGGGCAGGCTACAATTTTGGAACTTTATACTTCAGTTCTGTCTTCAGTAATTTCGTGCCTGTTGTTCTGTTCTGAAGACCCGCCTTTTGCTCCCTCTGTTCGTAGAGGGAGCGAAAGGTGGTTCTTGAAGATGACAGAACAACGGTCATGAAATTACTAAAGATGCAACTGAAATGTAAAGTTCTGAAACTAGTTTAAAAAAAGAAGGATATGAGGTGAGTGATAAAAAATGTTACCTAAATAAGTATACCTCATAGTATGGATTCCTAAAAAGAAGTAAATCACTTATGGTAAATTAAATTTGAAGAGAAAATTTTTCGCCTAGACCGGGACTCGAACCCGGGACCCTTGGCTTTCCGGGCCAAGTGCTCTACCAACTGAGCTACCGAGGTGAGTTACGATCTAGACGCAAATTTTTCTCTTATATACGTTGTAATTCCCTATCGCCAAATGCTTTTGAAACCATTGTTTCTATCTTTGCAAATGGCGGCTTCTTAGTTAAGAAGACATTTATTGGAAATTTAACATTACTTTAAAAGCCAGTAAGGCCTCTAATGATGTTTTTATTATTAATTTAACATTTATGGTGTTTGTGTAGGAAAGGCTGGGTTGTGCTCTTTACAACAGTGTATAATCTTGTTACTATACAAGGAATGGACAGGTGTGCGTGGTAAATTTTAAACTGGCGACAATTTTTAAAAATAAATATTATTTAATTTTATAGCTTAAATTAACACTTTCCAGAACTGAACATAGTTTCATTTTTTAAAGAAAAATTAACGTTCGAACTGGGATTTGAATTCCGGATTTCTAACTCCATGCGTCAGTATATCAATTACATCATTTCCCAACCTGTGGTTTGCGAACCCCCAGGGAGTTCACCAAAATTTTTCCGCAATGGTGGGTTTCAAGGTAAGATCTATTATTAATTATATTATTTTTAGTCTGATCATCGTCTGGACAAGCTGACAATAAAACAGAATTGTTTTGAAACATATCCAAGAACAAATCAACATTAATATTGAGGTAAGATGATCAGACTAAAAATAATATAATTAAAATAACCTCAAAATATCACTTCCCAAAATTAATTATTAAGATCTATTATTGTTTCCTTCATTTCTGCAGCATTGTAATAATTATTAGGAGATCTTGATATTGTCTCACATGTAAGGCTTGGCTGTTTCAGATGGATTGGACATATTAATAGAATGCCAAATAATAGAAAGGTAAAACAAATCTTCTGTTCACAACCTCAAGGAACCAGATTGAGAGGAAGACCTAAGAATAGATGGTGGGATTGTGTGCATCAGGATCTTAAAAAAATGTTAAATAAACCATTGGGAAAGGCCTTCTATGAAGTGGGATGTCTGGAGGAGGTGAAGATCCTTATTGGGATGTAGTCCCATTAAAGAATAATAATAATAGTAATTTTTAATATTTAATTTTAGGAAGTTATTTTATCGTCAGCTTTCCCATTCTGGTGATACAAGCATTGAGAATGTCACAAATACAGTGAAGAAATTGGATCTGCGAGGGAGTTAAGAAGTATGAGGTGAGTCAAGAAACAACTCAACAAAATTAAAATAAACCTCATAGTGTTATTTCCTACCTACATAACTTATTAATAGTAATAATAATAATTATTATTTTAAAATTAAATTAACCCTATAATGCCCCTTGTTGCATATGTGTAACATCGGGAATTTATCACATTATTTCCACAATAAATTAATATTTACCACAAATGCCTGATTTACAGTTATGTAACAATGTTAGGAATGCATTTCATTTCACTACAACTAGGCCTATAGGTTATGTAACTTTTAAGCCGTAACTGAAGTAACTTTAGGTTTTAACCGTTAAGGGTTATCCTATTGTATTTTAAAATTAATTTAAGGTCATTAAACATTTTGCTTGGAATTAAATATTATGCATGTCTACTGTATGCATATGTAAAAGTCAGTGGTACGCCCAACCAGATCGATGTGGAAGGGGTTCGCAAGTCGAAAAAGGTTGGGAACCGTTGAATTACACCATCACAACTCCCTTTATACTTATATAATTCCCTTTCACTGAACGCCTTCAGATGAAAGAGAATTAGTTGTATAAGTGGAAAGAATTGTTGACGTTCATATCGGAGTTCTGATGGTGTAATCAATATCATACTGATGTGCAAAGTCAGAGATCTGGGGTTTGAACCCCGGCCCGAACGTTAATTTTTCTTCTTAAAATAAAATTATTTACATCTGAACTTGCAGTATAACGAGATTTTATTGTAACTGTTTTAAATACTAATGTAATATTTATTTTAAAGTAGAATTCAATAATAGACAAAGTTCAATTAAATGAATTGTAAGAATCAAATTTGAAATTGTTGTACTGAACAATTAACAGTATTTCAATATAATCCTAATATATAACAATATTCTTGATTGGTTTATAGCATTGACATCTCTTTACATGCCAGGACAGTACAGTATACATAAAATTAGATTCAAATTTATTCTCGAAAAAAAAAAAGCTATGAATAATTTTTTTGAGAGTACATTTCAAGGAGCCACGAGAGTTCAATACTTCTCTAATTATATTTTCACCATTTGTTAGAACTTGATACCATAGTAATTCAATCTGCATCATTGAACTGATCTTCATCGTCAGGCAGATATGAAAACTTGTTTGAACCAACAAAATTCTGTAAAAAGAAAATAATGTATAATTATATAATCACATCACAGGGCTATTCAGAAAAAAGGAACAGACTTCAAACATTTATTTCTTCCAAACTACAAAAAATAGAAACACAATTCCCATATTCCTGGAAAGAGAAAAGTTTGATGTTCCGATCACGGCTGCATTTCTCTAACCACATCTGACGTTACCTGAATAACACCATTCCAGGACGTTGGATTGGAAAAGGAGAAGATCAATTTCATTACCGGTGGCCTCCAGGTTCACCAGACCTAACACAGTGTGATTTTTATCTGTGGAGTTACGTAAAATGCCGTGTTTTATCCCCCATATGCCTGACACTCTTGAAAATCTGCGACATCAAATTGTTGAAGCCGTGAATTCGGTAACAAGAAACCAGCTGAATCTTGTGTGGCAAGAAATGAGCCACTGTTTTGATATTTGTCGTGTAACACATGGTGCTCATATTGAATGCATAAAATAGTGAAATTTGAACTTTTCTCTTTCCAGAAACGTTGGAATTGTGTTTCTATCTTTTGTAGTTTGGAAGAAATAAATGTTTGAAGTCTGTTCCTTCTTTCGATACAATCATTCCCTGTATAATTCACCTCCTTGTTAATGTTATTATTCCTTTAAATATTAATTAAGGCTTGAAAGTTGAGGAAAAATCCACATCTGAAGACGAGGCCGAACATAATATATCATATACATTTTGGTCATTGTAGGCCAGAAAATAGTGGGATTATTTGTCCTTTTTCTACTTTTTTTTGGATTGCTGGTCCTTTTTTAGATCTTAATGGCTTTTTTTTTGTTTTTGCAATTTTACCTTCTTTTGACTTCATTTATGTTTTATGAAAATATGTCTAGGGAAGTTATTAATTTTACAATATTTCACCCTCCTGTAAGGAGTAGTTTTTCAACAAAAATAATGGTAATTTCTACTCATGCAGAAAATGTGTAAAGTTTCGTGAAAGTATGTATAATAGGAAGAAATTGTAAATTTTATAAAATTTCATATAGACCAGGATATTGAAGAGGATAATTTACAGACAGCAGAATTGCTAGTCACAGAACCAAGTGCATTATAGGTTGATATGGCGATAGAAAAATTGAACATAACTTAATGTATAAAGCATCAGGTTCAGATGAGATCCCAGCAGAACTGATAAAATCAGAGGGAGAAAAATTGATGGACAAGATATGCAAGTTGCTATTGAAATTTTGAAAAAATGGTTAATGAATAATAATTTAGAAAAGGAAGAGATAGAAGAATATATAATTTTGACCAAATTGTGCATCGAACAAATGTTTTTCACATATAATGGGAAATATGTTGAAGATATAATAGTCATTGTAAATCATAAACAAATAGAAGATGGTAAAATTAAATGTTTCTTACCTCTCCTCATATAAATCTTCTAAGTAGATCGTGATTTTGAGACCATAACGGTCTCATCTTCAGTACTTTTTTGGCGACTGATGTTATGTTGATCAGAAGAAACTTTTCTTCTTATGAGGAGAGGTAAGAAACATTTAATTTTACCATAAATTAAACCTTATTGTGATTAATTCCTGTAAAAGTTAAATAGAAGATGCCTTAAAACTTCTGAACATTCAGAGCAATACTGTAAAATTTACTATTGGAAACTGAAACTGAGAAACAAATGTCTTTTTTGGATCTAAAATTAACAAGAAACGAAAAAAACAAGATAGAATTTGGAATACATAGAAAGAACACCCATAAAGATAACTACATCAAGGCATCAGGATTCAACCATTTCGCTCACAAAGAAGCTGTATTCAATAGTTTAACACACAGATTGGTCAATGTACCACTGAACAGAGAAAAATATGAAGAAAAAGAATACATAATTAAAGCATCAATAGCAAATGGTTAAGAAGAAAACATGATACAAAAGAAAATAAACAAATTCAAAAGGCAAAAATTAATCAATGAAGGCACACTTAAAAAACAAACAGAAGAGAACATAAGATTAAAAAATGTAATAATTAAATGAATCGTGATTTTTTCTTACCTCATACATCTATGTTTCTTTAAACACAGCACTGCAGTATCGGCGACAGAAACACAGCACTGCAGTATCGGCGACACTTTGTCGTCATCGTCAGCTGTTTTCACGACAAAGTGTCGCCGATACTGCAGTGCTGTGTTTAAAGAAACATAGATGTATGAGGTAAGAAAAAATCATGATTCATTTAATTATTATTAATTGAACCTCATAATGTTAAAAATTCCCAAATTTAATATATTAAAAAAATGTACTTATCATCCTTTAAAACACCACAAGTTACAGAAAATTTTTAAAAAGTTTAACATTTGATTGGCTCCGAAGAATGAATACAGCATAAACAAGATAATTAAAACCAACAAAAATGAAAAAATTGAAGAAAAATACAAATCAGGAATATATCAGATCAAATGTAAGGTTTGTGACAAAATCTATATAGGAAAAACAAAAAGAAATTTAAAAACTAGATTGAAAGAACATCTCTGAAATGTTGGTTGGTTGGTATCTAATGTCGAGCACTTGATTATGAAATCATTCGCTCTCTTGCACTCCAATATTTAGCAGAAAGGCTGGTCTCTTCTACAAAAGCTGGACAATGGAGGAGATGGTTTCTTTCCATATCTTCATTTAAATTGCAAAAAGGGCATTTAGGTGAATCTGTTATGCCAATTCTGTGTAGGTGTTTATTCAAGCAGTCATGTCCCGTTAGCAGTCTGAATGTTGCTACTGCAGATTTTCTTTGTAATGTAGTAATGTCATAAGCTCCTAGATTTTCCCATTCCTTTCCAGATGTTTTGGTGGTGTATTCTTCTCTAAGTTTATTGATGTATTTATTTGAGATAATTCTTTTGATAGAGTGAAAGGAAACTGGAGTAGAAGTTGGGTTTGAAACAATTTTGCTACCCTTCTGGCCAGAAAATCGGCTATTTCATTGCCTGTCACTCCACAATGGACCGGAATCCATTGAAGTACAACTTTTTTATGTAGACGGGATAACTGTTTTATCATTTTGTGACATTCAATAATTTTGATGCTTTTGGGTGTTGTGTCTCGTGTTATAGCAAGAATGGCTGCTTTGAAGTCACATAGAATTACAACTTTTGTAAATTTTTGGATGTGATATAAAAGATTTTGTAAACTTAAGGAAATTGCTACATTTCGCCATCAAAGTTTGTTGAATTTGTGTTTAGTTTATGATAAAAGGAAAAAAGTGGACATACTGCACCAGCATCAGTGCCACCGTCATTTGGTAGGCTGGAGCCATCTGTAAAAATGTAAAAAAGGGCAAAGTGGACAAGTCAGCTGTAGCAGCCCGTGCCTGGTCTGAAAAACATTTAATCAATACAAAAGCTAGCCTAATCAAACACACAGATAAACAGAAAAACCCACGGTCTGGGAAAAAATCCACAACCAAAAAAACAAGACAAACTCATGAATTTCAAAACTCCCGCAAATTTTGACCTGATCCAGAGTTTCATCGGTCCACCGATAGAAGGAAGAAGAAAACCGCTAAGAAACGACATAACAATGGTCGACTAGATGCTACTGATGATGGAGATAAGCTCCGAAACTACAGTCTAGAAGAAAAAGGATATGAGGTGAGGTAATAAAAACATTGATTAAATTCTTAAATTAAACCTCATAGTGTTTTTTTCCCTGTGAAAGTTAAATAAACTGTTTTATATATTTTTAGAGAAGTTATAATAGCATGCATAAGAGGAAATAAAATGACATTTTTACGATTTAACAGTACTTACAGGTGTTTCATTTGCACGATATTTAGGCATGCGCTCCAATTCATCTTGAGGATCATCACGCCTATGATCTCTGAAAAAGTAAATAGATAATAATCTTATTGTAAATCAATGGTAAAGAGAAAAATTTTTTCCTGAACCGGGAATCGAACTCCGAACCTTTAGCTTTCCGTGCTAATGCTCTGTCTACTGAGCTAATTCAGGCTTCATTCCCATCCAAGCAGAAATCCTTCCTTTACCTTACTCTACTGGTCCCACATTCAATTGCAATGAATCATCATTCACAAATACACAATGAATGGCTTCTTCTACCTGAAGAAGACATGAAGGGACTTCACACAGCTATAGCATTATTTATTAAATTAATATTGAGAAGATAAAGCTATTACTATGATAGAAATAGCTTTAGCTTCTCAATATTAATTTAATAGATAATAATCTGTACGTTTCATTTGAATACTGAATTTAAAAAAAAAAATTAATAACTTCAAAAACCTGTAGAGAATATAGAACTGAAAGAAAAAGTTAATTTACAACTTCCATTAAACACAATATCTTTTTTGAATTACTTGCCTATCTGTTCTGCTTTCGGCCTTTCCTCCTCGCTGCCTTTCATTACCACGCATGGAACCACCACCACTTCCTCTGCCTGATTGTCCACCACGACTTCCACCTTTTTCATCTCTGTCATCTGTCAATTATATTACCGAAAAATAATTAGAAATCTCAAAATCTAACACTGTTTAAGAATCACTTGATTTAAAAAAACACAAAACTCTAAATATATACAAAATGCTAGTTTGTTCTGTAGTTACATATGGCCCAGGGAAATGTTCATTTACTGAAGAAGCCAGAATATTCTGAGACAATTTGAATGTAAATGCTTCGTAGAATTTTTGGACCCATAAGAGATAAAAAAGGATGAAGAATACATGCTAACTTTGAGCTATATAATTTAATTGACTATTTAACTCATGTCCCGCACCGTAGCCGAGTGGTTAAGGCCATGGCGCAGAGCTATGGGACTAGCGCTGGTTCGAGTCTCCATGGGGGGGAAGAAATTTTCTCATGGTATTTTGGCCAGTATGGGACCGGTGCCCACCCAGCATCGTGAGGTATTTGGGTAGCTACAATAAGTAGCGGCTCCAGGTTGAGAAAACCAGCTATAACAGGTCACCCCTACACTGGCTGATGATCATCTACCTCTGTGATTGACACATGTGACGTCAGCAGCCGGCTGGTAGGCAAACGGCCTTCTAGGCACATCGCGCAAGGAGTTATTTAACTCATGCCCCAAATGGGAGTCTATGATCAATCACGTTTCAATGCATTTTGTTTTACAACCAATGGCAGTCATGTTTAACCTCGCTCTTTACCAATTTCTGTTTATCAGCTCCTGCTTTTGTGATAAAGAAAGCTCCTCCATTTAATATTCTGAACAGGACAGAGCATTATTTTGCAGTAACTGACTCTCCAACAAATACATTGAATATAGCAAATAATGAACAGATTCCTTCAAACTACACATTTGATAACTGTCTGTTCAATAATTGTCCTTTTTTAAATAATGATTTTACTGTCCTAAAAAAATAATTAATCTATAATGGTGGTTATAATATACAGTTTAGATGTAAGAATCAAATGAATCGTGAATTCTTCTTACCTCATACATCTATGTTTTTTAATACAGAACTGCAGTATTGGGAAACATTTCATTCTCATTCTCAGCTGTTTCCACGACTGTGGATTTTTCATTACGCCGGTAATTTTCTAAACTGCCATCTGGTGTACTTTTGAAGAACTTTATAATCAAATTTAGTTCAAGATAAAATCAATGTTTCATATATCTCCTCATAATTAATCTTCTAAGTAGATCACGATTTCGGGTTCATGGCAAACCCATCCGCAGTACCATTTTGCCGACAGATGGACGTGATTACGTTTGAAACTGCAGTATCGTGAAAAACACGAAATTTAAAAGGTCATTTGTCAAAAAAATATTCTCCGATGAATTTCAACCATTTTTAGAACTAATTTAAGAAATCTGAAGAGAAAATAAGATAGAATTTGGAATACACACAGGTAATTATAATTAAATCTTCTGGTTTTAATCACATTGCTCACAGAGAGACAGTGGATTAGTAAACATACCCATGCACATGATAAAGAAAATTCACAGGAAAATAAAAAAGTTCAAAAGACAAAAATTAATCATAAGTAATGCCACGAGTGATTTCCAAATTATCGATAAATTCACGACTCATGAAGTGAGGAGTGAATTTATCTAGATAATTTTGAAATCAAGAGTGGTATTTGTTAGGACTATTTAACAAATAAAATTAAGCTGTTTACTCATAAATCATTATTTAACTATATTTATTTTAAAATATTTATATATTTAATGTAAATGGCGATGTTTGAAAACAAATGAGAAACGATT
This sequence comes from Diploptera punctata, assembly GCA_030220185.1. Classification (NCBI taxonomy): domain Eukaryota; kingdom Metazoa; phylum Arthropoda; class Insecta; order Blattodea; family Blaberidae; genus Diploptera; species Diploptera punctata. The sequence continues at coordinate 620,901 of JASPKZ010003438.1, forward strand.
GGTATGCTTCATCTGCTTCTCTTGTTTATCACTGCAACCAGATCATACTATTTATTGCCAAAGGAACACAATATTGTAAGAATGCTCTCTAGTGGAAAAAAAATGAAACAACATCTAACTGTATATTAATTAATTTCTGATGTCGTATGATGTAAATATGACAATTATATTTTTCTGGAATGTTATTACCTGGGAAAAAATACATTTAAAAAAGTGCAAACAGTGGTTTCTTTTTTTGGTGGTATAATCAATTGCTACAAAATGTTTTTATATTAACTCATGCAAGCGCTATGTGTTGACATCCATGCACTATATATACTATCTGGTAGCCGTATTTCTTACAGAGTTGGTCACTGCAAAATAATGGTCAGACCTGTTCAGAATATTAAAAAGGAGGAGCTTTCTTTAATATGGTAAATTTAATATTGATAAATATTTGGTGAAACTTGACTGTAATTGGTTGTAAAACAGATATCATTGAAACGTGATTGGTCATTGACTCCCATTTGGGGCATGAGTTAAATAGTCAAAGAAAGTACCCTTCAAACTGAAAAAAAAAAAAATTGAAAAACCAGAGTGAAGGAGCATTTTAGAAATGTTAAAAATGGAGAAGTATAAAAATATGCAGAGCCACTCGGGTTGATCAGAAAAACATCAAATTGAAAGAAAGACTAAATTAATAAAATAAATAGAAATGCCCAAGAACTCACTGTTTAGGGGGGAAAAAAAGGAGAAATTAATGAAATTTGAAATTCTCAGGGAATTCTTGGTCCATCAACACATGGGGAGAAGAAGCCATGGCGTTATCTCATAATGTTATCACGCACTGTAATTTTGATTAAAATAATATAACAATTAAGTTATGTAGGTAGGAAATAACACTATGAGGTTTATTTTAATTTTGTGAGTTGTTTCTTGACTCACCTCTTACTTCTTAACTCCCTCACAGATCCAGATTTCGTCACTGTATTTGTGACGTTCTCAATGCTGTTCATGTTCACGTGACATTCTCAATGCTGTTCACGTGAAATGAATAGTATTGAGAACGTCACAAACACAGTGACAAAATCTGGATCTGTGAGGGAGTTAAGTATGAGGTGAGTCAAGAAACAACTCAAAAAAAAAAAGATATATATATATATATAAATAATAATACTTACATTGCCGACGAGGAGTCCCTCGGGCATTTTGTGGTCTCCTATCAGAGTCAGCAGATTCACGATATCTGCGGGGGGAGTCTGGTCTTGGTGCTTGATATCTTCGAGGTGAATCACGTCGTGACCCTCGTTCATGTTCCTGATCTGAACGATCACTGTGCGGACTTACACGACCATTTCCATCCTAAAAAAATTAACTTTATTATATTCAACAGCACTTTTCAAATAACCAACTATTAATAAAAATGTATGTATGAACCTAATACTCTTGATAAGCTGTCCAATTACTTACTTACTTACTCACTGGCACTATCGAACCCGTAGGTTCATGGCCGCGCGGACATAAGCTCTCCATACATCCCTATCCTGAGCTAATGTTTTCCAATCATTCCCTGTATAATCTACTTCCCTCAAATCATAGTTAATGTTGTTCTCCCACCTCATTCTTGGTCTACCAACTGGGCGTTTTCCTTCTGGCTTTCCTACAAGAAGTTTCCATGCACGTCTTTCATTCCCCATACGTGCAACATGTCCTGCCCATCGCAGTCTACGAGACTTAACTGTTCTTATTATATCTGGCTTCCTATAAAGACCATGTAGTTCATTGTTATGTAGTCTTCTCCATTCACCTCTCTGTTCATCTCTCCTTGGTCCAAAAATTTTCCTAAGAACTTTATTCTCAAATACTCGTAATCTCCTTTCCTCCCTTAAAGTAACAGTCCATGTTTCGCACCCATATAATATAACTGGTAGAATAATAGTTTAAGCTGTCCAATATTTAGATTATTTATTTTGGTTAAGTGCTTCTCAGAGGATCTTCTTGAGAACACAATAACAAGATGCTAATTCTACATTGATGTTTAAACTAACAGGCAGTCGGAACACAGCTGTAGCAGATTTAAATAGTAATTGAGGACCGTATAATAGATTTTTCCAAGTTTTTTGAATGATTTAGTGTACGAACATTATTCTTTTAATATAATAAATTTGGGAATTTTTAACATTATGAGGATTTATTGATAAGAATCAAATGAATCATGAATTCTTCTACAAACATGAACTTCGACATTCCGGACGAACCAAGCTTCAAAAATATGCCAGATGGCAGTTTAAAAAATGACTCCAGCAAAAGAACACCAAATGGCACTTTGGATAATTACCGGTAAAAGAAAAAATTGACAGTCGTGAAAACAGCTGATGATGGTCGCCGATACTGCGGTGCTGTGTTTAAAAAAACATAGAAGTATGAGGTAAGAAGAATTCAAGATTCAATTGATTCTTATTATTTTTTATTAAATTAATATTGAGAAGCTAAAGCTATTACTGATAGAAATAAGTAAATGAATGAAGACAAATTATTGTAATCGATGGTAAAGAGAATTTTTTTTTTGCCTGAACCGAGAACCGAACCTTTAGCTTTCCGTGCTGATGCTCTGACCACTGAGCTAATTGAGACTTCATTCCCATCCAAGCACAAATCTTCCCTGTACCTTACTCTCTTGGTCCCACATTCAATGCAATGAATCATTATTCACAAATACACAATTAATAGCTTCTATATTAAGAAGACATGAAGAGACTCCACACAACTATAGCCCAATTCAGGCAAAATTTTTTCTCTTTACCATTGATTACAATTATTTTTTTTATATCTGAAAAGAAAAAAATTATGTCTAAACTGAGATTTGAATCCAAGATCTCCGATTTTATATACCAGTGCTCTGCCACTGAGCTAGTTACGCATCTCAATTTAAATGGAAAATTTTCTCCGCCTGCCCGAGGCAGTGAACCTTCGTTCCACACACCATCTGGCAGCTTCTTCTCAAGAAGACTTTAAATGAGATTTAACACTATTTTTAGTCAGTAAAGTTTTATTTTCAATGTTTTTATTTAAATTTATCACTTCTCACTGAATGACAAATTATATTGATAGATTAATCATAATGATTAAGGACATTTGGTAGTGAGAATCTGGTGTTTGGTAAACTTCATCGGCTGAGGATGAGAGACATCTCCTCTTGAAAACTGCAGTTCCCATGTTTAAAAAAACATGAAATATGAGGTAAGATAAGAGGTGACTCATTCACTCATTGAATTAAGGGGGGTGATGGGTGAAATTTCTATTTTCTACATTTTTGAGCTAGAGACTTGATTTTTTTTTACAAATATTCACTGCATTATACATAATGATGTGTTTAAGTTTCATTCTTGTGAGACATTTATTTCATGAGTTATTACTAGATGAGGGAATTATATGAAGAAAATTATACCAAAATATGACATAATAATAAAATATGAAAATGACACAAAAATATTATGAAGCTGCTATTTTTTTAACTTTTTACATATATTTATATCCACAAGCCCTGTATAATTTTTGGGTATACATACCAGCACACAAATGAGACAAAAAGACCTTTTTATAGCACTAGAATTTCACTGTATTTTAATTTTAATTAATTTGTTATTAACTCTGACCCAATATAAAATATGTTCATGACTTGAAGCAATTTTAATGGCTCACGTTGTAGTGTAGTTGTTTGAGGAATCGTGCTAACAAGCTGGAAGGTCGTGGGTTTGAGTCTCAATTGGGTCAGGGTTTTTAGCTGGATCAAACCTTCTGGCAGCATCATAGCCCTAGGGTCTACTCGGCTCTTAATTAAATGAGTACAATACGCATGTTCTGGGACAAAGGTGGCTGTCACGTAGGACTGAGAACCCAGTGGACATCCCTTGGCAATTGTCTAGAAATGTGGAAGTCTCAACATCCATCTATCCCAAGGGCCTCCCAAGCCTACAGTGTGACACTTTACTTTAATAAATTAATACTGGGAGATTATATATATATATAACACAATCAATTTGTTTATCAAATGATATTTAATTACGAAATCCAAACATAAACAAAAAACTAAACATAGTAACCGAAACAAACATGCTTCAATCGAACAATAACAGTACCAAAATTTATTGTGGGTACAATTTGGATGACGATATTTACCTTGCATAAAGATACTGAACTCCAATATATGTAAATGTCACAATAATATTAAATTGGCTGAATGGAACACAAGTAGACCAAGTCCAGTATGTGACATTTGGATAAACAAGATGTTAAAATGAATTAGTCCACAAATTATTCTTGGGAATATTTCAAAACTCTCTTTGCAAATACAACTATTTTTAATCCTATAAATTACTTGTATGAACATGGTGAAATGTAGTTAGAATTACTTTAACATTAGTTTTTTTGATGAAATTGGATGAGCAGAGTATCTAGCCTTGGTCTACTTGTGCTTTGAACAATCAAATTATAAATTCTGTTCATAATACACAGTCAGAATTGTTTTATACGATCAGAAAGTACGCTCCACACCATATGATGTTATGGGAGCAAACATGTGCCGTGCTATATTTCATAGTTTGATGTAAGTGAGAATAATATGACCTTACCTACAAGAACTTTACTAATTTCATAAACTCTGGAGTTAGACCTTATTTATCAGCACAGCAGCAGTCTTCCCTACATTTAAATACTGTAATCCATTCACAAAATAAGGACTGTCCTTAGGTAACAAAAGGCAAGTGGTTGCTACCTGATCTAACATTGTTCTACCTATTCATGTTCTTGTTTTGTAGTTTCGGACAAAAACCTCCACTTGGTCATTCCATGTCTCCTTAATCAATTATTTTCTTTTATCAAAACTATTTATCTTGTTATATTATTTTTGGTCTGGACATCTTACCTCAATATTAATGTTGATTTGTTCTTGGACATGTTTCAAAACAATTCTGTTTTATCGTCAGCTTTTCCAGACTAAACATGTCCAAGAACAAATCAACATTAATATTGAGGTAAGATGTCCAGACCAAAAATAATATAATTAAAATAACCTCAAAATATAACTTCCTAAAATTAAATATTATTTATCTTGTTCTGGATGGGATACTGAGGAATTTTTGCCTGTCTACCATATTACATTGTCAAATAATTTCAAAACTACAATCACTTCAAGAATGTTTTTAACCAATTATTAAAAATTTTATTAAAAAAATTGAAAAATATGAAGGAATATTAAATTTTTACTAAAATATGAATATTTTGCCAAAATATTATGAAATGTGAAAAAATATGAAGGTCTTATTTGATTCTACAGATCATAAAATGTAAAGATACTTTGTCTCAGTGCTCTCCGACTAATAGTTTAAAATATGAAATTTCATAAAAATCCTCGCTCTAGTTATTATATATTATATTTTTTTTAATTTGCATATTTAAATTAAATGGAGTCCACAGCTGTGGTCTCGAGGTAGCGTGCTGCCTTGTCACGCAGCAGGCCCAGGTTCAATCCCCGGTCGGGGCGGTTTTTCTGGGTGAGGTTTTTATCGGGGTTTTTCCTCACCTGTAAGACAAATGTCAGGCCCAAACAGTCCCCGAAATCATATGGCCATCATCATCCTTCACCGGTGTGGAAAGCAACGGGAAGCTACCACATCTACAATTCCCTAGTAAAGCTGCAAGCATAGCATGAAAAAAATGCTATGATTGCAGTGAAGGACCCGCCTTTGGGCAGAATTACTATGGATAGATAATTAAATGGGTTCCACAATTTTTTAGTAAAATGTCTGATCTTTTTTTACAAGACCCCTAAAATATTTTGAAAAACATCATGCATTAGAATTCTTATAATATGAATATAAAGGGAGAAAAAAAGTAATGTTGTACCTCATGCGTGGAATTACAAAAAAAATAATAATTGCATACATTTTATTTTTTAAATTACTACTTCAATCATGAAACCCATGCACTATTTTGTTACCTATTGTTTTTAGGACATGCAGTAAATATTTGAACCTTCTAGGACAAAATTTCTGAATTCCATTTAATTATGAATGTACAAAAATACAGTGGAAATAAAAGTGTGGAAAAACAAGTTTAAAAATTTGCATTCAGGTAGTATTTAACTGGTGCAGCCTTTTAACTCTAACATAATTTAGGGCACTTAGAAGTGCCTTAGGCCTCTAAAACTTTGCCAACATATACATTAGAGTACAGGCTATTTTTTAGTACAAAAAACAAAAAAATTCCAATTTTGATCTCAAATGGTAAATTTTTCACCCATCACCCCCCTTAAGAACCTCACAATGTCTTCTTCATCCAACCAAGTCTTAGGCATATAGGCCTGTTACGATCAACCAAAACTTTCAGTATGAGGGAATACAACTTTTAGAAAAAGGTTTTAAAATATTGGTCAATTTTTCAAATAAAATGGAACATTATGTCGCCTATTTTCTTTTGCAAGTTCTAGAACGGTTGCAGAATATGGGGTCAACATTTTTTAGCTTCCCCTAGTTTCTCCTAATTTACCCACTTTCCCTCTGGTCCCTTGAAAAGTGTAAAAGAGGGTAATTTTTCTGGTGAAAAAAGAGGGTAATTTTTCTCTTCAAATTTGAATACTATAGTAATATTACTTACTGGTACATCACTACTCCTTTGACCTTGAGACTGCTGTGAACGCCGTGTCCAAGCGTTTTCTTTGGGGGGGTGGTGCTGGCTCCATTCTTCGTGTAGTATTCAACTTTTCACTAGGACCATCTTCATCTCGATCACCATATTCACTTCCATTTTTAGACCTGTTAAAAATTTAATTATAGATTTTACAGCAGTGAATTTGAATCAAGTATTATGCCACCAAGTTAACTTCGCACGGGCGGAGGGGAAGAGTTTTAGAGCTAGTGTTGCCAAACTACTGAATCTATAGAAGGGGGATGTAGGAGAAGACTGTACATCCAATCACATACTGAATGGTTCAATTTTAAGTATGGGCGGAGAATCCCTAAACACGTGTGAAAGATCTTAACATGGTTGTCAAATTAGTCATTTAAGCATGGAACGCTCAAGCGGTCGGATCATTTAAAATTACAGTATTTGTTGTGGGTCCATTACCAGCCTCACAACAAATCACAAGTGGCAACATGTAATGAGAAGGGACAGCCCATTCCTACACGTAACCCCAATAGTAACAGGGTTGTTAAATTAGTCATTTTGCTAATGACCGCCTAGGATGGACCATTAAAACCCATAGTAATTGTCAGCTCTCTACCTGCCAGACATAGAACATATACAGAGGACAGGAAATGGCAACATAGTAAGAAATAGAAAGAGAAAGACAGCTTGTTAGTTAACATAGTTTCCGCCTGCACAGTTTACTTGGAGTAGTAATAAATCTTCCACAAAATGATGAAGCTGTCAATTATAAATATACAAGTAATAGGTAGGAAATAACACTATGAGGTTTATTTTAATTTTGTTGAGTTGTTTCTTGACTCACCTCATACTTCTTAACTCCCTCGCAGATCTAGATTTTGTCACTGTATTTGTGACATTCTCAATGCTGTTCGCGTTCAGAACTCTTGTGAACGTGAACAGCATTGAGAATGTCACAAATACAGTGACAAAATCTAGATCTGCGAGGGAGTTAAGAAGTATGAGGTGAGTCAAGAAACAACTCAACAAAATTAAAACCTCATAGTGTTATTTCCTACATATATTTAATTAGTAAAGCTGTAAATTAATGACCTCATAATGTTATTTCCCACATTTAACTATGAATAGTAAAACTGTAATCATGTAAGACAGAAATAAGCTGACAGCATTAACTGAAATCAATGTTGTGCAGTTTAACAGAATATGTGAAAATGCTCAGACACACAAGATATAGAATATCCAATATGCACACTCTGTTGATTAACAATAAGAAATTGAGGCTGGAAGTAAACATCAATATAACTAAATATATGGTACCATAATACATATAAACTTATTATATAATGAATATGGACAGTTAATGACAAATGAGGGAAATTTTAAAGACGTGGCTCAATTCAAATACCTAGGAACAATAATTACAAACAAGAATGAAGTACTTACTTACTCTTACTTACTCACTGGCACTATCGAACCCGAAGGTTCATGGCCGCGCGGACATAAGCTCTCCATACATCCCTATCCTGAGCTAATGCTTTCCAATCATTCCCTGTATAATCTACTTCCCTCAAATCATACTTAACGTTGTTCTCCCACCTAATTCTTGGCCTACCAACTGGGCCTTTTCCCTCTGGCTTTCCTACAAGAAGCTTCCATGCACGTCTTTCATTCCCCATACGTGCAACATGTCCTGCCCATCGCAGTCTACGAGACTTAACTGTTCTTATTATATCTGGCTTCCTATAAAGACCATGTAGTTCATTGTTATGTAGTCTTCTCCATTCACCTGTCTGTTCATCTCTCTTTGGTCCAAAAATTTTCCTAAGAACTTTATTCTCAAATACTCGTAATCTCCTTTCCTCCCTTAAAGTAAGAGTCCATGTTTCGCACCCATATAATATAACTGGTAGAATAATAGTTTTATATATTTTCAGCTTAACGTTTTTTGAAAGGAGTTGGGACATCAAAAGTCTCTGCAATGCATAATAGCAAGCATTTCCAGAATTGAGCCTATGTTTAATTTCTTTGTGCATCTCATTCCTATTTGTGATTATTGTTCCGAGGTATTTGAATTCAGCCACTTCCTCAAAATTTCCCTCATTTGTCATTAGCTGTCCATTTCCATTATATACTGAATTTCTACGTACTAAGAAACAATAAAACAGAAATTACTAATTTTTTAAAGGAAAATTTTAAGAAGAATATTTGGACCAAATAGAGGAACTGATAACTGTTGGAGAATCAAAACAAATAACGAACTAAACAAATTAATAAAAAATCAGAACATAGTAAACCATATAAGGTCTCTTAGAATTGGTTAGCTTGGACATTTGATTAGAATGGATGATCAGAGACTGGTCAAGAAGCTCTATAAATGGAAACCTATAGGAGGCAGAGCAGTTGGAAGACCGAAGATCAGATGGGAGGATGACACAATGAACAATCTAAGGAAAATGAAAGTGACTAATTTGAATGTGGCAAGAGACAGATTGGCATGGAGGAGGATTGTTGAGAAGGCCAAAACATTCACTTTTCAAGTTGTCGTGCCTTAAGATGATGATGATGATGATGTACTAGAACACAAAGTTATATAATAAATTTGGGAATTTTTAACATTATGAGGTTCAATTCATAAGAATTAAATGAATAGTGATTTCTTAATAATTAAATGAATCGTGATTTCTTCTTACCTCATACTTCTATGTTTTTTTAAACACAGCACTGCAGTATCCCGTGTTTAAAAAAAACAATAGAAGTATGAGGTAAGAAGAAATCACGATTCATTTAATTATTATTAATTGAACCTCATAATGTTAAAAATTCCCAAATTTAATATATAAATAGTGATTTCTTCTTACCTCATACTTCTATGTTTTTTTAAACACAGCACTGCAGTATCAGTGACCATCGTTACCATCCTCAGCTGTTTTCAAGACTGTCAATTTTTTCTTTTGCCGGTAATTATCCAAACTGCCATCTGGTGTTCTTTTGAAGGAATTATTTTCTAAACTGCCATCTAATGTTCTTTTGAAGGAATTATTTTCTAAACTGCCATCTGTTGTATTTTTGAAGGACTTTGTAATCAAGCTCGGTTCGATTACAAAGTTCTTCAAAAATACAACAGATGGCAGTTTAGAAAATAATTCCTTCAAAAGAACATCAGATGGCAGTTTGGATAATTACTGGCAAAAGAAAAAATTGACAGTCGTGAAAACAGCTGAGGATGGTGACGATGGTCGCTGATACTGCAGTGCTGTGTTTAAAAAACATAGAAGTGTGAGGTAAGAAGAAATCACGATTCATTTAATTCTTACAAAGAAGTTAAACATAGCTCAATTCTGAAATTGCTATTATGTTTTACAGGGACTTTTATCACCCCAACTTCTCTCGAAAATCGTTGAAATGTAAATGTATAAAACTGTTATTCTCAATATTATTTTAATGAAAGAAAAATTAAAGCTTGAACTGGTACTTGAACACTGGACCTCTCGTTCTACGCACAATTCAAAATATAATTAATATATACGTTTGTTACGATTGAATGACCTATATGAATTATTATTTTACCTATTGTCTTCATTTCCTGTGTCCTTGGGGGGTAATCGGACGATTTCTCCCTTTTCTTTTTGCAGTCTTTCTTCTATCTCTTTTTCCCTAGCTGCTGTATCAACTGGCTTTGCACCACCAAATATTGACGCTTGAGAAGCTACTGGATCTGGTGCAGCTGGTTTTTCTGCTGTGCTTCGTGGTTTCAAGTTCAGTCTTGGCCTTGTACGGGGTTCAGCTGGAAATTACATAAGTAGTTACTAAATTACCTAAATACATAAGTAGTGTATCGGCCGCAGTGGACTAGTGGTTATGCTCCTTGCCTCTGGTCCCAAGGGTCGCGGGTTCAAACCCAGCCGGTCGATGGATTTTTTAGGACGGAAAAATCCATGGAGCGGGTCCTCAGGGAGGGACTTTAAGCCGTGGGTCCCGAGTCTGAAGATTTTCAGGCTCGTAAAAAATCCTTAAGCCTGAATGAAAAGGCCTCTAAGCAAAATTTACTGAATTTTTCCACTCCTAGTACTACCTTGGTTTCCTAGATGTCAGTATGAGGCAGAACGTTGACCACGTACCACTCAAAATGACATCTATACGAAAACAAGTGTAACTAAATTAGTATGGTTCAAATTCTTCCCGGTAGGGGGAGAGCGCATAAATCTCTGTAAAGGGAAAACATAGGCTTACAATATATAAGTAGTGTTCAGGCTAATTATACAGGGTGCTATAAAATTCCCCTTACAAGCTTCTAGGACTTGTAGAGGGGACTGGGTTGATAATAGTTAGAATTGGAAACCACATCCGGAAAATTACCATTTCCGTGCTACAGCTGTTTGAAAACATGTTTTTAATGAGACCATTTTTACAAGTAATTTATTATGAGGCGTGACACAGTACATCACTTGTTTTACAATTTAATTCATTAATAACCAAAGAAACAAAATGGAAATTGAATTAAATTTGAAGAGAAAAATTGAAATTGAATCATGACTTGCATTAATAATCCCGGATACACCCTCCACAATCAATTTTTGCAGTTTTCAAAATTTCAAAAAAAAAAATTGACATTTTTGAAAAAAAAAACACCAAGTCTTGGAATACTCGATAGGGAAATTTTCTATTTACACGAATCGCGAAGCTATAACTTGTTGAGACATGTGACACAATCATGCAATGCTTGTTTTCAAATGGCTGTAGCACGGAAACAGTAAGTTTCCGGACATGGTTTCCAATTCTAGATATTATCAACTCAGTCCCCTCTACAAGCCCTAGAAGTTTGTAAGGGGAATTTTGGAGCACCCTGTATAATAAAATTATTAAATTTGAAATACACATACCACATATTATGTTATCTTATCTGGACATGTTTTGACAATAACTAGAATCTGACTGCAGGAAATTTGACAATTTAATACAGATTTGAATAACATGATACATCTTAAGAATTAAATGAATATTTTTAATACTTCACCTCATATCCTTTATTCTTCTAGACTGCAGTTTCGGAGCTATATCTCCATCATAAATAGCCTCTCTTCGACCGGTGTTATGTCATTTCTTAATTGTTTTCTTCTTACTTCTATCGGTGAACAAATGAACCTCTGGATCCCACAAATTTTGATTTGATCCAGAGGTTCATCAGTCCACCAATAGAAGTAAGAAGAATACTGCAAAGAAATGACATAACACTGGTCAACAAGAGGCTACTGATGATGGAGATATAGCTCCGAAACTGCAGTCTAGAAGAATAAAGGATATGAGGTGAAGTATTAAAAATATTAATTTAATTCTTAAATTAAATCTCAGTTTTTTTTTTCCCCCCCGTATGAAAGTTAAATGGTACATCTTACTCAACAATATTGTTTGGAAAGATATGAGAGAGTTTTGAAAAGCTGTAATAGTTATTTTCTGTAATTCTCCTAAAATCTTTTGGCATAACCCTAGTATACACTACTGTCAAATATGTGAGAATTATTCCATTTGAAAATAATGTTTGCAAACATGTAACTTGTAGCGTGTTCTAATTGGATAAAGTAAAGTTAATTAAGACATTTAATATGTGCATTATTATCTCTTATGGTTATTTTTGTCGAACATATGTTTTAAGGCTTTTCAACTCCATCATCAGTGATTACAGACTGATTTTTCTCAAGTTGTCGGTCCTGATTCATGACTCCTGCTCTCTCTCTGCCCCTGGTCCAATGAATTTACTAATGAGGTTCCTTTCTCCAGGAATTAAAAAATTCACAATTCTTTCCTTGTTCCTCTGTATGTGGGAAAGGAAATAATTATGAATTTTGAAATTCCTGGAGAAAGGAACCTCTTTAGTAAATTCATTGGACCAGGGGCAGAGAGAGCAGGAATCAAGAATCAGGACCGACAACTTGAGAAAAATCAGTCTGTAATCACTGACGATGGGGTTCTGAAGCCTTGAAACATATGTTCGACAAAAACAACCTTAAGATGTAAGAATGAACAAACTAAATGTCTTAATTATCAAATGAACCTCTTAATGTTACTTCCTATTGTATTAAAAAAAAAAAAAAAGTAATGTTACCTGGAGGAGGAGCCTCATCTCTTCCTCTGTTGCCATCTCTATCATAGTCAGAGCTGGGACCATATCTCCTTGGACCAAAACCACTTCTGTCTCGATCACCACCGCGACGACTGGAAAATCTATCTCTATCACCATAGTTATCTCTATCCCTATCCCTATCACCACCAAATCTCCCTCGATCACCATAACTATCACGGTTGTCGTAGCCATATTCTCTATCCCCATAATTATCCCGAAAACGATCATTATCACGGAAACCACTACTCCCAAAATCACGACGACCTGTACCACGTCTATCATATCCACCTGTAACACAACATTTAAGGAATTAAAATAAAAACTGAAAACATATATTAACTTAATAACGAGTCTTTAAATCTCACTTCATACTCCGCGATCTTCAAGCACAGAACTGCAGTTTGTGGAGGCATCCTCTTTATGACTAAATATGGGTTGTAAAGAAGGCTGAAGGTACGAGGGTTGCAGTTCCATGGTTCAAAGTCATGGAGTATATGATTTTTAAAGACTCATTATTTATTAACTAGAAAAAATGTTATTTCCAATAATTAATTTATGACATTTTAATTATTTACTGCTATTTATCAGTGTTAAATCTCACAAATCCATGTGGAAATTATTATCCCAATGCACAATATATAGTGAAGATGTACTAATTGACTGTTTATTACATATCATATGCTTAAAAAACTAGTCTATAGAGAAACTAAATAGAGGGAAAACTGCATACAGCGACATCTAAAAATGTATAGTCATTTACGATGAACTACAATGGTATCGCTGTTTGTAGTAACAGAATATGTAACTAAATAAAACAAATGCAAGGCACATGGCATGTTCAATCGAGATTATGGGAAATTGGCCATTTTGTAAATTTAAATTTTTAACTGCTAACTTTTCATTCTATGTATACGGTACTGTAAAAGTTATATATTACCGAAAGTTAAAAATCATTACTTTGATTTTATTTAACTCTAATTGGTAAGTCAATTCAAACTTAATGTTTTATTTTAGGAAGTAATATTTTGAGGTTCAGGGCAAGATGCTGAGGATGATTAGGACTAATCGAAACATGTTCAAGAACAAATCAATATAAATTCAAACTTGTTTACATTTTTAATGTGAATTATTTTCAAAGACTATTTAACTCATGCCCCAAATGGGAGTCAATGACCAATCACGTTTCAATGATTTCTGTTTTACAACCAATCAGAGTCGTGTTTCACGAAATATTTATCAGTGTTATAATTACCATATTAAAGAAAGCTCCTCCTTTTTAATATTCTGAAATAGTATGATCTAGTTGCAGTGATAAACAAAAGAAACAGATGAAGCGCACCTATCGTTTCTCATTTGTTTTCAAACATCGCCGTTTACATTAGATATATAAATATTTTAAAATAACTACAGTTAAATAATGATTTGTGAGTAAACAGCTTAATTTTATTCGTTAAATAGTCCTAACAAATGCCACTCTTGATTTCCAAATTCTCTAGATAAATTCACTCCTCACTTCGTGAGTCGTGAATTTATCGATAATTTGGAAATCACTCGTGGCATTACTTATGATAAACCTACTAGAAGTGATAAAATTCTAAGATTTGTTAGGTTAGGAAGAGTGATGTTAGTGTACAGCCATTTCTAATAAACATTAAAAAAATGTGACTTTATAATGGATTTCAGATGTACGACCTAGCTAAGGTTCTTTAATAAATATTGTATAAAATATAATACATAATTGGGTATACATGTTGTATAAAATATATATGTGAGAATAAAGGGGAAGGTCAATTGTACATATTTAAAAGAGCTCATAATGCATGTTCTTAAATTTTAATACACAAAAATAAATTAACCAGTTTTATTTATCTTCATTCTTCCCTTCTGTTAAAAAATCTTTCGGTCAGAGAGGCTGGGTATAAATAATTCCATAATTTCAGATAAATTAAAATATTTATTCCTATAAAAGTTCTATTCCATGATTATTCACCAGATGGGGTTGTATAATTATAATTCATAATTTTACCACCAGACGGTACTGAATTTCATATTAGTAACACAAAAAAATCTAAAAAATGTAGATGTCGTTAGTTGTTCTACACTAGTGCCGCTTATGGCATGTATGCGAAACTTGTCCACTTTCTCCTCTGGTTCCTCTGTGAATAAGTCTATAATTCAAATGCAAATATTGTAAATTTCTTCTAGATGATGTATATTTACTTGTTATAATGTCTGCATTTGTCTTCGCAATTTGTATTATTTAAATAATGTTTCTACCACTGAAACTGAACAATTCTTGAGAGCACGTTCAATGTCAGTTACAAATATGGTGACTGTCGAATAGTTTATATTAAGTTTAAAGATTTCAATTAAATGTGCCATTTAGGGCCGCATGCAAATACATTAGTCTCTGGTGAGCTGAGTTTTCCGTGAGAATGTGCAAAGTTCGAATTAGTGAGTTGCTGACTGGTCATGCATGAAAGTAGTTTTTTTCATAATATTGGCAAGAAATTACCCAGAATTCTCAGCGATAAAACCACTTTCGTTATTTTCGTCTGCTAGAGGAATGCATTTACGCTTGCATCCCGCAAATAAAACCGTATATGATGTCTGCATTGTGTGATATTACGCCGATTCTCCTGTTCTTCCAGTTGAATTCTTTGGTAGACTGTATCAAATTCCTCTTCTCCACATATACCGAAAACATGATCGAAGTCTTCAAGGTCCGACATCTTGGATAAAGCAGCAAGGTTTCAAAGTACATCGGTTACCTTTGGTTCCCATCGGGTTGCTCACGATTCGTTCTCTGCAAAGTAACCTCGCCAGGTAGCTTAGGAATTTTGACAATTATTATCGCATGAACAGATTTTTGAGTGTGCAAAAAGTCTTTGGATGCAACTTTCTCAGCAGAGAACGCCTTTTAAGGTCTAATGCATTCATAAATATGACCCTTAGTTATATTATTTTTGGTCTGGACATCTTACCTCAATATTAATGTTGATTTGTTCTTGGACATGTTTCAAAACAATTCTCTGTTTTATCTTCAGCTTTCCCAGTCTGGGAAAGCTGAAGATAAAACAGAGAATTGTTTTGAAACATGTCCAAGAACAAATCAACATTAATATTGAGGTAAGATGTCCAGACCAAAAATAATATAATTAAAATAACCTCAAAATATAACTTCCTAAAATTAAATATGACCCTTAGTGCTTATTTAATAAACTTTAATAGATCGCCATCAATATAAAAAGTACAGTGTATACATAGTGACTGTACCTCGTTGATAAATAAATGTGTGTGTACATTATTTAATAATTCATCATCATCATCAACTTCATGGATTAGGTCTTTGCCTGTTCTGATCTTACATCTGTTCAGTCCAGTGGTTTCTTGGTCTTCCTATCAATCTTTGTCCACCAGGATTATACATCAGTGCCATCTTTGGTATCCTATCCTCTGTCATTCTTTGCAGATGTTCTATCCTATTGTTCCTGTGTTCTTCTATTTGTTGAAGAAGTGGTTGTATCTTTAGTTCCTCTCTAATATTCTCATTTCTAATATGTTGTTCTCTTGTTGTACAATCTTTTACAGCCCATAGGAATCTCATTTCTGCTGCCTGAATTTCACTTTTTTCTTTTCCCTTCAGGACCCCAGGCCTCACTCCCATACATCGACACTGGTAGTGCCATCGTTGAGTAAAATCTTAGCTACGTATCCTTTCTTACTTTGTTCCTCAGTGTTCGTCTGATTGTTCCACAAATATGTTGAAATTTCTGTATTTTCTTATTTATATCTTGTTCTTCTTCATAAGTTATATTGCAGCCCAAATACTGGAAGTATAAAACCTGTTCCAACATTTTATCTTCTTTTACTATTTTTGATCTTACTGAGTATTTTCCATGGAACGCCATTACTTTAGTTTTTGATTTTGAAATTATCATATTATATTTCTTACATATATTATTTAACTGATAGACTGCTTTTTGTAGCCTGTCCTCTCTGTCGGAAATTAATATTATATCATCTGCAAAACATAATGCATTCAATTTTTTATTTTGTCCAATTTTGAATTCCTTAACTAATTGTTTCCATTCATCAAGAATGTCATCTAAATATACATTAAAAAATGTTGGGAAAAGGCTACACCCCTGTTTTAAACCACAGTTAGTTTTAATTTCTCCTGTTAATTTTCAATTTATTTCTATTTCTGTATATTCATATAAACTTTGAATAGTTTTTATTATGTGTATTTAATAATTATTCTTAGATTTTTAAAATGTTTACCAGTGACTGTACTTTCACTAGGGACATGTGTGGTCTTACATGCTACAGTCCGGACACTCATCAGGTGAATGCAAGACTCGGATCTATGCTCCATTACAAATTTCATTTGACAGGAACCCTTGGTATTGGTATACAGTTATTTTAATGTAAAGGTTTGATTTTAATATTAACAATTACAATTTAATTAGTTTTCAACATGCCATTCTGTGTGTTATTAAAACCAGCAACATTAAAAATTAAAATCATTAATTGTGCATTAATTTAACGTCTTGTAACAAACAGCTGACTGAGGTCACATGTACTTTTACACATGCTGAATGGATTAATACATTCGGTAGTTAAATGTCAAAGTGTGTTTCTTAGGTTGGACAGACAATAGTATCTCGGTGTGGATGAATAGGTTCTCAGAGTTTCTCCCATTTTCCTCAGTCAAAAACTTGATTCCACCATTTCACCTACCTGAGAGAGTAAATCAACATCCTTGTACATCATAGACTTTCAATAATAGGGATTCATCATATCTCATCCCTCAA
Organism: Diploptera punctata; assembly: GCA_030220185.1. Lineage (NCBI taxonomy): Eukaryota > Metazoa > Arthropoda > Insecta > Blattodea > Blaberidae > Diploptera > Diploptera punctata. Next base: position 638,481 of record JASPKZ010003438.1, read on the forward strand.
CCTAAATTATGCCCAACACAAGTAGAAATTTACTTTTTATAGCAGATTTCATTTTTAAAACTAATAATTTTGTTCTAATACCTCAAATGTCTGATACTTTCGAAATCCATGTCCTCACATAGAGAAGCAAGATAAAGCCCCAAGTATCATCATTTCTTTAGCACATTTTTTCGAGTGAACAGTATATACAGTACACTGACACCTGAACAATGTGCAATTACACACTAGAAACAAGTTTTACAGATAATTACACACAAAATTATCTTTCATTTTACAGTACAGGACTATTTTAAATCTCCAATACTACCATATTATGTTGGTAGACAATTGCATACATAATTAAAACATTTTGTCTGTTCTTTTCTCTTAAGAGTTGTTTTTGTCGAACGTATGTTTCAGAGCTTCTTAGCCCCATCGTCAGCGATTACAGACCATCTGTAATCACTGTAATCGCTGACGATGGGTCTAAGAAGCTGTGAAACATATGTTCGACAAAAAGTTTTAATTATTAAACAAACCTCTTAATGTTACTTCCTATTGTATTTTAAAATTGCATACATTTTCTTAACCTTTACACTATTCAGTATTATTATAGAAAAAAATAACTATACGAGTAATCCACATAAAACTCCTCTGCAAAGTAATAAAAACACAATTTAATATTGTTTAGTTGTTTCTTGACTCACCTCATACTTCTTAACTCCAAAGCAGACTCGAGTTTCTTCACTTCATTTGTGACATTCTCAATGCTATATTACGTTCACAACTCAAGAAACAACTAAACAATATTAAAATAAACCTCATAGTGTTATTTCCTACCTACATAACTGAATTTAATATTTGAAGGAAGTCAAGATACCGTATTTACGCGTGTACCTAAGTTTTGCATTAATAAATTGGGGGAAAAAATATTTAATAGTGAGTGGAGAACATATTTCAATCGACTCACCTCATACATTTTCAAACTTCTTTGATACCGACGGTTTCAGACAATATCATGTCCTTCTTCAGTCATGGCTTCCATTGATGAAATTCCATGATTGTTGATTTCTTTAGTGACATCACCTCTTGTGCTGCCATCTTTCGTTGGGATTATAAACTTTGTAATTAAATTTTTATCCACCAGAATATCAAAATTCATAGATCGATATTTATTCTTCTGAATGAATATCATTTCCAAATTGTCAATTCCAACGGTTTATCCAATTGTTTCAAAAGTTTCGCTTCTTTTTCAATTTTATGATGTTCTAGTAAACTATGTGCAGCATAATTCCCAATATTAATTTAAACATGAAAAAATATTTGTTTTATATTTTTTGCTAAGAGTCAGTGCAAAAGACTGAAGTAGGCCTACATCACCTTTAAATCTGGCAATGTTGTAAATTCCAAAGCTTTTGTTCCCGGCTATGTAACAGCATATTCGGGCTGCATCTCAAGTCATCAACACAAGGGCAAAAGGGACGGTCAGTTGGTAGGCACGGTATTCATTGTCATTCCTGTTCACTGTGTGTTAAACATGGGACGGTGCAGAGCAAGCTATACCTCCAAATTCAAGCTACAAGTGGTGCACTATGCAGCAGAACACGGAAACAGTGCAGCAGGAAGAAAGTTTGATGTGGACAAAAAATGTGCAATGGTGGATCCAAACAAAACATGCACTTGAAAGCACGTCACAACAGCGACAATCTTTCCATGGTAAGAAAGCGAAATATCTACAGTTAGAGTTCTCTTGGATTACTTGTGGAAAACAAGGACAGACAGATCTTCTGGGTATCTGTTGAAATCTGGGCAAAGCGATTTATGATACGCTACAACCTTGTAATTCGGCGGCATACATTAATAGCTCACAAACTTCCCAATAGGTACCATGAGAAATTGCTCGCTTGTTGGAGTATTTGTAAGGTACGTGGGCTTTGTAATTAGATAAAATTGTTCTAAAATGAAGCACGTTTTCTAGATTTTCATGTATAAGTCACACATTATTTTTGAAGCTTATATATTAGGTAAAAAAGTGAACTACATGGTCTTTATAAGAAGCCAGATATAAGAACAGTAAAGTCTCATAGACTGCGATGTGCAGGACAAGTGGCACGAATGGAAAATGAAAGTCGTGCATGGAAGCTTCTTGAAGGAAAGCCAGAGGGAAAATGCCTAGTTGGTAGACCAAGAGTGAGATGGGAGAATAACATTACTATGATTTGAGGGAAGTTGATTATACAAGGAATGATTGGAAAACATTATCTCAGGATAGGAATGTATAAAGAGCTTATGTCTGCGTGGCCATAAACCTACGGGTTTGATAGTGCCTGTGAGTTAGTTAGCTAGAAATCAGTCACTTCTTCAAAATTTCCCCTCATTCATCATTAGTTGTCCATTTCCATTATATAATGCATTTCTATGTGTGACCATGTATTTAGTTTTATTGATGTTTACTTCCAGTCCCAATTTCTTCACACTACATAAATGTAACTCATTCTACACTCCTCTCTATCCATATTCAATAAAAGAATACATAATCTATGTAAATGGTCTGGCAAAGTGGTGAATAAATTGAAAATAGACCAAATTAACCCCATCCATCCACCCAGTGCAGAATCCAAAGCACAAAAAATGAAGTGGGTAACATTAGAAAATACCATACACATAAATGTGATCTGTTAATGATCCTAACCCAACGGTCCCTGAAAATCATCTGGCCATCATCATCCTTATCATCGCCCTTCATAGCACGGGCTGCCATGCAAATGTCCACATCTGACGAATTAATCAGTATCAACAGTACCACATGCCTTCTCAACATGTATAAGGATTTGAGATTTAATGCAGGAATCTGGTATACATGACAGATAGTATTACACATCCAAGTTAACTGTTCATGAGCGGAGGGGAAGAGTTTTAGCGCTAGTGTCGCCGATCTACTGAATCTGTGGAAGGGATGTAGGAGAAAACTGTATATCCGATCACGTATTGAAATTTTTCAACTTCAAATGTGGGGGGAGAATCTCTAAACACGTGTGAAAGTTCTTAACATGGTTGTCAAATTAGTCGTTTAATCACGGAACGCTCAAGCGGTCGGATCATTTAAAATCACAGTACTTGTCGTCTCCCTGTTACCAGCCTCACAATAAATCACAAGTGGCAACTGTAATGAGAAGGGCAAGGAAGGGACAGCTCATTCCTAGACGTCACCCCAAAAGTAACAGGGTTGTCAAGTTAGTCATTCTGCCACTGACCACGCAGAACGACGGATCATTAAAATACATAGTATTTGTCACCTCTCTACCTGCCAATCAAACAACATAATACAAAGGACAGGAAGTGGCAACATAGTAAGGAATAGAAAGAGAAAGACAGTTTGTTAGTTAACATATTTTCCGCCTGCACAAAACACTTGGATGGGTAATACTGAAGTTTGGCAAATTCCTACCAGGCAAATGAAAAGAATTTTAAGTACAGAAATGGATGTTTGAGAAGATCAACTCGAAAATCTGGAATGGGTAGAAATAAAGAAATAAGGGAAATTATGGTTGTACAAGAGGAGCCGGACATCATAGACATTATAGAAAAGAAAAGATTACAGTGGTATGGCCATGTCAAAAGAATGCCAGAGCAAAGATTGCCTAAAATTGTTATGGAATGGATCCCAATGGAAAGGAGGAAGAGAGGAAGACCGAAGAAAACTTGGATAGAAGAAGTACAAGCGGCTATGAATATCAGAGGATTGGAGGAAGATCAATGGATGGGCAGAGAGGAATACGAAAGGACCAAGTATTAAAAATAATTTCAATTGTATCATTAACTATTTTGGCGGCGTTTGGTTTCCGGAAGACAGCAGCAGCTGTCATGATACCGGGTGATGATGACGATGATCCTTCACCGGTGTGAAAAGCAATGGGAAGCTACCACACCTATAATTCCCTAGTAAAGCTGCAAAGCATAGCATGAAAATGCAATGATTGCAGTGAAAGACCTGCCCTAAGGGCAGAATTTCTATAGATGGATGGAATGATCATAAATATTTAATTAAAATTACAGTGGGAGGTAACACTATGAGGTATTTCCATTAATGAATGAGTTGGAGAAAATGCTTTAACATCTCACCTCATAAAGTTGCGTGTCTTCACGATACCAGTTTCAAAAATATAGTATTACAGCAAACTCCCGATTATCCATGCACATATTATCCGGGCATGACTTTTTACTGTATTTTTTATAAAATGAAGATAAATACTGTACTTTATTTTGTACTGTTATGAAAAAGTTCTTTATTTTTAAATGTGCTACTGTGAACTGCAGTTAGAAACTAGCACAATAGAGTAACCTTCGCTCACAACCCCCTCCCCTGACGCGTTTAACGGTACCAACCAACATTCTGAGAATACAATACAATTTCGGAAATTTCCGTTGTGCGAGACACTGAAAGTTTGTTGTTAGAGATTGAAACCACAGATATGCTGTGGCAGTGCGTTTATCACTAGTTAGTAGTGTGGTTATCGGTAGTTACCAGTGTGATTATCGCTGATTATTTGTGTCATTTCTGATTATAAGTGTGGATATCGGTGGTTACTAGTGCAGTTATCGCTGGTTACGATGGCCATTTTGAATAACTGTTGTAAACAGAGTGGTCATGATACAAAATAGTCCCACTTTTTTTTTCATATTTACGAGTAAAATAAATTCATGATAATTACGACTCGCACCTAAATACATCTAATATAACATTTTATGAATATTTGTTGCATGTAAGTAGTGTTAAAGTGGATAAATAAATTTTTGATCAACTTTCACAGCACCAAATAACTTAATTGGATTATCCGTGTTTTTCGATTTTCCATGCATATCTCGGTCCCAATTAGCACAGATAATCAGGAGTTTGCTGTACTTCTATCTTCAGTCAAACAGCAACTCATTCATTATTGATCATAAATACTTGAATGTTTTACCCTTCTCATAACAATATTAATCCCTGTCAAAATCTGCTATAATCATACCACATTCCATTAGCTTTTTATGTAAGCATTTACAAAATGATACTTATGTTGATAAAATGATTAACATTACCATCTCTGTCCCCCTATCATCATGATCAGGCACTGGTTCTTCTTTTGGCCGTGAACGCCAATCACCCATGGTTCTGTCAGGTCCATCTGTACGATCTCTATTCATCTCACCACGGTCACGACCTCCTCGACCACGACGATCGCCATCATTATTATCTGCTACTTCTATGCGCATGCGCCTAGTCTTTATCGTCTATACATGTACAGAAAAAAGCACATAGCAAATTTTATAAACAAATATATTTCATTACGCACATACTATAGTACTGAAGGGCAAAGAGGATCATTTTCTGTATTCTTATTCATAATAATAATAATAATAATGTTTTATTTATTCTGGCAGAGTTAAGGCCATAAGGCCTTCTCTTCCACTCAACCAGCACAAATACAAATAAATATTTGACAAATATAGATAACACTATACCAATTATAAACAGTTTTAAAGATACATTAAATGTAACAATGTAAATTTCATGTACAAACAACATTTTATATGATAATAACAATAATAATACTTACGATAATAATAATAATATAATGATAATAATAATTATAATTCATAATTATCCAATAAATATCACAAATAAACAACTTATCAATTTGCCAATTTACCCATTTTTATTAATAATCTGAGTTGAAACTTAATTAATTGGATCAATTAATTTTAGAGTCCCATAACTCAAAAACCTGATGTGCTAGGATAAATCTGATTACAGATCTGGAATCAGTGCATCACCTTCAGTATAAAACAGCCAGAATTTCCTCAGTAGCGGACAAAAAGTATTTTTTTTAGAACAATGTAATTGATTACGACCCGCAACAATAAAAAACTGATTATAATCTGTGGTTATTAGAGTTTTCATTCTCATTGCTTTTATCGGCTATCATTTCCTTTTATCTTTTATCTAATATGATCTTAATATAAGTACTTGTTTATATTTTCTCTTCTATTTTTTTTTATTCAATCCTCCAGGTTGTCATTTCGACATTTCTAGTGTTATCTCATGGCATGGTGTAGTTGTAACCCGCTTCTGGAAGGCAGGTTTACGCTGTCCCGATGATATGAGAGTTGATGATGATAATGATGTGCCAGAAGAGGCCTTAAACTAAACTTAATCTAATTAAGCAAATATGATAATGATGGCCAGATGATGTTCAGGGATCTTACAGGTGAGAAAAACCCCCCAAAAAAACCTCACCCAAGAAACTCGTCCTGACTGGGGATCGACCCCAGGCCCATTGCATGACAAGGCAGCACACTACCTCGAAACCACAGTGGTGAACTATTTTCTCTGGTGTAATTGTACTGTTTATCATTGCTCCAATGTGCATTTACTCTAATAATGAGTGGCATTAGATTCAAACCAACCAACATTTTGAGCAAAGAAGCTAATTGAGGCTAATTGAAACTGTATCCCTCTGTTATCCATTCTTGCATATGAAATAGACAGCTATGAAGCATAATGGTTCCTACCTAAAAAGGAGGAATTGGACTATGCACAAACAATTTTGAACGTAGATGTTAAGCCTAGTGCCTTTAATAAGAAATGGGGCGAGGCACTTTGACGAAATGTTCCAGCATTTTTTTCCAACCAGGGGAAATCACAGAAAACCCTTATCAGAACAGTGACAGGAGCTAAGAATAAAATGAATCGTGAATTCTTTTTACCTCATACTACTAAGTTTTTTTTAAACACAGCACCGCAGTATCAGCGACCATTGTCACCATCATCAGCTGTTTTCACAACTGTCAACTTTTTCTTTTGAAGGAATAATTTTCTAAACTGCCATCTGGTGTTCTTTTGAAGGAATCATTTTTTAAACTGCCATCTGGTGTTCTTTTGAAGGAATCATTTTCTAAACTGTCATCTGGTGTTATTTTGAAGAACTTGGTAATCAAGCAGTTTAGAAAATGATTCCTTCAAAAGAACACCAGATGGCAGTTTGGATAAATACCGGCAAAAGAAAAAATTGACAGTCGTGAAAACAGCTGATGATGGTGACAATGGTCGCTGATACTGCGGTGCTGTGTTTAAAAAAACATAGAAGTATGAGGTAAGAAGAATTCACGATTCATTTTATTCTTATCAATAAAACCTAATAATCATATTTGAAGAGAAAAATTATATGCTCAGACCGGGACTTGAACCCAGGACCCTTGGTTTTCTAGTCCAAGTGCTCTACCATCTGAGCTACCTGAGCAAGTACTGATCTAAACGCAATTTTTTCTCTATATATGTTTTAATTCCCGCCCACCAAATGCTTTGAAACATTTGCTTCTATCTTTGCAAATGGCGGCTCCTTTATTAAGAAGACATATTTGGGAATTATACATTACATTATAAATGCCAGTACGGCTTGTATGAAATTAATAATAAAAACACCGAAAAAAGCCGTACTGGCATTTATAATGTAATGTATAATTCCCAAATATGTCTTCTTAATAAAGGAGCCGCCCTTTGCAAAGATAGAAGCAAAGGCTTCAAAACATTTGGTGGGCGGGAATTACAACGTATATAGAGAAAAATTTGCGTTTAGATCGGTACTTGCTCAGGTCGCTCAAATGGTAGAGCACTTGGACTAGAAAACCAAGGGTCCCGGGTTCAAGTCCCGGTCTGAGCATATAATTTTTCTCTTCAAATATGATTTATCCATCATTGAGATGTATGAAATTAATAATAAAAACATTGAAAACCAAATAATGTTAAAAATTCCCAAATTTATTACATTAAAAAAAAAAGTGACTGGCTTTGGTTAACTTCCAAATGCAGCATAATACTGCTGGGTTGCGAGACAATTATCACTAGGTTTTACCTCCACTAAAAGCTTCATCATGCAAGTGCTGCATAGAGGATCCACAAATCCTCGCCTTTTAGTGGCCAAGATTGTCAAACTGGAAGGTTTCGCTCATCGGAGTTGTACTGCAGTGCTAAGCTATTGATGTCTGTGAATTCCAAACCTCAATGTTCTAATGAAATGACATGTCTTACTCATCCCTTGGGTAGGCAAGGTACCTCTTAAGTTGCCAAAATACAGAGTTCAGGAACCTTATAGAGTTGTTCAATGCCTCTGATGAGCAAATGATGTCATCAACTTTCGACAATAGATAAAAAAAAAAAAGTAAAGTGATCCCACAACAGACCCGGAGGCCCTTGGGGTAGTAGGAGGTTAAGGCTCCCACTTTTTCTAGACAATCGGCACTTGATGTCAGCCGGGTTGTCAGCCCTGTGTGACGGCCGCCTTTACCCCCAGAACAAGCGTCTGGTACTCATTTCCGTTAGAGGCTGAGTTGACCCCAGGGCCATAGTGCCGCCAGAGGGTTTGGGTCAGTTTAAAAATCCTGACCCCAACGGGACTTGAACCGTCGACCCTTCGGCTTGTAGCTCAGTGCCTTAACCACAACGCTACGGCGTGCCCCCCGACAATGGATAAAAACAATTAATATTTACCACCACTGTGGTCTCGAGGTAACATGCTACCTTGTCATGCAGCAGGCCCGTTCGATCCCCGGTTCGGACAAATTTCCTGGCTAATAGGTTTTTCTTCATATGTGTAAAACAAATGTCAGAAAACTTTAAGGCCCAAACGGTCTCAAAACATCATATGGCCATCATTATCATCAACTTATTCATTAAGTTTAGGATTAAGGTCTCTCCTGGTGCATCGTTACCATCATCACCACCTATCATATATATCATCGGGGCAGTTTAACTCTGTCTTCCAGGTGCTCCAACCTCAGAAGTGCATTACAATAATGCTATACCAGGAGAGAATACCAGAATGTCGGAAAATGACAATGTGATGGCAATGAAAAAAAAAATATATATATATATATATATATATATATATATGTCCACCGCTGTTGTCTCAAGGTAGCATGCTGCCTTGTCACGCAGCGGGCCCAGGTTCGATCCCCGGTCGAGGCAGTTTTTCTGGGTGAGGTTTTTATCGGGGTTTCTCCTCACCTGAAAGACAAATGTCAGGAAAACTTTAAGGCCCAAACGGTCCCCGAAATCACATGGCCATCATCATCCTTATCCTTACCATTATCATCATCATCATCATCATCCTTCACCGGTGTGGAAAGCAACAGGAAGCTACCACACCCACAATTCCCTAGTAAAGCTGCAAGCATAGCATGCAAATTATATTTGAAAAGAAAAATACGCCTAGACTGGGGTTTGAACCCAGGACCTTTGACTCTCTATGTCAATGCTCTTCCATCTGAGCTACCTAGGCCTCCAATCTAAATGTCTATTTTTCTCTTATACATAGTTAATTCCCTTACCCCAAATGCTATGAGCCGTTGCTACGATTTTTGCATTTGGGGTAAGGGAATTAACTATGTGTAAGAGAAAAATATGCGTTTAGATTGGAGGCCTAGTTGCTCAGATGGAAGAGCATTGACATAGAGAGTCAAAGGTCCTGGGTTCAAACCCCAGTCTAGGCGTATATTTTTCTTTTCAAATATAATTTATCCATCATTAAGATGTTTAAAAACGAATAATATTAACAAAGCATGCAAATGCTATGATTGCAGTGAAGGACCTGCCCTCAGGCAGAATTACTGTGGATGTGTGTGTGTGTATATATATATATATATATATATATATATATATATATATATATATATATATTATATATATATATATTACATTATTCTCCTCAAATAAAAAAAAAGATACAAATATAAATAAGAAATGAAAACTTACAATATCAACCATTGAAAGAGCACTGATAAGGCTGCTTCGGTTTTCAAACTCCACATAGCCATAACCCTTTGGTTTACGATCATCACGTGGAAGTCGAACATCAGTAACCTAAAATGTACAATATGACAAAAATATTGAACTAATTCAAGAAATGGTAAATATTTTAATGAAAAAATAAAATACTGTAATTTACCTGTAAGTTCTTGAAAAATTCATAGATATCATTTTCATCCACTTCATATGGTAAATTAGAAATATATGCTTGGAAAGGGGGAACCTTGGGAACTTTTTCATCGTCAACCTCAGGGCTCCTGGTTGCTCTAGGTGCTGTTGGAAGGACCACTTTCTCCTTACGTAGACTTTCATATTCTGCACAAAAATGATTTATTGGAATATTAACTTGAAAAAATAAAGTCAATTAAATAGATTTATAAAATGTAAAATTTTCCTTTGCTATATACAGGGTGAACAGTAATTACACCGACAAACTTCAGGAACTGATTTCTGACTGGAAATAAAGCAAAAAAGGTCCTATAAATATGTGTCCGGAAATGAACGATGTGTGTGCAAAAACAAATTGTCCCGGCACACATAACTTAGCATAGTTGCATCTACATCACAACAGATGTTCAAAGTGGCCTCCATGGGATGCAATGCATGCGTTCACATGTCGTATCATGGATTGCCTCACTCTTTCGCGTATTCCGGCCTATCTTCTAATAACATCTCAAGCGACGTGGACATGCTGTTGAAGGATATGCACATCAGGAACTGTTTCAGCATACACAATGCTTTTCAGATGCCCCCAGAGATAAAAATCCAGGGGGTTAAGTCCGGTGATCTGGTAGGCCATGCAACAGGACCTCTGCGTCCTATCTAACGTCTGTGAAAGATTTTGTTGAGGTGTCGGCGAACTGTAATGCAGAAGTGGGGTGGCGCTCCATCATGCAGAAACCACATCAGCTGTCTTATTTCCAAAGGTATTTTCTCAATAAAACAGGAAGAGTATTCTGCAAGTGGTCCGAGAGAATAATGCCATTCGTCAGTGTCATCCATTGTGGCAATGATGCATTTATGGACACAGGACATTCTTTCCTCCATTTACAGTCAGAAATCTGTCTGTGCAGTTTGTTGGTGTAATTAAAATTTGCCCCGTAGAATTCTTAGCATAATATACTTCATATAGATAAAAGGAAAAACATGAAACATGGTGGGTGAAAACATATGATGATGATGATGATAATAATAATAATAATAATAATAATAATAATAATAATAATAACAACAACAAATAGTAAAGTAATCAATTGAGTTGGTGTTTACTTGATGAAAATCCATATTTGTTAATTACATAAAAATAAAACTTGGTTTTATTTGATTTTCATATTTATTAAGATATAATTCAGTGATGACAGCTGTTTCGGTACACTGTACCTTCTTCAGACATGTTAACAAATTATGAATTGTGTTATTATAGTACATACCAACTGATCTAAGCAACAATACAACAATATTTATTTAAATTGTTTAATTTAACAAAGGCGATTCATTCAAATCAAGTTGAGAATTTAACAGTTTATTAACTTTTCAATTTATTAATTTCTACAGCCTCCAAAAGGTCCAACTTCTTACCCTTATCACAAACATGTAAAATTTCAAAATTTGGATCGAAACAATGATTAAATTGGAATAGGTGGTTAGCATATTTTGAATATTCTAAATTTCTGTTATATGCTCTCATGTGTTCCTTTATCCGAGAGATAAAAGGTCTACCAGTTTGTCCTATATAGACATTGTCACATGTGCCACACTTCAATTTATATACATCTGATAATTTTTCTTTTTTTATTTTGGTTTTGTTTTTTATTATATTTTGTAAAGTTTTATTAGTTTAGTCTATATAGGACAAACTGGTAGACCTTTTATCTCTCGGATAAAGGAACACATGAGAGCATAACAGAAATTTAGAATATTCAAAATATGCTAACCACCTATTCCAATTTAATCATTGTTTCGATCCAGATTTTGAAATGTTACACGTTTGTGATAAGGGTAAGAAGTTGGACCTTTTGGAGGCTGTAGAAATAAATAAATAAATTGAATAGTAGTAATAAACTGTTAAATTCTGAACTTGATTTGAATGAATCCCCTTTGTTAAATTTAAATAAATATTGTTGTATTGTTGCTTAGATCAGTAGATATGTACTATAACAACACAATTCATAATTTGTTAACATGTCTGAAGAAGGTACAGTGTACCGAAACAGCTGTCACTGAATTATATCTTAATAAATATGAAAATCAAATAAAACCAAGTTTTATTTTTATTTAATTAATGAACAGTAAAGTATTTTTTATTTTTTATTATTTCACTCACCTCATACTTCATAAATCATAGCAGACCCTGGGTTTCTTCACGTAATTTGTGACATTGTCACTGTGAACGTGATGCAGCATTGACAATGTCACAAATTACGTGAAGAAACCCAGGGTCTGCTATGATTTATGAAGTATGAGGTGAGTGAAATAATAAAAAATAAACAATATTAAAGAACCTCATAGTGTTATTTCCTATCTACATAACTTAGTAAAGTATTTACTGCAGATATCTACTTAATGTAATAATTTTTGTCTGTCTTTATCTTACATCATAAATAGTTGTAAAACGTGTTTCAAAGTTCATTTAGCTTCACCTTCAGTTGGTAGAGACTGATTTCCTTTATGTTTTCAGTCCTGGATCTCTAACTCCTGCTCTCTCTTTATGTGGTCCAAAAAACATGCTTATTAAGGCCCTCTCCCTGGGAATTTCAAAATTCATAATTCTCTCCTTGTTCTTCTGTATGTAGATCCTTTCCCCATATGGTGAGTTGATTTGTGTTTTCTAACTGTTTTAATAATTTTGTGTTTACATCTATTTTATGTTTTTCTGACCAAATGTGAGCAGCCACCGCAGATTTTTCTACCTCTGCTTTTTTTATAGTTCTTTGGTTCTAATGACAGACAAAACTTATTTATTAGGTAGAACCTCATTACTTCCTAATGTATTTTCATAATCTACTTAGAGTATTGTAATCAATGGTAAAGAGAAATATGTTTGCCTGAACTGGGGATCAAACCCCAAACCTTCAGCTTTCCATGCTGATGCTCTGACCACTGAGCTAATTCAGGCTACATAATAGTTTAGTTGTGTACATTAATTTACTTTTTTCAATCATATCAATAGCTTTAGCTTCTTGATAGTAATTTAATATCTACTTGATGTGATTAAAAAAATAACTAATATTGTTGCTGTAATTTATACCCGAGCCGCCATATCTCCAGCTCTGAAGTTTAGGTTACACGAGGGGTAAATGCAGAATTTGTCCTCTACTGCCAATAAGAATATGGTTGTAGTAGGAGTAAATGTCTGCCACAACCAATCACTGCTCTTGATGCAGCTATAGCGCGCTAGTAAGGTTTGAAATTGCTGAGATGTTGTCAGCTGTATTTCTGCTAACCACATACATAAAGATAACAGTACTTCAAATCACAAGGCCAAAACATATTCCTCTACTATTCATACACATTAACAAAAGATAACCAGCTAAGGGTTGTATGAAATATTGCAAAATACATAACAGCACAGTTAAGCAAGTACACCTTGTCTTCTGAGTTGAAGGCCATTTAACTGCCGACGAGTGTAGCTCGTCTTTTGAGGCAAATGGATTAACATTAATTTTAAATTAATTCCTCTTGTTAAATTTGTCCCAAATTGTGATTCTAATAAAAATAAATGTGAAGCAAGAAGGCAAAAATGTTGCCACAAAAAATGCATTACACTTACCATCTTCATTTTCCACATCATCTGCCCAATTAGATGTCTTGCGTGTTATCACTTTCTGACCTGCATTTGAACCACCATCTGATAAAAACTCGGTCAATCCCAGGGTTTTCCCCTTGATTTTTTTGTTCTTTTTACCTGCAAAACCAAAATTAATTTTAATGTTGAATACCTTCAAAACCTAAGGTTCAACTACAGACTGTAGTAATTATTAATTATATAGTCACTAGTAAGAATCGAATGAATCGTGGATTATTCTTACTTCATACATCCATGTTTTTTTTAAAATCAGAACTGCAGTATCAGGAAACATATCATTCCCATCTTCAGCTGTTTTCACGACTGTCAATTTTATTATGCTGGTAATTTTTTTAAACTGCCATCTGGTGTACTTTTGAAGAACTTTGTAATCAAACTTGGTTCTTCTGGAACCTCGAAGTTCATGGTTCTAGTATAGTTTTTTCTAAATTAAAAAATCAGCTATAGCAGCACATAGTTTATCAGAGAATCATAGAATTGAAAAAGAAGCAAAACTTTTGAAACATCTACCTAAACCTTTGGACTTAACAGTTTGGGAAAAGATGTACATTAAAAAAACCATACTTCGAGGTTCCAGACAAACCAAGTTTGATTACAAAGTTCTTCAAAAGTACACCAGATGGCAGTTTAAAAAATTACTGGCATAATAAAAAATTGAGTCATGAAAACAGCTGAAGATGGAAATTATATGTTTCCCGATACTGCAGTTCTGTGTTAAAAAAAACATAGATGTATAAGGTAAGAAGAATTCACAATTCATTTGATTCTTTTATTATACTAATAAAATCACTTGAAAGGAAAATTTTAAGAGAAGAATATTTAGACCAAATAGAGGAACTGATAACAGTTGGAGAATCAAAACAAATAATGAACTAAACAAATTAATCAAAAATCCGAATATAGTGAACCATATAAGATTTCACAGAATTGGTTGGCTTGGACATTTAATAAGAATGGATGATCAGAGACTGGTCAAGAAGCTCTATAAAAGGAAACCTATAGGAGGCAGAGCTGTTGGAAGACCGAAGATCAGATGGGAGGATGACACAATGAACGATTAAAGAAAATGAAAGTGACTAATTTGAATATGGCAAGAGACAGATTGGCATGGAGGAGGATTGTTGAGAAGGCTAAAACTTTCACTTTTGAAGTTGTTGCGCCTAAAATGATGATGAATATAATCATTAGGCTTCACAGTTTTGTCACCGGAATTGTTGAATTGTGTACATTGATGACATCAGTCAAAGGTACAAGCAGGTTACATAACACTATGGTTTATGAACTAATTGTGTTTATACAGGAGCTCTATGTTTGTATGTCATGCGGGTGAGTCATAGAGAAGGTACACCAGTCAGCTATATCTACACTGTGGTTGTTTATTGTGAAATCTGTTAAAACTTCGTTACAGTGTGGTCATTAATCATGAATGATATGCTCCATCACTGTACGGTACCACCCCTTACAAGTGAATGCCAGATATTTCAACTCCCTCCAAACCAGGCAATACTTCTCGATAAATTCAGAATCCGGTTTTGTGACAAAACCATGAAGCTTAATAATCATCAAGTTACTGTGTGCTATGATATCAGTAAACTATATACATTCGTGAATTTTTTTGTAAAATATACAGTCAATATACCCAATTCACCAATTAATAATTAAGAAAGACAACATGTTTTAACAGCGAAGCTGTCATTTTCAAGACTAAATATTGACTGATTGAAAAGGACAGCTTCACTGTTGAAACATGTTGACTTTTCTAATTATTAATTGGTGAATTGGGTATATTGACTGTATATTTTACGATTTTATTACCAAGATCATTAGTGTATTGAATTCATGTTTATGAAGAATAAAAACATTAACCTTATTTGCATGAAACATATATTTCTATGTAATTCATAAAACACTTTTGAATTCCAAATGAAAGAAGTTGATAAACATTGTGGGATTATTCTTTCTAAATACATTGATTAATTCAGATATACTTTCTTACTTATGGAATCAATGCCAAATGCTCAACAATGCTGTAAAATTATTTAGAACCAAAGCAAATTTTAAAAAATCAGTAGTAACTCCTTTGCAAATTAAACAATGAATAAAACACCATGTAGCTTTCTCCACAACATATAAAGTCATATAATAAAACTTTGAAATTTGATTCCTGACACACATGGAAAAAAAAATAAAAAATCTTATCAGAAGTGCATTACGTATTCATTGCACTACTAGCACCAAATGCAACAGCAACATTTGTAAACAAACTTCTTATAAACAATAAGCACCACTGTAAATATTCAGCATTTCATGGCCGGAGATACAAAGTTAAAAATATAAATATTTAAAAAAAAAAATTTCAAAAAAAATATATAAAATATATGAAATTTTTTTTGAAAAAAAAAAATTATATAAACAATTTGAAAAAAAAAATTTTTTTTAAATATCCATCCATAGTAATTCTGCACGAGGGCAGAAACTGCAAGCATAGCATTTTCATGCTATGTTTGCAGCTTTACTAGGGAATTGTAGGTGTGGTAGCTTCCAGTTGCTTTTCACACCGGTGAAGGATGATGATGATGGCCATATGATTTTGGGGTTCGTTTGGGCCTTAAAAGTTTTCCTGACATTTGTCTTACAGGTGAGGAAAAACCCTGAGAAAAACCTCACCCAGAAAATCTGCCCCGACCGGGGGATCGAACCCTGGCACGCTCCGTGACAAGGCAGCACACTACCTCGAGACCACAGCGGTGGACTTTTTAAATATAAAAATTTGAAAAAATATATAAAAATTTTGAAAAAAAAAATTAAAGTTAACTGAAGTTAAACCATAGACAGGATATGGTATTCTCAAGAGTTGATCCACGCATAGATGTTTGGTATGTGGCAGATTGCACAGGAAATTCTTGTGGCTGATATAAATGCAGCAAGCAGTTGACACTCAAGTCAATCATTTAAGAATGCCAGTTAAAGTATCTAGTGAAACAATGGGGAAGTTAAAGAAGCTAAAAAACATCCCAGAATCATGAAAGAATCTCTCTCAATATAACTGTCTGCCATGTTGGACTAGTGGTTATGTTCCTAGCCTCTGGTCCCGAGAGTCGCAGGTTAAAACCTGGCCGGAGTCAATGTATTTCTTACGATGGAAAAATCCAAGGAGCAAGTCCCTTCTGGAGGACTTTATAATCTACTTCCCTCAAATCATGAATAATGTTTTCTCCCACCTCATTCTTGGTCTACCAACTGGGCATTTTCCCCCTGGTTTTCCTACAAGCTTCCATGTACATCTTTCATTCCCCATTCATGTCACATATCCTGCCCATCGCAGTTTACGAGATTTAACTGTTATTATTAAATCTGGCTTCCTAAACATACCAAGTACCTCACTATTATTTAATTTTCTTCATTCACCTGTCTGTTCATCTCTTTTTGACCCAAAAATTTTCCCAAGAACTTTATTCTCAAGTACTCATAATCTTATTTCCTCCCTGAAAATAAGAGTCCATGTTTTGCATCCATATAATATAACTAGGAGAGTAACAGTTTTATATATTTTCAGTTTTTTTTTAAGGAATTGGGACAAGAGACCCTGTAATGCATAATAGCAAGCATTTCCAGAATTCAGCCAATGTTTAATTTCTTTGTGCTTATATGACTGATGTCCACCGCTGTGGTCTCGAGGTAGCATGCTGCCTTGTCACGCAGCGGTCAATCCCTGGTCGGGGCAGTTTTTCTGGGTGAGGTTTTTTTTTCGGTGTTTTTTCCTCACCTGTAAGACAAATGTCAAGAAAACTTTAAGGCCCAAACGGTCCCCGAAATCATATGACCATCATCATCATCAACCTTCACCGGTGTGGAAAGCAATGGAAAGCTACCACACCTACAATTCCCTAGTAAAGCTGCAAGCATAGCATGAAAATCCTATGATTGTAGTGAAGGACCTGCCTTCGGACAGAATTACTATGGATGGATATGACTGATTTTCATTTATTCTTTTAGGAGGATAAAAAGTGTAAAACCTAAAATACGAGGTCTAATAATGATATATGAGTTAGATACGCACTACTCACCTCATATTTGTAGCTTTATTGAAGATTCTTGAGTTTCTATACCTCAGGCATCATTGTCAATTATTTTTAACTGTTCAACATTGAGCATTGAAACTCAAAGTCTTTAAAAAAAAGCTACAAATATGAGGTGAGTAGTGCATATCTAACTCATAAAATAAACCTCATAGTGTTACTTCCTTGAAATGTTAAATTAATATTGATACACTGGAGCAGAATGGTATCTTTACCTTGTCATGGTGGAGTGGCTTGCATGGTTAAATGATCCCGTGAGCTATGCCGGCAGTAGCATTGCTGCCGATAGGGTTACCCATGCCGGACTGGTCGAAGGTGATAAGCCAGACAAAAAAATTACCTTGGTCGAAAGAGTGACGATCTTTCACCGTCAAAATACAACCGCAAAGAAATGCAGACATGGGTTCAACTGGGGTAAATGCCCAGTTGGTAGACCAAGAATGAGGTGGGAGAATAACTAACTATGATTTGAAGGAAGTAGATTATACAGGGAATGATTGGAAAGCATTAGCTCAGGATAGGGATGTATGGAGAGCTTATGTACATGTGGCCATGGACCTATAGGTTCGATAGTGCCAGTGAGTAAATACCCTGGAGCAGAACATGGGAGAGATTCAATTACCACTTAAAAAGTATACAGTATGATAAGATATTAATATCAGTACTTAAAGGTATGAAAAATTTCAATTGCCACTTACAGACATAAAGATTTTAGGACTCAAAGTACTTATTTAAAAATAGAATGATCTCAAGAGGACATTTTCTGAACTTAACACGCCACTAGAGAAAAATGCAAAAAAATCACAGAAATAAAAACATTATTTCAAGAATCATATAGTAATACTTAAATTAAAATTTTATAAAGTAGTGGCTGTTCCTGTATTGATGTATGGATCAGAATGTTGGACGATCACTAAAAGACAAGAACAAAGATTGGAAGCAGCTGAGATGGGATTTTTAAGAAATATAGCAGGATATACTCTGCTGGATAAGAAAAGAAATGAAGATATAAGAAAGGAACTAAATATTTTCAAACTTACAGATCGAATAATTAAATATAGGAACGCCTGGAAAGAACATGTTAATAGAATGCCAGAAGAAAAATTTCCAAAATTATTGCTAAATTATAAACCACACAGAAGGAGAAACCTTGGTCGCCCACACAGAAGATGGTCTGAACAATTTTAACAATTCTAGCTTTCATGAAACCGGAACGAGCCAACAGACTTAATCCCTGGATGATGATGACAAATACATAGCATTCTGCCCAAGAGCAGATTTTTCACTGCAAACTCAGAATTCTCCACTCATTCCTTAACTCAGCTTTCCTTTTTGTATCTGCATACAAACCATTTATTTTAATACTGTCTATCATCTGATGCCTTTTTCTGCCTCTAACTTTCTTTCCATGACCATTTCTTCTAGGGCCTCTGTCAGAAGGCAGTTTCTTCGTAGCCAGTGGCCAATCCAATTTCTTTTCCTCTTCTTTACGAGTTCCAGTATTGTTCTTCCTTCACCCACTCTTTCTAGCACATCATTAATTTTATTGTCTGTCCACTTTATATGTTCTATTTTTTTCCATATCCACATCGCAAAAGCTTCCAGTCGCTTTTCCTCATTCCAACATAATGTCGAAGTCTCTGCACAATACAATGCTACACTCCACACAAAGCACTTCACTAGTCTCCTCTGTAATTATTTTGCCAAAGGTCTGCAGAAAATGCATATCTTCTTGTTAAAAGCTTCTTCTGCCATTGCTATCCTCTGCTTTACCCATAGTTCATGTTACTACTAAAAGTGCAAAACAAGTATGTGAAGCTCTCCACTTGCTAAATGGCCTCATCTTTAATCCTCATATCTATCTTCCTTGGTTTCCTTCCTATAATCATGGCCTTCACCTTATTTATATTTATCTTCATTCCATAATCCTCACATTTGTCATTTAGCTCCATCAGCATGAAACCATATATAATACAGGATAAATAAAGTCTTGTGATTAACTTCAGGAAATTAACTAAATTAGCACTCTCTTCAACCAAATTATGAGAGTAGCAAAACCTGGCAATTAATTATATTTATTACAGAAATTTGATAAAAAATATTTGGAAGAAATTCCTGTAAATTGATGGTGTGAAATTAGAAATAAATTCTTTAAATTATTTGCCACATTTTACTGCTCTCGTAAACTGTCTAGAGATATTGTAAATTTAGTAAATAGTTCAATAGTTACATTCTTCATTAAGTATATCCATCCATATCTGATGTGCAAGTCCATTACAGAGTTATAATTTCTGACAAGGTGATTTGTGTCTTCTTTATGTAAACTACACATAAGCATTGTAATTGTCCGTAACTTAGGTGTAGATATATAAATATATTGGAATGTTTCCACTGAAGTTTGAGGCAATAGATTGTGTGTACAGTAAAAGCTCCTTTTACGCGGTTTCATTATTTGCGGGTTAAAAAAATTTCGACAGTTCCTGTGTTCGCGGCTAAAAATGTCTTTATTTGCAGATCCAGTCGGTATATTTAGTATCCTTTATTAACTCATCGGCAACTTTTTTTACTGCAGGTAGGTGTCAAGGCAGCTTTTACAAAGAGTGATTCAAACCAAATGGACAAATTAATATCAAAGTAAAACAAATCTTATTGTCACTAAGCCTAAAGTTTGTTACTAAAATGCACTGCTGCAGTATTTCATGAACTGCTATGTTTAAAATATAAACATATTCAACGGAACATGAATCATGAATCTTAAAAAAGTTGACTGCTATGTTTGTTGATAAATACTGCCTTCGCCACAATCGGTGTTTTATTGTTTCAACTTGTCATTCGTTGCAATAATTTTTAATGAATAACACGTGTCTCTTGTGCTTTGTTCCCAGTTTATAATGTCGAGTAAAAGGAAAGAAAATTTAGTACCAAAGAGAAAAAAATTAGTGTTGCCGCTAAAAGTAAAAATAGAAATGCTTGACCGTTTATACACATTGGTGAGTTGTTTGCATCTATCACACTGTTTCAATGTTAATGAACCAATAAATCCAAAGACAAAATAAGGAATTCTATTGCAGAATTAACAACTGAATATCAATCTTAATTGAAAGACCTTTTAAAAAGCGGCAAAAAAGAAAAAAAAATTACTAAGTTCTTTAAGTCCTTGTCCAAACCTGACAATAATAATTAATAGAAATTGTTCAAAATCTCTCATTAATTGATTTTATTTTGATAATTTTTATTTTATTTTGTAATCTTGGAATGTATCCCTATATACCCAATACAAATTAGCATTCCATATTCGCGGCCTATTTGCAGAACATATCCTCTGCGAATAAGGAGCATTTAGTGTAGTAAAAACCTTGTCTAAAATAAATATTAAATGTAATTGGTCCCAGAAGTCTAATGGTCACCATGCTTGCCTCTGATTTCGAAGTCTGTAAGTTTTAAGGTGCAAAGAACCTTAAGTATAGGTTCTTTTAAAAGAGAAATGAAGCTGTGGGTCTTTGTGTTATAGATTCACGATAAGTATAACTTCAAGTCTAAAAAAACCAATGAGTAAAACTTATAGACTCTCCAACGCCCAGATTTGAATTACAATGCTAATGAACTTAGCTGATAAAGGGCATCGATAAACAAAAAAGGAACAGAAACAAAAATAATTAATTTTTTTTAAACTATGCAAAAAACAAACAAAACTCCTTTTGTTTTAGACAATCAATTTCATGGCTTACTATTACATTGTACAATTTAAACTTTCTTAACCTTCCGTCGGGTGCATCTGATCTGAGAGGCACAGGTTGTCAATTTTGTCCCATTTCACTGTCATCAGACGGCGTTGATGACTGGGCATCCGATTAGCTGTTTCTTTTTACCGGCTGTAAACAACCACCCCACTTAGTTTCCTCTCGAACATTACCACGGTGGGTTATAAATTTTTTGTTCAGAGAAGCTCATTTCGCCTGAAGTCGTTATATTATTGAAGACGTGTATTTTGAAAATATTTGCAAAAAGAAAATTATTTATTTACAGTATTTAGACTAAATAATGTTATATTCTTGAACAATTTTGCTAAAAACATTGGCTAAATTTTGATAATGTGAACTATTTTCAAGTATACTTGAATTCAACCTAATTTGTGTAAATTAATGAGTCATATTTATACATCTTACCTCATATCTTATGTTTCTTTAAACACAGGAACTAATTTTCAAGAGAAGGATCTCTCTCATTTTCAACCGACATGAGTCATATGTCGGTTGAAATTGAGAGAGATCCTTCTCTTGAAAACTAGTTCCTGTGTTTAAAGAAACATAAGATATGAGGTAAGATGTAAAACTATGACTCATTAATTTACTAATTAAGAACCTCATAATGTTATTTCCCATATTTAACTATGAACCTAACTTATTACTTTAATATCATGTTGTTTGAAAGCTTGTCACAAATTTGTTTCATCAATATTATGTCCAATAAAAAGTTTTCTAGCAACAAATTTTGAATATTTTATCATTTAGACATCCCTAACAATAACATTTCTTCAACTTCCCGTTGTTCAGATTCGCAAACAGTCTGTTAAATCATTTTTTTTAAGCATGTGCTGATCAGTCACATTGCACCCGAACTCAAAGATCAGAATATTGTGCCCGACGGAAGGTTAAAGAAAAATTTCACATGTAACTTGAAGACAAGAGTAAAGGCAGATAAAGTTTGACAAAAGTAATAAGAATCAATGTGTAGTCATTTGCATCAGTATTGAATGTTGGTTCTAATTTACATAATCTACAATCGTATAGTCCAATGTTGGGCCTTAGTCTCTCCTTTGGTAGGAGTAGACCAAGTTAATTTAATTATGCATATTTGCCTACAGATGTCATGAATGGTATGAGGTCAACATACCGAACCAATGAGACAACTGGCAGGCAACTAAGATATCACAAGGATGATGAAGTTGGTAAATTTTGCTTATAGGCCTCTTTATTCAGACTTAAGGATCTTTTACGAGCCTGAAAATCTTCAGACTCGGGACCCACGGTTCAAAGTCCCTTCCAGAGGACTTGCTCCTTGGATTTTCCATCCTAAAAAATCCATAAACCCCGACCAAGTTTGAACTTGCAACCTTCGGGACAGAGGCAAGGAGCATAACCACTTGTCCAATGCGCCTGACTTCTAATTTACATTCTTCACAATATAATCTTATCAGAGAATCTGACACATACCAACATTTTTCTGGACAATACTTACAAATTCTAGTTCCAAAAATAAATTTTAGATTTTATTCCAAAATATTCTATCTATAAATTATTTCAATGATTTTATGGTCAATATCAATACTTTTTTTTCTTTAAAAATGTACTTCCTGTTGTAACATATTTTATAAAAATTGTTTCTTAAATCAAACAAAACAAATCAATGAAACAACCGAAATGAAAGTTTTAAGGAAAATCACTGAGAGAGAAAATTTGCAGCTCTGTTAATTAGAGAAGAATGTGAAATTGAACCTATAAACCTCTGGATAAATGATAGAAGACTAAATTTGAACGATCACATAGATAGGATGGAGAACAGTAGATTAGTAAAGAAAGTACGTGACTGGACATCTCAGCAGAAAAGGCCTTTAGGAAGACGACCACAACTACGATGGAAGGATGTCACCATACTCCGGACCTGTAGTGAATGAACACACAAACAAGCTGCCAGCTTTCATGTGTAGAGGAGGAAAATGAAGAAAGAAGAAGTTTCTTAAATGTGGTATTATTTAATTCAACATTAAAAACTCCAGGCCTAGAAAGCCCTTGGCACACTGACATTGCTTTACAAACTTTGAGTATTTGTCTTTCATCTGCTACAAACCACACAATTCTAACTTTTATAGTTTTCATCTTATAGGAAGTTGTAATGTTGGAAAGACTTTATGCCAAGGTGTATATAAATTATTTACTTTGTTATGTTACAAATTATGTGTTAGTGTACATCCATTTTTAAAAACACATTTGGGAATTTATTGCAAAGGTTGGTAACACCAACTGTTTAGATAGTCCTGCCACCTATGAAGCAAGTTCATACCATTTTGAATGCACACTACTATTCCGCAGGACTTTGAAGAATTCTGATGAGACTTAAAGTGCGGTTTCTCCTCTTCTTGAATTAGAAGTCGTCCGATCGCATTGCTAGCTGCCTCAGACGAAGAGAATTGTATACGAGGAAAGAAAAATTGATGCTTGCATCCGAAGCCTGGATTAGTGTACTGGTTAGCATGCTAGTGTACAATCCTACAGGTTCAGGTTCAAATCGTGGTTCAGGCATCAATTTTTCTTTACAAATTAATAATTGGGCTGAAATTTCCGTTAAATGCAGTGAGAAATTTTTCTAATTCCCAGGCAGACACCATATGCCAACAGAGTTTTATTTTCAAATTATTTACCACCATTTACAATAAATTTTACATTTTTTCTAACCATTATTTCAATATATTTTTCTGTGATACTTAACTACATACGTAACATAAAGACGTGACAGCCATATTCATTTTAACGAATATTCTATACAACAACAAATGTTCCAGTCCTGCCAACGTAGAGTATGTACTTCAGAATTTCAGAACTTATTATTATTTATTTTTGGGTGTCGCATTCTTTCACAGGTTAGAGTGCTTAAATTGCATTAAGTTAGCTTTTAGGTTGCCCCACGCTGTAGCCGAGTGGTTAAGGTAAGAAGCCTTAGCACAGAGCTACGGGCTTGCGCTGTTTCGAGTCCCCATGGGGGAAGACATTTTCTCATGGCATTTTGGCCAGTATGGGACCGGTGCCCACCCAGCATCGTGAGGCATTTGTATACATACAATCGTAGTGACTCCAGGTTGAGAAGACCAGCTATAACGGCTGGGGGACCCAACATGCTGACTACATGTCATCCCTACAATGGCTAAATGATCGTCGATCTCTGCAATTAACACATGTGGGTGTGAGGCCAGCAGCCGGATGGTAGGTCAGGAGCCCTCTAGGCCTGTTGCGCTTGGAGTTTAGCTTTTAGGTTGGTCTTTCACAGGTTAGAGTAATTAAATTGCATTAAGTTAGCTTTTAGGTTCATTTAATATCGTGTATATGTTGGCAGCACTGCGTGATTCCATAAACCACTTCGTGTTTGTTGGTGCATGTGCATGGTGTCTGCCTGGGACTCACTGCATTTAATGGAAACCTTATCCTAATAATTCTAAACAATATTTTAAGAAGCATTAGAAACAATTTAAAACAATAGCAAATGTTAGTAAAACGAAACCATAACCCAAAAATTTGACAAAAGTTGTTTGAGGTATCTTCAGCCAAAAGGAGTTTTGGAACTATACACTGATATCCATGTAATTTAATCAATAGCAAACGTGGGATATCCATAATATGACATAAACAATCTCCTATCTAGTCGCATGTTGAAGAAACTGCAGTTTAATCTCACAAGATTTTTTTCTAAGTCCTAGAGAATAATAGTGCACGTTCAGAATGATTATGAATTTGCTCAATAGATGGCAGAACTATCTGTGCTGTTGGTATTACTAACCTCTGTGATAAATTCCAAACTTGCTTTTAAACATGGATGTACACTAACACATAATTTGTAACCTAACAAAGTAAATCAGATAAAGGATAAAGTGTACTTACCGTCGTAAAAAAAACTTCTAAGTTCTATAAAATCGCAATGCGCATGCACTAGTGCTCCATGTAATCCCAGAAAGATAAATGCAACCTCCAGCAGTTGGCGGTATATGTATGTGAAATCAGTATGACCAACATTAACACAAAATTTCCAGAACTTGTCTAAATATGTATAATTAACACGAAATGAACTAGTGGAAATATGATTTTACGTGGTAACCGTCGTCCGACATTTTGAATTTTTCATAGAATAACAGATATGAAGAGGTAATTTATTTTACGTATCAAATCACATTTAAAAAGCAAGGAACCTAAAAGCTAACCAAACCTAAATCAATTACTGTAACACAAATCAATTACTCTAACGTAGGTGAAATCCAGGGAACGTGGAAGTGATGTTGGCAACATCTGGAGTATTTTGGGTTGTCGATGGTGACAACGTTGGAACAACATAGGAAGAGGGAAAATAGCAGAAAGTAGCAAGTAAGCAATGTAGGACGATCATGTTTTACGTAAATATATAAATATAAAAAAAAGATCGTTGCAACGTTGGAAGATGTTTAAAACGTGTTTAAAAGTGTTACAAAATGTTTTAAACGTGTTTAAAAGTGTTTAGTGCATCAGTGGCATAAGCAATTAGATTGAAATTTTTTTTGCAACGTTAAGTATACAACGCCCAAAGTTTCCATTAAATATGTTGAGAAAATTTTCTAAGTCCCAGGAAAATTTTCTTCTAGGTCCCAGACATAAAAATTTTCTTCTAAGTCCCAGACATACACCACATGCATGCGTTAACAAATGCAAAGCGGTTTACACTATGGAATCATGCGATGCTGCTAACATATACACGATATTTAATTAACCTAACAGCTAACCTAACGCAATTAAGTACTCAATCTGTGAAAGAATGAATAGTAAGTTCTGAAGTATATACTCTACGTTGGCTGCACTAAAACAAGTGTTGTGAATATTCGTTAAAATCAATATGGCTGCCACATCTTTACATATGTACTTAAATATCACAGGAAAATATATTGAAATAATCATTTGAAAAAATGTAAAATTTATTTTAAATGGTGGTAAAAAATTTGAAAATAAACCATGTTGGTGAATGCGCATGATGTTTGCCTGGGACTTAGAAAAATTTCTCACTGCGCTTAATGGAAACTTCAGCCAAGTAAATCATTTGCATATTATTTTGGCTCATGTTTCCATTAAGCGCAGTGTGAATTTTTTCGAAGTCCATGGCAGACACATGCGCATGCACCAACAGGGTTTTATTTTCAAATTATTTCCCACCATTTACAAGAAATTTTTTATTTTTTCTAACGATTTGAACATATTTCTTTTATCATATCTAACTTTATATGTAACATGAAGACGTGGCAGCCATATTGATTTTTAAGAATATTCTATACAACAACAGTGCAGCCAACATAGATTAAGTACTTCAGAATTTGAGAACTTATTTATTTTTTGGGCATAGCATTCTTTCACAGGTTAGAGTGCTTAAATTGCATTAGGTTAGCTTTTAGATAGGTCTTTCACAGGTTAGAGTACTTAAATTGCGTTAGGTTACCTTTCAGGTTCATTAAATAGCATGTATAATGTTAACTGCATCGCGATATTTCATAGAGTACACTGCTTTGCATTTGTTAGCGCATGTGCGTAGTGTCTGCCTGGGACTTAGAAAAAATTCTCGCTGCGCTTAATGGAAAGATTATCCCTAATTTGATCTACGCTAACTTACACCTTTTTAACCTAACAAAAGTACCATAGTAGTTCAATTTCTTATTTGAAGGTTGGTCATACCAGACTGCCATCTGTTGTTGAGCATGCACACTATGGTTATTTAGAACTTGGAAGAAATTATGGAGCAATTCCACATAGTAATAATAATAATAATAATAATAATAATAGATACTTAACAATTGTAAAAATATCTTAAAAATCGTTAGAAAATGTTAAAATAATAGGAAATGTTAGTAGAAATGGGAAAAGTACATAGTGCAACAGTAATATGAATATTGCATGGTGTGCCATAGTGAGACCTAATCTATAGTTGAGTATAGATTTCTAATACACTGTATGTGCTGCTGTATCTAAGCATAAAAGATGTCAACATTATGAACTGTAAAGGGGGTTGAGAAGTAATGTTGGACTTGCAGAAAGGCAAAGCTGTGTTGACATCTGAATCAGAGGTTATGCAATACCTTATCTTCCAATTTATCAAAATTACAATTTATTTCTAAAAGTAAATAATAAGCAATTCAGTCCTGATAGGGCCTAAATTCATTATTTGCATTTTACATCCAATATGTATCGAGTATATAAACAAATAAGGATCGATGAATCCTAAAATTATTGGATATGACTTTCATAAATACGTATCGTAAACATGAAATGAAAATACACGGTACGTCTGATATAATACATATATAAAACGCAGTAAATGAGCAAGTATATATGGCCACGAGGTAACACACCAAGGCTCCAGGTGGCATAAAAATTTGAGCATTTTCATTGATTCTGAAGTAAGGAAAATGTGATTCTTTAATTAAAAAGAACAAGAATATAAATCTAAAACTAGATAAATTTATAAAATCTTTCTCATTCCACAGTAATAAGTACTAATCAATTCACGTGACAAATAGACACCATACAAACCTGATGAAGCCATCTTGAAGGATCGTCCACAGCATTGCCAACATAGAGATTGCCAAGTTATTTTGTAAAAAAAAAATACCTCCTCATATCACCTTAACATTAGTTAGATTCATGCACAACTTGTGCGCTTTTCGTTTATATATATCACCTATTGAAATTCTCTATGATTGAAATCCCTCATGAAGTTCAAAATTACCAACATAGAGAATCGACAAATTGAAAATATCCAGTACTAACATAATCGACATGATGTAAAATAAGTTTATTTTTAATCTTTATATATGAAATAAAGGCTGAATAATATTAGATAAAGCCAAATAATTAGACAATTCACACAAAAAAGTTAAAACTAATTTTGTTAAATTTTAAAGTTGGTATAACATACAACTGGCAACACTGACAGTGATTACATTTTTGAGGTTATTGTAAATTCCATAAGTGATTGTGCTGTTTTGGAAGAGTTGG
The DNA here is from genome assembly GCA_030220185.1 of Diploptera punctata. Lineage (NCBI taxonomy): Eukaryota > Metazoa > Arthropoda > Insecta > Blattodea > Blaberidae > Diploptera > Diploptera punctata. The sequence continues at coordinate 666,966 of JASPKZ010003438.1, forward strand.
AGTAAAAAAATTACATTTTCTGACCTTTATCAATATAATACTGCTACACAATGACTGATTCCACAAATAAACCAAAAGTTGATTTGGGTCTTTTGGAGGAAGATGATGAATTTGAAGAATTTCCAGCAGAAGGTAAGTTTAAATTTTTGTAGTATTGAATCATTACTACATTTTTTTTTCTGTCATTGGGAATTATATATTTTTTTAAAGAGGCAAAATAGTTGATAGACCAAGAATGAGGTAGGAGAATAACATTAACTATGATTTGAGGGAAGATTATACAGAAAAAATTGGAAAACATTAGCTCAGGATACGGATGTATGGAGAGATTATGTCCGTGCGGCCATAAACTTACGGGTTCGATAGTGCCAGTGAGTAAGTAAAATACCTTATTCTTTTTTTTCAGATTGGACTGGAAAAGACGAAGATGAAGAAGATATTAGTGTATGGGAAGATAACTGGGATGATGATAATGTAGAAGATGATTTTAGCAAGCAATTAAGGTAAAACTCTATACATAGGTAAAGGTTTCGGGTGTGGTAGGTTATATGCCCATCACAATTCTACACGTACATTCTTATGCCACTGATGCACTAAACACTTGTAAACATGTTTTGTACTGTTTTAAACATTTTGCAATGATCTTCAAGCTTTCATTACAATATTTTATATTTATATATTTACGTAAAACATGATCGTGGATACATTACTTGCTTGTATACTAAACGTCGCAAAAAATTTTAATTTTGGATATGCTACACTTCGGGTCGCACAAAAATTTTTCTAAGTTCTATAGAATCGCAGTGCGCATGCGCTAGTGCTCCAATTATCCCAGGTAGTTAAATGCAACCTCCAGCAGTTGGCAGTATATGTATGAGAAATCAGTATGACCAACATTGACACAAAATTCCCAGAACTTGTCTAAAAATGTATAATTAACACGAAATGAACTAGTGGAAATATGATTTTACGTGGTAACCGTCCGATATTTTGAATTTTTCATAGAATAACAGATATGAAGAGGTAATTTATTTTACATATCAAATCACATTTAAAAAGCAAGGAACCTAAAAGCTAACCAAACCTAAATCAATTACTGTAACACAAATCAATTACTCCAACGTAGGTGAAATCCAGGGAACGTGAAAATGGTTGGCAACATCTGGAGTATTTTGGGTTGTTGATGGTGGCAACGCTGAAACAACATAGGAAGAGGAGGGAAAATAGCAGTAAGCAATGTAGCACGACCATGTTTTACGTAAATATATAAATATAAAAAGAAAAGATCTAGCGCATGCGCACTGCGATTCTATAAAACTTAGAAGAATTTTCTTGCGACGCTAAGTGTAGCATATCCCTTTCCCATGTTGTTCCAACGTTGCCACCATTTGAAAATAATTTCAAACCATATTTAGTGTTAGTGTACGTAAAATTAGTTTATAGTTCATTAAATAGTATGCATGTAAATTGTTTTGTTACATTAGGAAATGGGAAGTTGGTTACGTCCATTTTTTTAAGCATTTGGGAATAAATAATATACATGTAATATTTAATTTTAGGAAGTTATATTTTGAGGTTTTTTAATTATATTATTTTTGGTCTGGACATCTTACCTCAATATTAATGTTGATTTGTTCTTGGACATGTTTCAAAACAATTCTCTGTTTTATCTTCAGCTTTCCCAGACTGGTTTTATTTATGTTGCATTATGTTGCACCACCTGGATGTCGATGTCAGCTCCATCCTGTGGTTGGCCAAAGAACCTCCAAACAAGGTCACCCTCCATCGGAATATCAAAATTCATAACTCTGTTTCTGTTCTTCTGAATATAAATTTTTTCCCAAATAGTCAGCTCGTTTGTATTTTCTAACTGTTTTAATAATTTAGTGTCTGAATTAATATTATGTTTTTCAGACCAAACATGAGCAGCAACTGCAGATTTTTCAATTTCTCCATTTTTAATATTTCTTATGTGTTCTTTGGTTCTAATTTTTAGGTTTCTTTTTGTTTTCCCTATATATATCTTTTCACAACCCATGCATTCAATTTGATATATTCCTGACTTTTTATTTTTATCAGTTTTTTCATTTTTGTTGGTTTTTATTAGTTTATTTATTATTATTTAAATAAATAAACTAATAAAAACCAACAAAAATGAAAAAACTGATAAAAATAAAAAGTCAGGAATATATCAAATTGAATGCATGGGTTGTGAAAAGATATATATAGGGAAAACAAAAAGAAACCTAAAAATTAGAACCAAAGAACACATAAGAAATATTAAAAATGGAGAAATTGAAAAATCTGCAGTTGCTGCTCATGTTTGGTCTGAAAAACATAATATTAATTCAGACACTAAATTATTAAAACAGTTAGAAAATACAAACGAGCTGACTATTTGGGAAAAAATTTATATTCAGAAGAACAGAAACAGAGTTATGAATTTTGATATTCCGATGGAGGGTGACCTTGTTTGGAGGTTCTTTGGCCAACCACAGGATGGAGCTGACATCGACATCCAGGTGGTGCAACATAATGCAACATAAATAAAACCAGTCTGGGAAAGCTGAAGATAAAACAGAGAATTGTTTTGAAACATGTCCAAGAACAAATCAACATTAATATTGAGGTAAGATGTCCAGACCAAAAATAATATAATATACATGTAAATTGATTTCTTTAGTTAGGAAATGGCAAGTTAGTTAACGTCCATTTTTTTTTTTTGCATTTGGAAATTTATTCCCAAAATTGGTAACGCCGACTGCAGAGCCATCTACCGGAGGCTATATTAACCATTACAGCAACTCACGAATGCGCATTGCGATTCTGTGGAACTTAGAAGAATTTGTCTGAGACATATAACCGACTTTTTCCAAGGTTTCTCTTTAAAAGATTATGGTGTATGGGGATAAGGATACAGCATCCACATAGTTTCAAGCAATGGCATGAGGATGAGAAGGTATTGTGACCATTCCCATGCTTTTAATGATATTACTGCTGAGGTCAAGTATTTGTCAATCACGATTTTCTATACAACATTCTTATGCCTCTGTTGCACTATACACTTTTACCATTTGTAATAACTTTTCATACTATTTTAATCATTTTGCAATGATTCTTTAAACATTCCTTATGATTTGTAAATATTTATATAAGTATGCAAATATTGTGAATGAAGTTCTACAGAATTGCAGTGCGCATGCACAAAACACACAAATGATTAATGTAACTTCTGCTAAATGGCAGTGAAATCGGTGTTACCAACATTCACAATTAATTCCAAACTATATTTCTAAAATTGACTTCATTTTGGGACAAGTTAGTGCACAAGATTAGTTTATAGTTTATTAAATAATATGCATGTAATTAATTTTGTTAGGTTAGGAAGAGAGAAGTTGGTGTATGTCCATTTATTATAAACATTTGGGAATTTATTGCAAAAGTTGATATTATTAATTTCACTGCCATCTAGTGGAAGTTACATTAAGCATTCATGCATCTCACACATCTGCAATTCTGTAGAACTTCATTCGCAGTTTGTGTAAATATTTAAAAATAGTAAAAAAAATGTTTAAAATAGTATGAAATGTTATTAAAAATGATAAAAGTGTGTAGTATAACAGTGGCATAAAAATCAGAGCGAAATCTCAGAAAAACTGCACTTAAACTAGCGTGAAATATTCTCAAAGTCCTATAGAACAACAGTGCGCATGCGCCAGAGTTTATTGAGCCAGCAATAACCCACAATCGAACCACATATCGATTATCATCCTCTATTACTATCCGTCGCTATGAAATTTAAATGACCAATATTTGCAATAAATTCTCAAATCTGTTAAAAAATATATTAACAATATTAAAATTACCAAACGTTTATTAACACTGATCCAACCAGCAATAACCCAAAACAGCGATAGAAAAATCATAGACTAAATAATATACTCTGTGGAGAAAATAGCAGTTAGCATCACAATATTGTCTAACAGTGTCATAATATTTTGATTTGCATATTTAAATAAATACTTCAAAATTGTCTAATAATGTTATAAAAATTGTTTGAAAAAGTTTAAAATATTAAATAATGTTACCCTAAATACAGAAGAAGAGCTATAGTTTACAACAATACAACTGAAAAATCAAGCGCTAGTAGAAGTGCAGTTGAGCCGAAATCTCTAAACTTGAACCAAAAAAAAAAAAACTCCATCCCTCTGCTGCCCTGCCAGCCCATCCCATCCATAATCAGATGTATCATGGCAGGAGATGCCCAGTGCATCTTTTACCATATAGTTATAGCCTACCATGTTTGGAACAATTTTCAATTTTAGAATAACTTGCTCAATGAATTTTTACAGAATACCAGTCTGCATGCCCAAACATTTACAGAATTGTCGTAGGATGGAACCAAATATCTGTGAAATCGGTATGACCAACCTTCACAATAAATTCCCAAGCAAGCTCATAAGAAATGGATGTACACCAATTTCCTACTCCATAACCTAACTAAATAAATTACACGCTTAGGCCTATTATTGGTATCCGTCCGGCTTAATATTTGGAGGTTGCCAGTAATTAGAATTTTGCCCTGACTGCATTATGAGCGCAGCACAGAACTATCCTGGTGATAGGGCTACTATCTTACTGCTTCCAGAACTGTGGAAGTTGATTCAAGTTATCTTCTCTAGACGTATTGCCTTCTCCATGGCTCGTAAGATACGTCCGCCCATGAGAAGCCGTCCAATCTGGTCAGTCACTCCTCTTTACTGGTTGGTTTGCCCCAGGTATTTGATTTCCTTGGTACCTGGCATATCTACCATGCTTCCCCCTATCCACCTATTTATCAGTCTGGCAGTTGCTTTGAGGTTTCTGAACAATTTATTTTTACAGAATAGGGTTGTTGACCCTATGCCCAACTACCCAGCAATCCTGAGGGACCATGTTTTCTGTTGGAGTTTTCTCCCCTAGCTGATGTGTTCCAAGCATCAGGAATTTGCTTTTTTGCCCTTGCATGTTTTGCGTTACCCAGGGGTCATGACGAGGACGTACACACATAGGACTTTGTAGGAATAAATAGGTTTTAGATTGAGTGTAACTGAATAAGAACATCACTCCTGTCTCCAGCTGCAGCCTGTAGGGTTCTGTGCACAGTCCAGCGCTGCCAGCTTCCAGTCCTGAGGAAAAAAATTTGGAGACCATAAAACTTCAATGCACCTCATATTATGTTATTTCTTCATTTACATCTAATATATATTTGTAAATAGATGTTCAATATTTTGTGCTGCCTAAATATTTAGAAAATGGTGATCACAAAAATGTGTATTATCACATTGACTTTGCTATAATTACTATTTATGATGCAATTTGAGTTTAGACGACTTTGAATTTCATTTATACAAGAAATTTCTCTTTAGGTGTAGTGGTCAGAGTTCAGGGTGGCTCACATCTAACATAACCTAACTTTTTAAATAATGTAATAATAATAGTAGTAGTAGTAGTCCTGGTCACTCCACTGGGAAGCATAGAGCCTTGATAAAAGCTCACCAACGCACTCTGTTGTTTGCTAATGCCTTAATTTCAGTCCAACTCATCCCTGATGGTATTACTCCATGTTGCTCTAGGTCTTCCTCTTCGCCTTTTCAATCCTTGCAGATTCCAATCAAATGCCATTTTTGTGTGATGTTACCATTCTCTCTCTTTAACACATGACCAATCTATTTCCATTTTCTAAATTTGATTTCTTTACAAATTTCATTTTGATTTGTTTTTCTCCAAAGTTCTTTATTTGTTATAAGCTCTGGCGACCATATACCCGATATACATATTACATATACATACATACATTACAAATACTGTAGAATGATTTCACAAAAATGAAGAGTAATATTTCAAGAATAGCATAAAAAAATATAATTAAATTAATATAAATGATTATATTGATCTTTTTTTCTATTTTTCAGGGCTGAACTCGAGAAACAAGGAGTCAAGTTAGATCCTTAAAGCAGATGTTTCTTTTTTTAATAATAATTTTGTAATATAACTGTGTAAAATCAATCTTTAGGTTTTAAAAGATGTTCTCAATTAACCTGTCTTTAATATGTACTATCTAAATCTTGAAGTAAAAGATGTAAATTTGTATGGTGTATAAAAGTCATTTCATATATTGTCTGTCCATCGGATCTGTGCCCCCGTAAGATATGCAAACTAAAGCCTACTTCCTTTTCTCCCTCTGCAAATCATTTCCCCCCTGCATTCCTATCTCTCTCTCTCTCTCTCTCTCTCTGTTTTGCACTTGCCCTCCAGTGTTGTCACTCGACTTCAACCTTGCATTTTCAATATTCAAGAGCGCTGACGCTGGGGGAAGTTTGGCAACATCCCTACTCGAGTGGCTGGTGTTTGACGTAGTGGGAGGGGAGTGCAGTGAAATGGTGAGAGTATAGATGTGTACTTTTCTAAGAATGATGCCAGCGCTACAGGGGCACAGATCCGTTGGTTTGAATATAACAATTAACTACAAATATGTAAGATTTTCAAAAATAGTAATAGAAGATAAAGTGTTGGAACAGGTTTCACACTTCCAGTATTTGGGCTGTAATATAACTTACGAAGAAGAACAAGATATAAATAAGAAAATACAGAAATTTCAACATATTTGTGGAACAATCAGACGAACACTGAGGAACAAAATAAGAAAGGATACGCAGCTTAGATTTTACTCAACGATGGATCTACAAGTGGCGATGTATGGAAGTGAGGCCTGGGTCCTGAAGGAAAAAGAAAAAGGTAAAAATCAGGCAGCAGAAATGAGATTCCTATGAGCTGTGAAAGGTTGTACAAGAGAAGAACATATTAGAAATAAGAATATTAGAGAGGAACTAAAAGTACAACCACTTCTTCAACAAATAGAATAACACAGGAACAATTGGATAGAACATCTGCAAAGAATGACAGAGAATAGGATACCAAAGATGGCACTGATGTATAATCCTGTAGGACAAAGATTGGTAGGAAGACCAAGAAAGCGCTGGGCTGAACAAATGTGAGATCGAAACAGGCAAAGACCTAATCTGTGAAATTGATATGTAAGATTTCCAAAATGTCATGTCAGTTCTGAGGGTCCAATGACTTCCATCCTTCTCTATGTATCTTAGGACCACAGGTTCAAATCTAATTGGGACCATAAATTTTTCACTACATGAAGATCATGAGCACAAGTTCTAAGGGAAATTAAATCTTCTATAGAATGTTTTCATATGGATCATCTGACCTCTATTTGGTTAACATGTCCGAACCATTAACCTAATTTGTTCAATATATTCCTGTAATAAGAATTAAATGAATCGTGATTTCTTCTTACCTCATACTTCTATGTTTTTTAAACACAGTACTGCAGTATCAGCGACCATCCTCACCTGTTTTCACGATTGTTAATTTTTTCTTTTGCCGGTAATTATCCAAACTGCCATCTGGTGTTCTTTTGAAGGAATTATTTTCTAAACTGCCATCTGTTGTATTTTTGAAGAACTTTGTAATCAAGCTCAGTTCATCTGCAATCTCGAAGCTCATGGTTCTAGTATGGTTTTTTTGAATATATATCTTTTCCCAAACTGTTAAATCTAAAGGTTTGGATAGATGTTTCAAAAGTTTTGCTTCTTTTTCAATTCTATGATGCTCTAATAAACTATGTTCTGCTATAGCTTATTTTTCAATTTCTCCATTTTTTACGTTTCTGAAGTGTTCTTTTTTTTATGAGTTTCCAAGTTCCGTTTTGTTTTTCCTATATATATCCTGTTGCAATCTTTGCAATCAATTTGATAAATTCCAGATTTTTTGTTGTCTGGTGTGTTAACTTTATTATTAGTCAACAGAAGATTACCCAGGCTGAATTTGTTAATTGGAGCAAAAAAAAAATCCTGTAAGTTAATACCAAGCTGTTCTCAGTTTTTTTTTTTTTTGTATTTCTAATTCTACCTTGTCTGATTCTCAAAATTCTCTTCTCTGCTGCATGCAATCATCTTTCATCTTTCTTTGTTAATATCCATTTTTCACTATGTAACTTAATATAAGTAAGTGAAAGCTCCATATTTTCGGGGGATATGTTCCGTGAATATGGAATGGTAATTTGTATGGTTATATAGGGGATACGTTCCAAGGTTACAGAATAAAATAAAAATTATCAAAATAAAATCAATTAATGAGGGATTTTGAACAATTTCTATTAATTATTACTGTCAGGTTTAGGCAAGGACTTAAATAACTTAGTATTTTTTTCCTGTTTTGCCGCTTTTAAAAGGTATTTCAATTAAGATTGATATTCAGCTGTGAATTCTGCGATATAATTCCTTATTTTGTCTTCGGATTTCTTGATTCATTAACATTGAAACAGCGTGATATAGATACAAACGACTCGCCAATGCGTATAAACAGTCAAACATTTATATTTTTTTTTACTCTTCGGTACTTAATGTTTCATTTCTTTTACTCAATATTATAAATTGGTAACAAAGCACAAGATACACGTGTTATTCAATCAAAGTTATTGCAACGAATGACAAGTTTTGAAACATATATACCGATCATGGCGATGGAGGCATTTATCAAAGTACGTATCGGCATGTGAAATATAACAACAGCTCTTTTAACAATGAACTTTAGGGTTAATGACAATAAGGTTTGTTTTGATATTTTACTATTTGATGGTTGAGTGGTAGACAAGGCCTTAAGGCCTTAACTCTGCCAGGTAAAATAAAGCTATTATTATTATTACTATTTGTAAAAGTCACCTTGGCACCTGCTTGCAGAAAAAAAAAACTGCTGGTGATTAATAAAGGACATTAATCCTTCTAATATACCGACTGGATCTGTGAATAAGGAGCTTCTACTGTACAACATATGATTTATATATCAAAACTTTCAATTCTTTCTTAAATTTCCATTTCTACAGAATATCTTTAATTAAATTATGTAATCTACCACTTGCTTGGATTCTTTTGATATATTTCTTCTGAATCAAATTTGCATCCTAAATATCCAAACTATTTGACTCCTTTTTTTTTTATTATACAACCATCACATTTAACTTCCTTCATTGCTTAGAACTTACTTACTCACTCACTGGCACTATCAAACCCGTAGGTTCATGGCAACACGGACATAAACTCTCCATACATCCCTATCCTGATCTAATGCATTCCAATCATTCCCTGTATAATCTACTTCCCTCAAATCATAGTTAATGTTATTCTCCCACCTCATTCTTGGTCTACCAATTGGGCGTTTTCTCTCTGGCTTTCCTACAAGAAGCTTCTGTGCACGTCTTTCATTCCCCATACGTGCAACATATCCTGCCCATCGCAGTCTACGAGACTTAACTGTTCTTATTACATCTGGCTTCATATAGAGACCATGTAGTTCATTGTTATCTAGTCTTCTCCATTCACCAGTCTGTTCATCTCTTATTGGTCCAAAAATTTTCCTAAGAACTTTATTCTCAAATACTTGTAATCTCCTTTCCTCCCTTAAAGTAAGAGTCCATGTTTTGCACCCATATAATATAACTGGTGAATAATGGTTTTATATATTTTCACTTTAACATTTTTTGAAAGGAGTTGGGACATCAAAAGTCTCTGCAATGCATAATAGCACGCAATTCCAGAATTGAGCCAATGTTTAATTTCTTTATGCATCTCATTCCTATTTGTGATTATTGTTCCAAGGATTGCTGAGAACTACTTACCAATTTTCATTGCTAAATTTTTTTCAAAATTTATCTCCAGTTCTAACTTATTAAATTCCAACTACCATTTATTCATATGTCAACTTAAAAGCAGAACAAATAACAAATGAAAAACTAGAGGGAAAACGCTAATCAAATGTTCACCAACAATCCCACATCCTAACAATGCCAAGAAAGTCTGCTGTGGCCACATTCCAACTGTTCACTAGTCACCTTTACCTAATTGACCATCTCCACAAGATGGGAATCGTGAACAGTACTCAAGTGTTGCATATGCAATGAAGAAGATCAAGTACTCAACCAGGAACATCTGATGTGCAAGGGTATGGACAGGAGAAAACAGCTCAACCAAGAAATTACAGGTTGGTTCAAAAGATGTAGAGGTGACATTTCTCTAACATCATGAAACAGCAAAAGAATTTTTGTGTTTCCAGTAGTTCCAGATGAAGGTTCCATAACGAAGGATCAGATTGCTAGGCTCTTACTGGCTTGTAAGGAAGACAAAGGAAAGATTATATTTCGTGAAGATGTTTTGTAAACAAGAGAATATTTTGGTGTAAAACTCTATATTATACCTCACCTCATATCCAATCTTTTAATCATATCAGTTTCAAAACCTATGTGGTTTCATCTTCAGTAATATCTCGTCAACTGAATAACATCAGTCGATGAGACATTACTGAAGATGAAACCGGTATAATTAGAAGACTGGATATGAGGTGAGGTATAACTAACTCACTGGCACTATCGAACCTGTAAGTTAATGGCCACACGGACATAAGCTCTCCATACATCCCTATCCTAAGCTAATATTTTCCTATCATTCACTGTATAATCTACATTCCTCAAATCATAGTTAATGTTTTTCTCTCTACTCATTCTTGGTCTAACAACTGGGTGTTTTCCCTCTGGTTTTCCTACAAGAAGCTTCCTTGCACGTCTTTCATTCCCCATTCGGGCCATATGTCCTGTCTATCACAGTCTACCAGACTTAACTGTTATTATTATATCTGGCTTCCTATAAAAATCATGTAGCTCACCATTATGTATGGTTTCCTATAAAGATCATGTAGCTCACTTATGTAGTCTTCTCCATTCACCTGTCTGTTCATCTCTCTTTGGTCCAAAAATGTTCCAAAGAACTTTATTCTCAAATACTCGTAATCTCCTTTCCTCCCTTAAAGTAAGAGTCCATGTTGAGGCGAGGTATAAAGAATTTTAATTTAAATATTTTATTGATTTTGAGAAGGCATTTGCTCGTGTTGATAGAGATAAGTTATGGGAAATACATGGCTACCCTGCAAAATTAATTTATGTGATAAAAAGTTTGTATGTAAAGTCTCAAATTATAATAAATATAGGCACATCAAAGACCAAAGCTATTTTAATAAATAGAGGTGTAAGACAAGGGTGTAGTTTATCACCTACACTTTTTTATCTATATACTAATGACATCATCCAAAATTGGAAAAGTATTGTTAATATACTTACTTACTCACTGGCACTATCGAACCCATAGGTTCATGGCCGCATGGACATAAGCTTTCCATACATCCCTATCCTAGCTAATGCTTTCCAATCATTCCCTGTATAATCTACTTCCCTCAAATCATAGTTAATGTTATTCTCCCACCTCATTCTTGGTCTACCAACTGGGCGTTTTCCCTCTGGCTTTCCTACAAGAAGCTTCCATGCAAGTCTTTCATTTCCCATACGTGCAACATGCCCTGCCCAATGCAGTCTACAAGACTTAACTGTTCTTATTATATCTGGCTTCCTATAAAGACCATGTAGTTCATTGTTATGTAGTCTTCTCCATTCACCTGTCTGTTCATCTCTCTTTGGTCGAAAAATTTTCCTAAGTACTTTATTCTCAAATACTTGTAATCTCCTTTCCTCTCTTAAAGTAAGAGTCCATGTTTCGCACCTATATAATATAACTGGTAGAATAACAGTTTTATATATTTTCAGTTTAACGTTTTTTGAAAGGAGTTGGGACATCAAGAGTCTCTGCAATGCATAATAGCATGCATTTCCAGAATTGAGCCTATGTTTAATTTCTTTGTGCATCTCATTCCTATTTGTGATCATTGTTCCTAGGTATTTGAATTCAGCCACTTCCTCAAAATTTCCCTCATTTGTCATTAGCTGTCCATTATATAATGAATTTCTACGTGTGACCATATATTTAGTTTTATTGATATTTACTTCCAGTCCTAATTTCTTAGTATTACTCAATAGTGTGTGCGTGTTGTTCTTTAGTATCTAAGTATTGTTAATATAGGTATAAGAATGGACCGTTTTAAAATATTAAACGTTTTAATGTATGCTGACAATGTGGTTATTATTCAAGAAAATGAAAATAATTTGCAGTACTCTTTACATCAATTAAATCAGTTATGCCAAGAATATAATTTCAAAATATCGAAAGTAAAAACAAAAATAATGGCATTTTGGGGAAACGATCATATACGATCAAAAATCTTAATAGACAACAAACCTCTGGAACAAGTAACAAATTTTAATTATTTGGTTGTAATTTTACTATAAACACAAAAACTGAAAGAGACATACATATGAAACTGTCAAAATTTCAAATGATATGCGGAACTATACATAAAACATTAAAGAATAAAACAAGAAGAGATACTAGATTGAAGTTTTATAAAACATTGGCAGTTCCTGCATTACTTTATGGGAGCAAAACTTGGGTAATGACCAAAAAACTGCAAAGTAGAATACTAAGCGCAGAAATGAACTTCCTTAGAAGAACAAAAGGCTGCACAAGATTGAATCTGATAAGGAATGAAGATATAAGAAGAGTTAAATATATATCCATTGGATGAGAAAATCAGAGAATATAGAGAGAAATGGTTTACACACATGGAAAGAATGAATATATCAAGATTACCAAGAGCAGCATTCAACTACAAGACAAGAAGTTCAAGGAATGTAGGAAGGCTAGTGAAAAGATGGGCGGAACAGGCAATTGCCTAGCCCGTGAAGTGAAGAAAAAGAAGATCTTAAATTAAACCTCATAGTGATTTTTCTTACCAAGAATGAGGTGGGAGAATAACATTAACTATGATTTGAGGAAGTATCATCATCATCACTTGATGACAGCTATTGGTGCTGTCCAGTGTGCCTTTTCCTGGGACTTGTGTTTGTCCCTTGTCGGCGAATTCACATGTGTATTCGGTATTGGGTTCAGTTGGTATAGCCTAGCCTACACGGCAATTTTATGGGATTTATTTTATTGTTTGGAGTAATGTGAGATTTATATGGATATTGTTGCCAAGGCGAATAGATATCGCTTGATTGGGGCATCGGAAACCATATCGCTGAAGAGCTCGGCTCGATTCAGGACCGGAATGAGCCACGCCACTCTGCGCTGATCTTTCTGAATTTGGTTACTACATGCTAAGTACTATGGATTATTTATTTGGTTGAATATGTTTGTACATGTAGTACGCCATTGTGGAAGGTGTCCTATATTGCGTACTATTGGGTTTCCATGGTCATTTATGTTTTGGAACATGGTGGTGACCCTTTCTGTTATGGTAGTATCAATATATGGTACCTTCGTGGCCTCATGCATCTCTGTTATCCTTGTGTAACGCGGGGCCAAAAGTATGATTTTTAGACACTTATTTTGAAGTATCTGCAGTTTCTTTTTGTGGCATTACGCAAGGATACTCAGAGATTCGCAGCTGTACAATAGCATACTAGGGATCACAGCCACATATAATGTGAGCTTGATCCTACGGGACAGTGACGGCAACTTGAAAAACATATATTGCTATGCCTTGATGGGCTCTGGTTATTATATGATCAATATGGGCGCTAAATGTAAGCCTTTTATCCAATATTAGTCCTAAATCACTGACAGTTAAGTTTCTGACTGGGCAGAGGTTGTACTCCCATAGTGAGCTGGAATTGGACCTGTTCCCTTTGATCTGGAAAACAGGACAAACTGCGTTGCCCGGGCATTTAGTTTGCTGGGGAACCGTAGCTGATACAGAGGAGTGATTTACGCGCATGATGAGAGAAAAGGAGCTAAGGATATGGGCCAGAAACCTACAGGTTTGATTCGTGCCCGTGAGTTAGTGATTTTTCTTATGAAAAGTTCAATTAAATTGTGTTGTAGTCTTTAATTCATCTAATTAAAATTAATATTTTTTTAGTTCTAACACCAATGGAGTATGTATTCTAACAATGCATATTCTGGAAAACGTCAGTCTTTTGTTTTAGAATAATTATGAGGGTGATTATGTGGAGAAAAATGTATGAATAAATATATATTTACTACTCGTAAGCAGCAAAAACCAAAACATTTTCACATTTACAACAATAATTTATTATTGTATATATATTCTTTGTGACTGAAGAAAATATACAAGATATTCTAAGTTTAATATGAGATTTTTGATAAAATAGCTAAAAAATTAGTATTTTGAGATTTAACTACATGTTACATTCATAAGATGTTCAGTAAAAATATATAAGAATCCTCTAAACCTGATAATTTATTAAAATACAATATTTACAAGGTGGAAAAAATATCCTTTTCTTTTAGAAATATTTAAATTTCATTCCTATCAAAAATGTAAAAATTGTTTTTCCTTCTATACCCTGAATGTGATCCTCATCATAACAAAACCATGTGACCTGCTCGCTTTTCATTGGTTATGGACACCGATGTACGTTGTAGAAGCAATATCCTTCTGCCATTCGCACCACAATTACTGTCACTTTTGACAGGGGGGTACGACACAGCAACAGAAGACTCAACACTTTCAGCCATTTTGTTTCATGAGAATCGACTGAAGCATGACTCAAATGCATCATCCAAACATAATAAATTATTTTTAGTTGTAATTATTGATTAGGTATATTTTAGAATATTTTCTATCTTTTGAATATTATTATTTTCATTCGCGAAGAATAACAAGTATATTCAGAAGACAGTTTTAATTTAATGAAGGGAACTACTTTTTCGCATACTTATTGTTTCTACAACGTATGTCGGTGTCCATAACTAATGAAAAGCGAGCAGGTCACATGGTTTTGTTTTTACGATCACTTTAAGAGCAGACAGAGTTTAAAATGAAGTTTTTTTTATTTTGCCACAAATTTATAAAACTATTTTTAACTTTTACAGGAACTAATCACTATGAGGTTTAATTTATGGTAAAATCAAATGTTTCATACCTCTCAAAAGAAATTTGAAAATAAGGATGAAAGAACATCTTAGAAACGTCAAAAATGGAGAAGTGGAAAAGTCAGCAGTAGCTGCTCATGCTTGGTCCGAAAAACATTCAATTGAATTAAAAGCCAGTCTAATTAAACAAATAGACAAACAAAAGGAACTCACGGTTTGGGAAAAGATCCACATTCAGAAAAACAAAGTAAAACTTTGAAATTACTTCAAATTCTGACCTGATCCGGAGGTTCATCGGTCCACCAACAGAGGGAAGAAGAAGAGTTTCTTCCGATTGACATAACATCAGTCATCACAATAGTACTGAAGATGAGACCATTATGGTCTCAAAATCGCGATCTACTTAGAAGATTTGTATGAGAAGAGGTAAGAAACATTTGATTTTACCACTATAAAACTCTACCTGATTTCTCCTACTACACTTTTAGAGATTTACTAAACAAGATAATCTGGGGGGGGATCCAATATTTATAGAGGAAAACAAGAAAAAAAGTTTCTATAAGCATGGTTGTTAAATCATATTTGAATATAAAAATGATTTATCCATCATTGAGATGTATGAAATGAATAATAAAAACATGGTTCTTAAACTTTTGAATTAGGATCTTATTTCATAAGACCAGCATATTTTTTACTCCAAGAACTTTGGCAAGAAACAAATGAGGAAACTTTGTACATAGATGTTTGTATTTTTAACAAACAATGACTACAAGAGCAATCTGTTGAGCATGGCAGGATTCTGTTTATTGACAGTAGTGATAACATGACGAACAAAAGATTGTAAATCATATTTGAAGAGAAAAATTATACGCTCAGACCGGGACTTGAACCCGGGACCCTTGGTTTTCTAGTCCAAGAGTATAATTTTTCTCTTCAAATATGATTTATCCATCATTGAGATGTATGAAATTAATAATAAGAACATCAAAAAGATTGTAAGTCGGAAGTTATTAATTTAGGAACTTTGTTGCCTGTTTTGTTGGATACTACCTCCTCTTTAAATATTTTTTTAGAACACTTTGTATAAGACTCACGATGATGCAATAACACTACTCAACATGATATTTGTCTCATGAGTACCTATAGTGGCATTTAATGCAGTTTTTTATCGTGTTTTCAAATATGTATTCGGAATTTCTCCATCATCCAGAGTTTTTTTTAATTTCAATTTCAATTAATGGATTTAAATAATTATTTTTTTAATAAACTTTTTTCATCCATTTGTCCATTGTAAAATAAAACCAAATGAGCTAACTCAAATGATTTCAGCTATGTAAAACAGAAATCAAGGCAAATGGAATCCTAATATGCTGGCCGATTATTGTTGGGAACATCAAGAGGGATGGTCCATGGGCAAAATACAGCAGAAAATCATCATTTCTTACTTTCTAGGTGAGTCCGAATGTTCGAATATTGTGTAGTTACAAATGTAGAAAATATTAAAATGTTTGAAATTATAAATGCCTGTCTCTCGGAAACCTTGCGTGATGGAGAAAAACTGACATCATATTTGAATTCAGGAGAAAATACTATCAGAATTGCATATTTTTCTTTCTGAGACAAAAAAAGTTTATTTTTTGTTGCTCAGTGTAATTTAGAAAGAACTAACATACACAGTTATCAGAACTGGGGGAGCTATTTATCACAGATGGGATCAAACAGAATCCCAAAAAAATCAGGCAATTTGAAATGCTTTAATATCTTAGATGATGTTTTTATTATTAATTTAACATTTCTCACTGAAGGATAAATTATATTTGAAGAGAAAAATTATACGCTCAGACTGGGGTGTGAACCTAGGACCTTTGGCTTTCCAGGCCAATGCTCTACCACTGAGCTATCTGAGAAGTCCAATCTAAATACAAATTTTTCTCTTATATGTTGTTAATTCCCGATCACCGAATGCTACGAGCATTTGCTTGATCACACAAATGTCAGCTTTTTGTTTAAGAAGACATTTATTGGGAATTTAAACACTACTTTATAAAGCCAGTAGAGCTTCTTTCAATGTTTTTATTTTTAATTTAACACTTCTCACTGAAGGACAAATTATATTTGAAGAGAAAAATTATATGCTCAGACTGGGATTTAAAACCAGGAACTTTGTCCAAAGGTCCATGGTTTATACCCCAGTCTGAGCATATAATTTTTCTCTTCAAATATATCTTAGATAATATTACAATTAGGCCTCAGTGAAACGCCACATAAAGTTAAAATCCAATATTATGAATGACAACAGACTTCAAACAGTGCCCAGAAACAAAAAATGGGAATGCCTAATAAAACACTGATATACCAAACAAAACAGAAGTAGCACATTTTAGGATGACAACAGGCCACGACTGTCTGGCAAAACACCTTCACAAAATCAATGTTCTGCCTTCACCAAAATGCATTTTATGCAATCATCCTGATGAAGAAATGGACAAAGGTCATCTGAACAAATGTATCGCTGTCAAACATGAAGATTCTAAACCTCAAAGTATTGGAGAGCAAGACAGCTAATGACTTCATTGTTAGATGCAGCACATTAGACAACAACAACATATTACAATTAGGATATTTGTGGATAGAAAGTAGATGTCTATTGTAGTATGAATAATGAAAACATTATATTTGTATTATTATTATTATTATTTAATAAACCTTAACATTTTATAGAAAAAAATTTAATTAAGTTAATTTAACAAAATTAAATATTATAATATAATGAATAATTTATGCTTCTGTATTTCAACAACCTGCCTCAAAGAACAGGATTGTAGGAAGTGTGTAGTTCTGTGTAACCTTTGCTTGTATCTTTGCAAATGGCAGCTTCTTTATTAACAAGACATTTATTTGGGAATTTTACATTACATTATAAAGCCAATATGGCTTTCATAGCATTTGGTGCGCAGGAATTGAAAATGTATATAAGAGAAAATTTTGCATTTAGATTGGAACTCGCCCAGATGGCTCAGTCGATAGAGCATTGGCCTAGAAAGCCATGCTGGGTTCATGTCCCAGTCTGAGCATATAATTTTTCTCTTCAAATATGATTTATCAATCACTGAGATGTATGAAATGAATAATAAAAACATACAAATACATAGCTGAACTTTTAAAATAATTTATTATTAAGAATTAAAAATCTTCCTTTTTATGCAGACAAAAGAGTAAACAGATGGAAAAAGACCGGATGTTAAGGAAAATGCCTATAGTTATATATTACAGATATTGTAAAACTGACTTCATATAAGTTCATACGAACGACCCTAGAGTTGTTTTCCATAAAATTCATTTTGCCTATAAATGCCTATTTCAGCTTATAATGTCTATAAATGCCTATTTGCAATTTTTTCTCGAAATTAACTCAGTATTTCAATGAAATCAATTGAAATGGGCAAACTTCATGGCACAAATCATTTCATAGAAGTTTTCAAGTGTTCTTTTTATTAATTTTCTTAGAATATTTTAGGATAATAGTGGCAATAACCCAATAACGTAGCAGGTAGATGGTTTCCCCCTCAATGCACTCCTCTTAGGTAAATATTGTATTTTTCCACCTCATGCATTCCCGTTAAGCGAAATAGCCCTAAAGCTATTTCCCATTGTATTATGCTCCGACTCTAAGGCTTGGAGAAAAGTTCTTTGCTTCTTTTCAATACAAACATAGCTGAGTGTCTCACACCTGGTGCTGAAACCAACAATATTATTTTTGATGTTGGTAACACTGAATTCAGTCTGCAGTCCTCATTCACAGTCAGGTGATTCAAAGACAAAGTGGTGCTGCAAGTATTTTTTTTTATTTACCTTTAAAACAATTTTTTTAAGATAACTAAAGAGGTCCAAACAGTAAAATATAAACTGACCAATTTTGTGAAAGAATTAGGCACGGAAATATTCTCAAGTGACGTTCTGCTCTTTGTAAAAAGGCAAAACAAATTCCAAAAGCATCTCTGATATCTTTGCATGCTATTGATAGCATATGTTTATATTCTTAATGTAAGACTGTAAAAAATTATGTTGTTGTCCAAAATAAGCCTATTTTGATTTTTTTAGATCCTATATTAATGATTTTAAGTGCCTTTTTGTCTGCCTATTTTGAATTTTTTAAGTGCCTAACATCCGGACTCTAGTTATTATTATGCTCTGGAAGAGAAAATTTGAATGAGAAAATGAACTATTATTAAAATCATTGACCTTTTTCAATGTGAAAATCATGCTTTGCTCATGAAATGATCATGAGTATGCACTATTTTTAGTACAGTTTATCGTCCAATATGTACATACAATATTTGAACAGTAGCAGTAAAAAAAAAACACTGATTTGGATATAGATATTGTAAGAAAATTTAATTTTATCTTATATTTTCTATCTAGAAAATTAAAATCATCTTCTTGTATGTAATTTTATATCCATTTCCACCTTGTATAACACACAGAAATTACTTACATTGTAAAAAATATATCCTTAGTTTTTAACAATATATTCTTTGTCATAATGCTTTAATCCTTGGTATATTAGCAGATAATTACATTAAGAAACTATTCTATCAATTCAAATAAAACACACAATGCTGAGTGTTATAGTCTCTATTTACCTGACAGGCAAAAGGGACTACAACACTATTTGAGCTATATGCATACAGGCAAGGCTTTGGCTAGGACACAACATTGTGAGACACAACAAAATTGTTTTTTTGTCTGCATTTATAGCTATACTGAAGAACAAATAATCAAAACCTCCTTAAGTAGACCTCAGATTTTAGGCTCTGAATATGCAGATAGGCTTTAAAAACTGTAAAATATATTCTAAAAATGCTACTTTTGACTTCAATATTTAACAGCAAGATGGATACAAGAATTATAAAATTAATGGAGTTAAATTAATTGTAAACTAAATTTATTTACTGACCATATAAAGTTATGTCACTTTTTTTTTTACATTTTTTCTATGCTTTCATAAAATTCCAGATATTTCTGGAGTCCTGATAATGCTGTTATAGAACAAATTATGTAAATTTAAATTAAAAATATCAATTTTATTATATTTGAAGGGAAAAAGTATATGCTCAGACTCGGGTTTGAACCCAGGACCTTTGGCTTTCTAGGCCAATGCTCTTTCCCTGTGCTACCTGAGCACTCTAATCTAAACACAATTTTTTTTTCTCTTATATACAATATTAATTCCTTTTCTCTTCAAATATAATTTATCCATCTTTGAGATGTATGGAATGAATAATAAAAATATGATTTTTATGTTTACTAACGGGTAAAATAGCCATTTTTTAGGCACAATTAACCTCTTCCAGATGGCATAAAATTTCATAAAACTTGTATCTACATTGTTTTTATTTATTGCTTCAGGAAAAAATTAGGCATAAAACCTAAAACCAAGGTCTACATATAACACAACATAAGATCTCTCAACTGTACATGAGCCCTAAAATATAAGGATTGGGTCATTAATCATAGCTTCTTTTTTTTTTTGTTAAACATCACAAGATATTGAATGTCTAGTAAACTGGTATGTGGTTACAACCTTCATGATACTTACAAGCAGCATAACATTAACTCAGGTGTATGGAGGGTTGCCCACTTAATCCTCACAAACGTGAATTGCCTACATGATTTCCTGGCATAATCTACGAGGGCAATTTCAAAAGTTCTGCATATGGCACATGCAAGACCGTTACAGTGGCGTGATTGAGTTGAAATTTGCGTCAGTTGTTAATCAGACTTTAGGCTTGAAGGCTGTATATGTGTGTCCTGGTTAGCTTGGCTGTATCCTGAATAATTCAGTTTTAAAATGGAAGAGTAACCTGAGTCAGGTCAGATTACATGTCGTGACCAGTGATTCTACATCAAAATTGAATCTTTATGTGGAAAGAATCCAATTGAAATTCACAATTCTTTGAGGGATGTGTGCAGAAACAATGTAGTGGATCGTAGAACAGTATCACAGTGGGCTACTCGTTTCCGTGAAGATCAAATAAGTACTGAGGACAACCCAAGAAGTGAAAGGTCATCAACTGCAACAGATACACTTCTGAGGTTATTGTTAACGACATTTTGAGAGAGAATTGATGAAAAACATGTGAGGAAATTGCACATGAGACCACAATGTCTGTCACTTCAGTACAGAATCATTACTGAAAATTTAAAGATTAAAAATGTTTCTGCCAGATGGGTTCCTCATCATCTGAGTGAAGAGCAGAAGGCAGGTCGCAAAAGAATTGCAGAAGAATTGCTTCAATGTTACCGAACAGAAGAAGAGTGGTTTCTGAAAAGGATTGTTGTACTAGATGAAACCTGGATGCAAGATTTTGAGCCAGAACTGAAATCTCAGTCATCTCAATGGAAATATTCAATGAGGTGATCCGAGTGATCAGACAGCTCAACAATGAAGGTGACCTATCCGGAATACGGGATTTGCCAAAATGCTGGGAAGCTGTTATAAGGAACAACGGAGATTATATTCAAGGCCTGTAGAGGTATTTTGTTAAATACTTTAATTTTGTTCAATTTCATCTTCAGTGTGCAGAACTTTTAAAATCGCTCTCGTAAATAAAATATTTTTCTTAATGGATTTAAAATTTGCTGATTTGTACATTGTTGACCTTTCCAAAGCTGGTTTTAGCTTTTTGATGATAGTAAAATAGGTCTTACCATAAGTAAGTCATGAGTGGGCCATATAACACAGTTGTACAAAGACAATTCCTACCTGCAAAAAAATTAACAAGAAAAAGGACACAACCAACAGGATCAAAAGGGGTAGTAGCCAAGGTGAGGCGACAGTAATATGAGAAAACATTCCAACACAGGAAAGCATCACCAAGCACATTGGAATATCTAAAACAACTGTTTATAAGACAATCCACAGAAATTTTGGTCCACAACAGTAGGATAAGCAGGCAGGCACATTAAAAAAACACATCACCAATGCAAGAACATCATTTTACGGGTGAAAAGTGGCAATGGATGGTTTCTTTGGATGAAGCATACATTTATCTTTATGACACAATGCTATTCACTATCATCCAGTGGGCAAAAAAGGGGCATCCCAACTTCATCCAGGAAAACAAGAATATCATTAAGGTAGAATATTTTTTATCACTCACCTCATATTGTTCTTCTTATTTGATTATAAACTAGTTTCGGAACATAGTTTCTGTTCCATCCTCAGTATTGTCACAACCGTTGTTCTGTCGTCTTGAAGAGCTGTCCTTCTCTCCTTCCATTGGCTGACTGAAAAACCTCGAAACCAGGTCATTCTCACCGGGAATTTCAAAGTTCATTAATTTCTTCTTTTCGCTCTTTTGAATGTAGATCTTTTCCCAAACAGTAAGCTCTTTTGGTTTTTCTATTTGTTTTAATAATTTAGCTTCTTTCTCGATAAGATGTTTTTCAGACCATACTGCAGATTTTTCTACTTCCCCTTTCTTGACATTCCTGAGATGTTCTTTCACTCTAGTTTTCAAATTTCTCTTAGTTTTTCCTATGTAGAATTTCTCACATTCTTCACATTTAATTTGATAAATCCCTGATTTGTTTTCTTCTTTAATTTTCTCATTCTTATTAGGTCTAATCAGTCTACTGATGCTGTAGTCATTTTTGGGTGCTAACCTTATGTTGAAATCTTTAAAAAAATTTTGAAACTTGTGGTGTTTTAATGGATGATATGTGAATTTTCTAAATTTTACATTATCTTTAGAAGAGTGCTTTGATAAATAAATGTTTGTCTTTTGAACTTGTTTATTTTTTTGAGTATCATTTTTATTGCAAAACCATTTTTCGTGGCTACGTTGATTATGTGTTCTTTTTCTTTTTCATAATTTTCTTTGTTCATTGGTATGTTCACTAATCTATGTGTCAAACTATTGAAAACAGCTTCTTTGTGAGCTATGTGATTGAAACCTAAAGCTTTTATGTAGTTATCTATATGTGTCTTCTTTCTGTAAATTCCAAATTCTATCTTATTTTCTTCATTCCTTTTTAAGTTGAGATCTAAAAATGGTATTTCTCCATTGATTTCCTTTTCCATAGTGAACTTTAAACTATAAAATGAGAGTCATCATCAAGTGAAAATTAACCATATTTAAACTACAGGTACCACCATTCAATTGTACTAAGAGATTGACAATCCTCCTTAAAACAACAATCACCTCCTTTATAAATAAGGTTAATCCAGAGTTATCTTACTTCAAAACTTGTTGTGTTCTATTTGAACATGTTTTGGTATATCATGTATACATCATCTGAAAAATCTGACGAAGGTGCATATGAAAACCCAGTCTGACAAAGCTAACGAAGGTGCATATGAAAAGCCAGTCTGAAAAATCTGACGAAGGTGCACATGAAAAGCCAGTCTGAAAAAGCTGACGATGGTGCACATGAAAAGCCAGTCTGGAAACACTGACAATGGTATTGTTAGACCAACGGATCTGTGCCCCCATAAGAAATGCGAACTAAACACTAATTCCGTTTCTGCCTCGGTAAATCATTTCCCTCCCTGCATTCTTGCCTGTCTTTATTTTCTACCTCTCTCTTTCTCCCCTCCCATTACTCACAGTTTTGAGCTTTCTTGCAGGATATTATTTGCACTCACAGTCCAGTATTGTCAACTCAGTATCAATATGTTATGTTATATAGTATGTAAATTGTAAATTATTATCATTAGCTCAATTCATAAGCATAAATTAGAATTCCTGTATAGTATCAGTATGTTATGGGGCATGCCGTAGCGTAGTGGTTATGGCACTGAGCTACAAGCCGGAGGGTCGAGGGTTCAAGTCCCGTTGGGGTCAGGATTTTTAAACTGACCCAAACCCTCTGGCGGTACTATGGCCCTGGGGTCGACTCAGCCTCTAACGGAAATGAGTACCAGACGCTTGTTCTGGGGGCAAAGGTGGCCGTCACGCAGGGCTGACAACCCGGCTGACATAAAGTGCCGATTGTCTAGAAAAAGTGGGAGCCTTAACCTCCTACTACCCCAAGGGCCTCCTGAGGCACTTTACTTTATCAGTATGTTATATAATATGTAAATAAGATCGTAGCATGTTTGGGGGCTGGTTAAGGCACAGAGCTACAAGCCGGAGGGTCGAGGGTTCAAGTCCCGTTGGGGTCAGGATTTTTAAACTGACCCAAACCCTCTGGCGGCACTATGGCCCTGGGGTCGACTCAGCCTCTAACGGAAATGAGTACCAGACGCTTGTTCTGGGGGTAAAGGCGGCCGTCACGCAGGGCTGACAACCCGGCTGACATAAAGTGCCGATTGTCTAGAAAAAGTGGGAGCCTTAACCTCCTGCTACCCCAAGGGCCTCCGGGCCTGTTGTGGGATCACTTTACTTTTTTTATGTAGTAACTTTGCCATAGCTGGTCCCTAGCCCGGATGAGAAAGAAGGAGGGTATATGACTGTGTGTTCATACCTAAAATTTTATAATTTTGTTAAGACTCCAAGATTACGTTCCAAAGCTAACTAAATAAGACAATGAGGTGAAGGAGAAGTATTTATGATGAAACATTTATCTTTAAAAACAACATATGTAGATTCCCTTCACGTAATTTCCATTTAACCAACAAATATCCACCATTATAATTATATCCATTAATCGTAGAAATCAATCAGTGTCATTAGACCCACTTAAATTAAATATGAAGAAGTAATAATTAACCTTACATTATTCAATATTCAAGAGTCTGACTCCGGGGGAAGTTTGGCAACATCCCTACTTGGTCAGTTACAGTGGCTTCTATTTGATGTAGTGGGAGGGGAGCGTGGTGGAATGGTGTGAGAACTGACGTGTATTTTTTGAGGAATGATGCCAGCACTACAGGGGCGCAGATCCGTTGGTCTGAGTATATATGTATATATATATATATATAAACATGTTGAAATAGAACACAAAAATTTATGACACTGCATTCACCTTATTTAATAAGAAGAACCACATAATGTTACTTCCTAATGTAATTTATTAATCATCTCCTTGATCAATTTTCTGTGGTTAAATCATGCTTCAAATATTGTAATATTCATATATAAAGAAAACAATCCTCTCTTTTGTTAGAATTTAATGACATAAAATTACTAAAAAATCATGTTTTATAAGGCCATCCCTTACGTTATACCTTGAATACATAAATAAAGACTGATTCATCTGGGAGCTGTGAATATCGGAATGTTTCTGTTATCAGCTGGAGAAAGATGTTTATGTAGAGATAAGTTTTATTGCCACATGACAAAACTTGTAGGAAGAGCCTTTGTTTAAAACATATTAATCTATTTTTTCTGATATTGGAAATTTATTTTGAATAATTTGCAGAATTTTTAAATCATTATTTAAAGTTCCCTCCATATTTGATATAACATTCAAAATGGCATCCCTGAATTGAGCATCATAATAGGACATCTGATGTCTTATTTATACAATGTTATTAATTTAATTCAACATAGTATGAAATAAAACATAGCATAATACATGGATGGAAGAGTTTTACATATGCGTTGAAAAACTGTTTGGGAAAAAATCTACATTAAAAAAAAAAGAAGAGAAATTAATTAACTTTGAAATTCCTGCAGAAAATTATTTGATTTTGAGGTTTTTCAGTCTAGCAACAGAGGGAGCAAGAGACGGCTCTTCAAGACAACGATCGTCAAAATACTGATGATGGAACCGATTAAGATTTTGAAACTAGTTTATAAGAAGAAGAAGAAGAATATGAGGTGAGTAATAAGAATTTACATAAATGTACAAGGAATTGCAAACAAGATAAATACAATACCAATAACAGCAGAAACATATAAATTGGATATATTAGTACTAACAGAGACAAAAAAAAAAGAAGGGCTCCAGAGAAGAATACCTTGAAAACAAGCCAACAAGCTATTAGCAGTAGAAATGGATTTTTGGAGGCAATCGACAAAAATTTCAAGAAGGGATGATGTCAGAACAGCACAATAAGGGAAATTATGCAAGTTGAAAAAAAGAACATATTAGGAAAAATAGAAGAAAAACGTTTGAAATGGTATGGACACCTCATAAGAATGGAAGAAGTGAAAATACCAAAGAAGATCCTTAATTGGAAAGCTAATGGAAAAAGTGGAAGAGACATACCTAGAGAATGTTGGACAGATGGAGTGAGAAGTATGGAAGCTAGAGATTTGAGGGAAGAAGATGCTTTAGACAGGAACCTCTGGCAACAAATCACTGAGTTAAAGGAGAAACACTATACTGTGGAACATTCCTAATAAAAAAAAACACAAATAAATAAAAAAAATCATATCATAATATACTATTACAAAAGCCCTTTATCCTACAGACACTCTGGATTGTGCAAACTCAAATTCTTATTAATAAAAAGTTAGTATGAGTTATGCCCAAACCTCATAATGCTGAAAGCTCATGTCATTTTTATTTACAAACAGAGAATAAACAAATTTAAAACAAGTACATGTAATTATAAAAATTATAAAAATTAAAAAAATTGAAATCTTCACTTGTATTGACAAAAACAGAGCAGTATAGAATATATCAAATTAAAAATACTTCAAACTACATTAAAGTCTATTTAAAAAATATGTATAATTCTATTATAATTATTACAAAAAATATTTTCGAGACATTTGTCATAAAGCATAAGTTATGTGAAGTTATATTTGACAAAAATATATGCTCAGAGTATTTTTCTCTTCAAATATAATTTGTCCTTCAGTGAGAAGTATTAAATTAATAATGAAAACATATGTGAAGTTAATAGATGAGTTGAAGAAAA
This sequence comes from Diploptera punctata, assembly GCA_030220185.1. Lineage (NCBI taxonomy): Eukaryota > Metazoa > Arthropoda > Insecta > Blattodea > Blaberidae > Diploptera > Diploptera punctata. The sequence goes on from JASPKZ010003438.1 coordinate 693,675, forward strand.
TGTTTTAACATCTCACCTCACAAAGTTGCGTGTCTTCACGATACCAGTTTCAAAAGTATAGTATTACTTCCATCTTCAGTCAAATTCCAATTCAGTTGGAATTCAATTGAAATTTGACTGAAGATGGAAGTAATACTATACTTTTGAAACTGGTATCGTGAAGACATGCAACTTTGTGAGGTGAGATGTTAAAACATTTTCTCCAACTCATCTATTAATATAAATACCTCATAGTGTTTCCTCCCACTGTAATTTTAATTAACTATGTGAAGTTAATTAAATTTGAGTTGTGTTTTTTACTCACCTCATATTTCATTATTTTTATATAGACCTAGGTTTCGTCACTAAACTTCGTAACATTCTCGATGCCATACAACTGCTGTCTTGCAGTTGTCCTTCCTGCAAATTGATTTCTGTTCCCTCTGTTGGCTGACTGATGAACTTTCAAATTGAACTCCTCTCCTTTTTACCAGGAATTTTGAAATTCATGGTTTTCTTTTTATTCTTGCATATGTAAAATTTCTCCCAAATTGTGAGTTCCTTAGATTTTTCTAACTGTTTAAGTAATTTTTTTTCAATTCTATGATTCTCTAATAAACTATGGTGCGCTAGCTATAGTCATTTTTTTTCAAATTCACCATTTTTTTTTTTTGGGCTAAAAAGTGTTCTTTTTTGCGAGTTTGTAAGTTCCTTTTTGTTTTTCGTATATATACTTTATTGCAATCTTTGCAATTAATTTGATAAATTCCAGATTTGTTATTGTCTGGAGTGTTAACTTTTTTATTAGTTAACAGAAGATTACCCAGGCTGAATTTGTTAATCAGAGTCAATGTTGTATTACATTTTTTTTACATCTTTTGAAATTTGTTATGAACTTCTGGATGGTAAGTAAATTTCTTGAATTTTTCATCTTTCTTGGAATTATGTTGCAGAGTGGTGTATTCATGTAACCTTTTTTGTTGTTTAAATTTCTTTAATTTCTTCTTTATTTTATTATGTCTTCACCACAAACTTTTAAGTTAGCTATGAGTACAATACATGGTATACAATACAATTCTATTCATTCTCAAAATCCTCTACATTAAGTGGAATATTTATTAATCTATATAATAGACTGTTGAAAATTGCATGTTTATGTAATACATTATTTGGGCTGTGATGTTGGCTACAATGTGGAAAGAGATATTGACTCCAAAATAAATAAATTTCAGACGGTGTGTGGAACAATACAGAGAACATTCAAAAATAAAATTAGAAAAGAAACCAAGATAAAAATGTATAATGTTATGGCGGTTCCCACAATATTGTATGGATGTGAAACTTGGGCTCCAGTGAAAAGACAGAAGGATAGAATACAGACGGCAGAGATGCGGTTCCTAAGACAAGTAAAAGGATGTACAAGACTTGATAGAATAAGAAATGAGGATATAAGAGAAGAATTGAAAGTACAGCCTTTATTGGATAAAGTCACGAATTACAGACAGAAATGGATTGATCACATGGATGGAATGAGCAAGGAGAGATATCCATTGTTAGCCAGAAATTATCAAGCAAGAGGAAGGCGTGATGTTGGAAGACCTAGAAGACGTTGGGCTGATGCAATATGAAGTCGGAACGGGCAATTGCCTAATCCTTGGAGTGATGATGATGATGATGTAATACATGATTAAAACCTGATTAAGATTTATTTTTACCCAAATAAACCATCCATTAACAATAGTGTTAATCCTATTTATATTTAAATTAATGTTGGGAAGTAAACATTATGAGGTTATATTATTAATAGTTAGTGGAGAATATATTTTTAACGACTCACCTCATACAATTTCAAATTTATTTGATACCGACGGTTTCAGACAACATCTTGTCCCTCTTCAGTCATGACTTCCGAGGGACAAGATGTTGTCTAAAACCGTCGGTATCAAATAAATTTGAAATTGTATGAGGTGAGTCGTTAAAAATATATTCTCCACTCACTATTAAGGGTTAACCCTCCTTATTCAAACTACTTTTATTTCAATCATTACAGGATTAACCTCACAATCATTTTGATTCCCATATGTTTTACCACCTACAAACTTATAGTAAGAAAAAAGAAAAACAATAGAAGGAATTTATTACCATCCTGAAACACACAGAAAGTTTAAGAAAACATTTAACAAATATTACATTAGCATCGAGATACAATTTAATATTAAAAATATCATCTCATAATGCTACCACCTACTAATTTTAAACCCATAAACAAATTCAGCCTGGGTAATCTTATAAAAACAAATAAGAAAATTAAAACTACACAAAGTAAAAAAACTGTAATTTATCAATTAGTTGCAATGACTGCAATTAAATATACACCAGTTGGGTGAACATTTTGCTCTTAGGGCCAGTTTCACCAAGAGAGGTAACTGTATTACGCCAGTTTTCCCCATGTATAATGCATAGCTTACACTGGCGTAATACAGTTACCTCTCTTGGTGAAACTGGCCCTTAAAATATTAATTTGTCCTTCAATGTAAGTGACCAATTTAAAATAAAAATATGGTTGGTATCTAACATCAAACACTTGACAATGAAATCATTCACTCTCTTGCACTCCAACACTTCCATGAAAGTGCTAAGAATGGAACATAATTAGGTCCCAAAACCGGTCTAATAATAAGAAGAATATGAGATGGTGATACAATTTTTCTTAAATAAATAATACCTCTTCGTGATTTTTTTATTAATTTAACACTTCTTACTGAAGGATAAATTATACTTGAAGAGAAAAATTTTTGCCCAGACTGAAACTCAAACCCAGGACCTTTGGCTTCTTAGGCCAATGCTCTACCATCTGAGCTATTGGGGCGAGTTCTGATCTTGACGCTTTAGAAATTTTTTCTCTTCAAGTATAATACCTCTTAGTGTTAATTCCTAAAATGTCAAATTTCAATAATAGTGAAATCACAAAAGTCATTTGAGGTGTATGGCACACCATACATAAATGCCACCATACTTTTTTTGAGAAGAAAATATATTAATATATAATATACTTCCTATTGTATTTTCATAAAAAAATATATTGGTGAGAAAAAATGAAAAAAGTAGGATTATAATGGAGAGCCTCCCAAACTCTGACCCTACGTTCACGTCATGGGAGGTGGTAAGCGCATTTCAGGTTTCTTGTTGGACTTGCACATCAGCTCGATGTGCATCATCCTGACAAGAATACCTGAAATGAGTGAGCTAAAGGGGCTCCAGTCAAGCCACGTCAGGCCTTACAAGTCGGTGCTGGATGATGAAATGCTTTCAAAAACCAAATAGGCCTCAGACATCAACAGAGTAAACAAAGACGGACCAGCAAAGAAAATGGTATAAGTCTTGAATATGCAGATGAGACTTGGACATATACAAAGAAGGACTTGAGCAGAATCCAAACTAAAGAAATTAAATTCTTACGTGGAATGGTACATAAAACAAGGAGAGATAAAATAAGGAATGACAAAATCAGGGAGATATTAAGTGTAGAAAAATTAACAACAGACATAGAAAAAGGTAGACTAAAATGGTTTGGACATTTAAAAAGAATGGAAAAGGAAAGACTACCACAAAGACTGTTAAATCCAAAGATACAAGGAAAACGACAAGAAAGATGGATTAACCAAGTAAAGAAAAGTCTACAAGAGAGGATATGACTGGGAAGAACTAAACTGAAGCAAAGCATGGGAAGATAGCGATGGTTGGAGGCATATTTGGAATCTACCTTCCAAAAGGAGGACACGATAAGAGGATGATGATGATAATGACGATGTATAATGGAGAATAATATTTAAAGAGAGGAAATATTATCTCCATTAACTCAACCATGACATTCTTAAAACTATGAAAAAATATGGAAGAGGAAAAACAACTATTTTATTTGAACATATGCTCTCAAAATGATGTGAAATAAATATACAAAGAGATATGTTCACAATATTTCACTGCTGTATCATCAGGTACATCAAGCCCATTTTCACATCTTGTTACTCCTATTTACTGTGTAATTAATTGATTTTTGGACTTCTGCAAATCTAGAGGAGGGGTACAATTACTTATTTTAGGAATTCTCACTATGAGGTATATTCATTAAGGTAGAATTTTTTATCACTCACCTCATATTGTTCTTCTTATTTGACTATAAACTAGTTTCAGAACATAGTTTCTGTTCCATCCTCAGTATCGTCACGACCATTGTTCTGTTGTCTTGAAGAGCTGTCCTTCAGCCAATGGAAGGAGCGAAGGACAGCTCTTCAAGACAACAGAACAACGATCGTGACGATACTGAGGATGGAACAGAAACTATGTTCTGAAACTAGTTTATAGTCAAATAAGAAGAACAATATGAGGTGAGTGATAAAAAATTCTACCTTAATGAGGGGTACAATGTTACTGCTCATACATGGAGTGATGGTGCCCCGCTTATCAGAATTTGTAATTCTGATGTGTTAACATATTATCATCAACAGTAAAAATAGGCACAATCACTAACAGTTATTAAACATCTATCTAGTAATTCTGCCGGAGGGCAGGTCTTTCACTGCAATAATAGCATTTTCATGCTATGCTTTGCAACTTTACTAGGGAATTATAGGTGTGGTAGCTTCCTGTTGCTTTCCACACCGGTGAAGGTTGATGATGATAATGATAAGGGTGATGGCCAGATGATTTTTGGGGACTGTTGGGCCCTAAGCTTCCTGACATTTGTTTTACAGGTGAAGAAAAACGCCGAAAAAACCTCACCCAGGAGCCTGTCCCGATCAGGAATCGAATCTGGGCCTGCTGCATGACAAGACAGCACGCTACCTCAAGACCACAGCGGTAGACTTATTAAACATACACTCAGTAAATAATTGGATACTAAGATTTACAATATCTTTTTTTTGTTCAGTGCCACCAGATTGTCTTACAACACACTCTCCTGGCACAATTGTAACCTACTTCTGTGTTTGGTATGGCTGGAAGGCAGAGTTATATCTATGATATGATGGGTGATAAATGATAATGAAACACCAGGAGACATCTTAAAAATAATCTATCTATAATGGCGAAGCTCATTGTTGAGCCATAGCCTCTCCTTCGTAAGAAGTTACTAGACCAAATTATTTTTTAGTTACCTTATTTGCTCATAGATGTCACGGATGGCATGTGGTCAACATGCTGACCCAATGAGACATCTAGTATGCAACTAAGGTATTATTAGGACATTGATGTCAGTAAATTTTGCTTATATGCTTCTTTATTCAGGCTTAAGGATATTTTACGAGCCTGAAAATCTTCAGACTCAGGACCCATGGCCTAAAGTTCCTCCCAGAGAACTTGCTCCTTGGATTTTTCCATCCTAAAAAAATCCATCGACCCCGGCCAGGTTTGAATCCACAACCCTCGGAACTAGAGGCAAGACCTTAAACATAAACTTATCCTAAATTCCAGACCATGGCAACCACAGCAATAATTCTCTTTAAAGAAAAAATCCTGTGGTCTGAGCAGGAATTGAAACTCCTGAACTGCAGTCAGAAGCTCTGACAACAAGACAGTGAACTCAATTTCTATCAAGTAAGATGACACAACAGACTCACCTTATTTATTAAGAACAACCTCAAAATGCTATTTTCTATTGTAATTTTATACCAACTACAATGATTAAAATATACTGCTTAAGACTTTCACGGCTATCATTACGTATATTAAAACACCTTTTCTGGATTCTTGGCAGTGTCTTGCAGTGTTGTCTTCTCGATATTTATATTATTTGTCTTTACGGCGAGGAAATACAAAAATCTACACAAGCAGAATCTCCTGAAGATGTCACTCACAGAAGATGATGAAACGTCGACAACACTATAAAACACAGCCAAGAATCCCAAAAAGATATTTTAATATACACAATGATCAAAATCTTAACTAAATCTACATGGAGAAGTGGAAATGTCAGCAGTAGCTGCTCATGCTTGGTCCGAAAAACATTTAATTGAATCAAAAGCCAGTCTAATTAAACAAATAGACAAACAAAAAGGTCGGCCGCAGTGGACTAGTGGTTATGCTCCTTGCCTCTGGTCCCAAGGGTCACGAGTTCAAACCCAGCCAGGGTCGATGGTTTTTTAGGATGGAAAAATCCAAGGAGCAAGTCCTCCGGGAGGGACTTTAAGCCGTGGGTCCCGAGTCTGATGATTTTCAGGCTTGTAAAAATTCCTTAAGCCTGAATGAAAAGGCCTCTAAGCAAAATTTTCCGGTCCTAGTACTACCTTGGTTTCCTAGATGTCAGTATGAGGCGGAACGCTGACCACGTACCACTCAAAATGACATCTATATGAAAACAAGTGTAACTAAATTAGTATGGTTCAAATTCTTCCCTGTAGGGGGAGAATCCACATTCAGAAAAACAAAGGAAAACTTATGAACTTCGAAATTCCCGCAAATTTTGACCTGATCCAGAGGTTCATCGGTCCACCAACAGAGGGAAGAAGAAGAGTTTCTCCGATCGACATAACATCAGTCGCCAAGAAAGTGCTGACGATGAGACCACTGTGGTCTCGAAATCGTGATCTACTTAGAAAATTTATATGAGGAGAGGTAAGAAACATTTAATTTCACCATAAATTAAACCTCATAGTGATTAATTCCTATAAAAGTTAAATAAATCTACATGGTTGTATTCTGGAGAACTTGCAACATTTCAAAATATTTTGTGGGAATATTTCAGTTTGTGGGCAGGAGGGTAAGGGGTGATCATGCAATGATTAGCTATTGTCAAGGTTGAATGCATTGCTATGACAACAGAGATCCACAATTGTACTGCTCAGGGGAACATAATGGTAAGTGCCAAATGGAATGTTTTGGAATGTTATAATGTTACCTGTCCCTTGCCACTGTACTTCTGTCTCCAGGAGCAGATGGCTGTTACGATATGGTCTTCTCCTGCTATGTAGTGCATGAGTGAGAAAATAATACCCCTCTGTTACACAAAACAAGCGAGGAAGTCAAATATTGCTCGTTTGATGGCAGTGGCACTTACCATATGTTCTCCCGAGCACCTCAATTCTCAAATGTAAACTTTTTTTTTTACCAATGCCACTAGGTTGTTTTATGACATTATAACCCACTTCTTGAGTTGGGGCACCTAAAAGGCAGAGTTATGTTACCCCAATGATATAATGCGTGATAATGAAGCACCAGAAGAGTCCTTAAATATAACTCCAGACCATGGGCGACTGTAGGAATAATTCCCTCAAATGTTAAACAGTCAGAAGTCCAAAGATCTGTTAATTTCACTGGAGGGTTTTTTTTAAATTTTATTTCTATTTCTGCAAATTTCACAAGCTTGTCATTTCCTCCTTTCATATTTTCCAACTTTTACTCCTACATTCTTTCCTTGTTAAAAAATACTTGTGGTAAAGTTGTATTCAATTGAATATGGCTTGTTGATGAGTGACCATGGTTTCGAGAGCAGATATTTCATACGTCATACCGGGCAGGCATCCACATTTAGTCAAGTCAGGTCCAGGCATCAATGTAGGTGCAAACACTGTGCTGAGATTATGAGCAGTCATTTTGTTGATATTTTGCAGTTGTACAACCCTAAAGTCAACACAACATTACAAAATCAATGATTAAAATAAAAAACAAACACTAATTCAATTTTGTTTTCTGTTCTGGTTGAATATGGAGACTCTGCTAGTAAAAATACTTCATCTAATTAATAGGAGTAGGAATATTCACCTAACGCATTGAAAACCATGTTCTTCAAGAAATCTACAAACACGAGGTGAGTCATGAACATTCCAACTCCTATTAATTAAAAACTCGTAAATTAATGAGTCATATTTTAACATTTTACCTCATATTTCATGTTTCTTTAAACACGGGAACTAGTTTTCAAGAGAAGGATCTCTCTCATTTTCAACCGACATTATGACTACTGGCTCTTCATTGGAATCTCCATCAATAACGTTGCCATCTGGTGTTGATTTGATGAACTTTGAGATGAGGTCACGTTCATCAGGAATCTCGAAATTCATGGATCTAAATTTGTTCTTCTGAATATATATCTTCTCCCAAATTATCAATTATAAAGGTTTTTCCAAATGTTTTAAATTTGGACTCTCACACTAAGGAACACTAGAAATATTAAAAATGGTGAAATTGAAAAATCAGCTATTGTAGCACATAATTTATTGGAGATCATAAAATTGAAAAAGAAGCCCAATTTTTAAAACATTTGGAAAAACCTTTAGAATTGACAGTTTGGGAGAAGATATATATTCAGAAGAACAAATTTAGATCCATGAATTTCGAGACTCCTGATGAACGTGACCTCATCTCAAAGTTCATCAAATCAACACCAGATGGCAACATTATTGATGGAGATTCCAAAAAAAATCCAGTAATCATAATGTCGGTTGAAAATGAGAGAGATCCTTCTCTTGAAAACTAGTTCCCGTGTTTAAAGAAACATGAAATATGAGGTAAGATGTGAAAAATGACTCATTAATTTACAAATTAAGAACCTCATAATGTTATTTCCCGTAATTAAAAACTCGTAGTGTCACTTCTTTTATATATTAAATAACTTATTTATGTATAATTTTATCACTCACCTCATATTTTTCTTCTTCTTAGACTAGTTTCGGCACTTTCTTTGATACCATCATCAGTATTTCCACAACCGTTGTTTTGTTGTCTTGGAGAGCCATCTTTTGCTCCTTCTGTTGATAGACTGAAAAATCTCAAAATCAACTCATTTTCCATGGGTATTTCAAAGTTCATTAATTTTTTCTTTTCTTTTTTTGAATGTAAATTTTTTTCCCTAACAGTCAATTCTTTAGGTTTTTCTATTTGTTTTACTAATTTAGCCTTTCTTTCGATAAGATATTTTTTCTGATCATGCATGGGCTGCCACTGTAGACCATCATGGCAGACTGTTTGGAAAAAAAATCTACATTCAAAAAAATGAAAAGAGAAATTAATGAACTTTGAAATTCCCATGGAAAATGATTTGATTTTAAGGTTTTCAGTCTACCAACAGAGGGAGCAAAAAGATGGCTCTTCAGGACAACAAAACAACAGTCATGGAAATACTGAAGGTACCGAAACTAGTCTAAGAAAAAAAAGAAAATGAAGTGAGGTGATAAAATTATACATAAATAAATAGGAGAGGTAAGAAACATTTGATTTTATCATAAATAAATAATTTTCTTTTTGCAAATATTTTCAAAATATATATCTTCAATAATGTAATGACTTCGGGTGCAATGAGCTTCTCTGAACTAAAAATTTACAACCCAGCGTGGTAACGGCTGAGAGCAAACTGAGTGGGGTGGTTGTTTAGAGCAGATAAAAAGAAACGCCTACTAAAATGCCCAGTCGTCAACACCGTCTGATGGCAGTGGAATGGGACAAAATTGACAACCTGTGCCTCTCAGATCAGATGTGCCCAACGGAAGGATAAAGGATATCTATCGACATCATGGAAAAAAAAGTAAACATCTAATTAGGTAGGCACATATATATTTTTTTTATAAATAAATAAGAAATGGAGGAAGTACTAATTATTGGAACTATCTTACCTTGTATTTAGTCTTATTTCCTGTAAAATATGATGTAGTAAGAACAATATTTTTATCAATGACAGTTCCGTACACAATTCAGTCATGCAGCGGGCAAAAGTAGCATCACAGTTCCCCCAATAGATGGTGTCAGTGAAGTAATACCTTACGCAAGTTTGTTTACAGTACAACTGGAACTTAGCTCAGAATTAGTACAGGATTTAGGTAACTTGTCAATTGATTTAAAACAATTATGACATAAAATGGTTCTAATATTATGTTATCAGTCAGAGGATCATTTAAAAGTTATTCATCATCATCAGCATCAAGGATTAGACCTGCTGGTATGTTCTGATCTCATGTTAGAATTGGTCTATCCATCTTTTACTGGGTCTTCCAACATTTCTTCATCCTAGTGGTTTGTAATGAATCTGTTTTGGAATTCTTTTGTTATCCATTCTATTGATATTGTCCATCCAGTCATCTCTGTATTAAAGTTATTCTTAAAATAACAACTGCTTTCTGCATGTCCCCCATGCTAGAGTAGATCCACTTATAGACCAGGTTGATTTTTCTTTACTGACACCAATTATTAGGATGTGTGTGCATTAGATACAGTTTATTAGAAACCCTTGACGATTAGAAAGCTCTAGGCTTAGAAGAAAGATAGTATCTCAATATAAAACTAGATTCAATTGGGCCTTAGTTAACATTAGGTGTTATAAAATGATCCATCCATCCATCCAATGGCTGATTGGCTCAAATTCGAGCTTTGGCCTCCCTTAACTTCTGCCTCCAATCATTTCTATTTTGCGTAGCAAGCCTCCAGTTGCGACAGTTAAGTAGGTTTGCAGCATCTTCCTTAATACCATCCTCCCATCGTTTTTTCGGTCTTCCAACTCTTCTATTCCCCATAAAACTTGCTGTAGGCATCTTTTTTGGTGCTCGGTCTATTGAGAGCCTTTGTACGTGGCCAGCCCATTCTAATTTATTTAACTTAATAAAATTGACAAGGTCAGGTTTGTTGTATTTGTCATACAGTTCTTTGTTGTATCGTATTCTCCACTGACCATTAATATTTATCGGTCCAAATATTTTCCTGAGTACTTTTTTTCAAAATTATTTAGGGCTATCTCTGATCTTTTAGTGAGGCTCCATGTCTCACTACCATAGGTCAAAACTGTTCTTATTAAAACTTTATATAACCTTATTTTAGTTGCTGAGTGTACATTATTACTGTTCATTATTTTATGAAGTGAGTAATAAGCTTTGTTGGCTAGTTTCTGTCTTCTTTATAAAATGATCCATCCATAGTAATTCTGCCCGAGGACAGGTCTTTCACTGCAATCATAGCATTTTCATGCTATGTTTTGCAGCTTTACTAGGGAATTATAGGTGCGGTAACTTCCCCAGTGAAGGATGATGATGATGATGGCCAGATGATTTTCGGGGACTGTTGGGACCTAAGCTTCCTGACATTTGTCTTATAGATGATGAAAAACCCCGAGAAAAACCTCACCCAGGAGCCTCTCCTGACCGGGAATTGAACCTGGGCCCGCTGTGTGAAAAGGTAGCACACTACCTTGAGACCACAACGGTGGACATAAAATGATGATCTTCATTAAATGGTCCTGGTATCGAATTGCAACTCAATGTTTGTCAGAGAAACACCAGAAAGATCATCTGTGTGACTGGGACTTCCTGTACACAAGTCTCAAATTCTAGTGTCTGAGCCAACTCACTTGGTAACATACAATTTTAAATGTTATTGTATCATACAAATATTATTCTAAGTAATCAGCTCACCTCATAATTTGTTGATTCTTGAGAACATGTTTCAGAACGGTTCCATTCTATCTTCAGCTCATATCTGACTGCTGAATTGGTGACTGGCATCTTGTAGGTGAACTACAGATAGACAGAAGGGAACGCTTCTGAAACATGTTCTCAATATGTGAGCTGTTAATTTCCAATTCTTTAATGATTATTAAAAGACCTCATAGCGTTACTTCCAAATAATATTAATTAAGTGCTTTTATTCACCTGTGGAGATGCTCCATGAGATATTTCAGTGTGTTAAAATGGGCAGCTGGAAGCAATGTCAGAGCATCTTTGATCCCAACAATTTGTTCCTGAACAGTTTTTAATTCTGAAATCAAAATATATCACAAGAAAATTGTTAGCAGAATTTAATAAATGGGGACTAACATTAAATTAAAAAAGGATGGCTCATGGAGATGAAACAATGAGCTGTATTAAAGGTTATGATAAATGTATTTATTTATGTGTAAAATTAACAGAACTAGTTATTGAGAGAATGATATAAATCAAAATGTATGATTCTAGTATGTCTTTTTTATATCTTTCCCCAAATGTTTAATTCCAAAGATTTAGATATAATAGAACAATATGAGGTGAGTGATAAAAAATTCTACCTAAATAAAAAAATTTTAAAAATTAGATAGATGTTTAAAAAATTTTGCTTCTACGGAGGGTTGTTCCTGATTTCTGATAACAAATACTTTTAAGTTTTACCTTAAGAAAAGCCATGTCTCCACCATCGAGCATGCTCTAATTGATGGCTCTTCACCCGAGCTATGGTTCGGCATCGGAGTTTCCGCTGCAGAAGACTCTTACGCAGCACAGCCACGTCTAGAAGTTCCCACTCCTCTTTATATTCTTTCCAGAGACCGTCTATTGTTCGAGGACGCCTGTTTGCCAATGCCCTTTTGGAGAGTCCAAAGACACAAAGTCCATCGATGATGCATCAGGAGACTTCACTGGGATGTTGCTGAATGGAATAGCATGTATTCCAGTTTCCTGCTCCATTTATCCAGCAATGTCAGGGTTTAACCCAAAGTGTGACTGGAGGCCTTGTCTCGGTGCACCCAGACTTGGTTTTTGTCTGTACCATAGAGAGCTGGGATTTCAGTCGGGTAAATTGGGGTGAGAACTTCTTCCTGGTAGTACTGGGAGTTTATTTTGGCCATTTTAGCTACTCTACGAATGGTCAGTTTTTCATTGTAGCAATATCCCGCGATGACCATAAATCCATTGGAGAAACTTTCGCTGCATTCGGCATGCCACTTTTGAAATTTTTTTCACCCCTTTCTCTATAGTAAATTGCCCGGAGTTTGTTGCAGTCTCCTAGATAAACATATGCTTCATCAAGTGTGACCAAAAATTTCCATTTTTCTCCTGCCATGTGCTTTTCATAGTTGCCTGCTGTTGGTGCGGCATTCGGCAATGTGACGTGGCAACAATTTATGAACCTTGCTTTTGTGGCGCTTCTCAATGTTTAAATCTTTGTTTATTATGATGTTTACAGTTTTAAGGGATATTCCCAATCTGTTCGCAATCACCCTTTGTGTGGCAGGGTTACCACCAGAGATAAGGACGTTGACCTTTCTGATTACATCTGGGGTGCGGGTAGTAGCAGGTCGTGGATTTGCTCCTTTTTCCCTTTTGGAATTAAACCCAAGCGACCCTTTCCCTTTTTATTAAGCACTGAGCTAATTCCACACTTTGACACCATAAAATTACGTTTTTGCAAGCCTCAATAATCGTGGAATAACTATAATTAGCGTCGGAAAGGGCAGTAATGTACCCTTCCCAAAACGGGTCTATCTGATTAGGCATTATGACAGCAACACGCGTGCGAGTGTAACAGAAGCAGCCCACTCACTGGTGTGATCACCTCACAGGCTCCTGTCCTGATGACTCACACTCCAACGTCACAATCTACCTGGCAAATCGTTATCAGAGATCGGAAACAACCCTCCGTATTTCAATTCTATGATTCTCTAATAAACTATGTGCTCCTATTGCTGATTTTTCAATTTCACCATTTTTTATGTTTCTAAAGTGTTCTTTTTTGTGAGTGTATAAATTCCTTTTTGTTTTATTGCAATCTTTGCAATTAATTTGATAATTCCAGATTTTCCAGAATTTCGGTGAAATTCACTATTGAAATAGAATAAAATAACTAACTAAACTAACTAACTCACTGGCACTATCGAACCCATAGGTTCATGGCCATGTGGACATAAGCTCTCCATACATCCGTATCCTGAGCTAATGTTTTCCAATCATTCCCTGTATAATCTACTTCCCTGAAATCATAGAACAAAATAAATAGATCCCATTTTTAGACTTGTAGCTAATAAGAAATGAGCAACTGCAAATAATTGAATTTAATATTTATTGGAAAGACACTCATAACTACATAAAATCTTCAGGTTTTAATCATGTTTCACATAAACATGCAATTTTCAACAGTCTATTACACAGATTAATAAATGTTCCACTTAATGTAGAGGATTTTGATACTGAATATATTTGTATTGTACACATAGGTAACATAAATGGTTTTGATGAAATTAAAGAAATTTAAACAACAAAAAAAGGTTTCATGAAAACGCCACTCTGCAACATAACTCCAAGAAAGATGAGACATTCAAGAAATTTACTTGCCATCCAAAAGTTCATAACAAATTTAAAAATATTTAAAAAAAATAATAAAACATTGGCTCCGATTAACAAATTCAGCCTGGCTAATCTTCTGTTAACTAATAAAAAAGTTAACACTCCAGACAATAAAAAAACTGCACCACAGGTACAATTCGTGTTAAGTAATCAATTGATTTGGCTGTTTTTATTATTAATTTCATACATCTCATTGATGGATAAATCATATTTGAAGAGAAAAAATGATTTGGCGTTTACTTGATGAAAATCCATTATGTCTGTTGATTAAATAAATTCCAATTATAAAGATTTTTGTACCATATATGATACAGTTTTCCTCAACTATAATATTTTCTAATATTATAATGATATTGTGAAAAGAAAAATTAATGTCTGAACCAGGAATCGAACCGTGGACCTCTAGTTCTCCAGACTAGTGTGCAGCCCACTACACCATTCTAGACTTGGCACAAACATTAACAATTCTTTCCACATATACAAATCTATAATTCATTAATATTTATTAATATTAATTAATATCATAATATTTTCTGTTATAATCTTCGTTATATTGTTAAATAATATTTAATAAGATGTCTTGGTCATGAAATAAGAAATAGAAATATTAAAGGAAAATTTCCAATTGCTTGCCTCAATGGAATATTGTGGGATAAAAATATAAGTAATAAAAATAAAATGAATATATATCATACAATTGTTAGAAGCATCATTACTTATGGAGCAGAACTTTGGCCATTAACAACAAAAACAAATAAGTATCTTTTGGCAACGGAAATTGATTTTATATGATGGGCAGCAAGAATTTAAAGAAGAGAAAAAATTAGGAACTCAGTCATAAGGGAGAAAATGAAGATTGAAGACACTATTTTAGATTATATTAAAACTCAGCAAATTAAGATGGTATGGACATGTCCAGCAAATGGAAAAGGATCGGCTACCAAAATCTGTTTTGGAATGGAAACTTAAGGGAAGACGAGGCAGAGGAAGACCTAAAACCTCCTGGGGTCAGGGAATATATTTATACATGAAGGAGAAACATCTACAACCAGGAGATCGGATGGAATGACAAAATTAGCTATTGGGAATTGGGCGATGTCAAAGACATTAATCAACTGATGATCTATCTTGTTTATTTTTTATTATTTCACTCACCTCATACTTCATAACTCCTCGCAAACCCAGGGTTTCTTCACATCATTTGTGACATTCTCAATGCTGTGTCACGTTCACAACTGACGTCCAATGGCAGACTCTGAGTCTGAAGGATAGAAGGCCGTTGGACGTCAGTTGTGAACGTGACACAGCATTGAGAATGTCACAAATGATGTGAAGAAACCCTGGGTTTGCGAGGAGTTATGAAGTATGAGGTGAGTGAAATAATAAAAAATAAACAATATTAAAAAATCTCATAGTGTTATTTCCTATCTACATAACTTAATGATGATCTATCTATCTATATTTAATAAGAATTTATTAAATGAAAATACACCTAACAACCAAAGCCCTCTATGTAAAATATATAAATAATTTCAGTATCAAGAAGGTTCCTGAAGATGAATCACGACTTTGAAAAGCTTTCAATTTTAATAATATAATGAACATTATAACAGAATTTATGTTGAGTTATTTTTTTGACTCATCTCATACTTCTTAACTCCCTCGCAGAAGTATGAGGTAAGTCAAAAACAACTCAATATAAATTAAAATAAACCTCATAGTGTTATTTCCTACCTACATAACTTAATTATAACAGAAACTATTATAGTTGACAACTGTATTCTACAAGTTAAAAAAAAATTATAATTCAAATAATTTTAACCTCAGAGGTGTTAAAACATGATGATTAAAGGTATGATCAAATAAAATAAAACTGTTAAAGTTTTATACAATTTTCATGTTTATATAAATTATAATAAAATAAAATTAAACTGTTAAAGTTTTATATATTTATATAAATATGAAAATTGTATAAAACTTTTAACAGTTTTATTTTATTTTTTATTATTGATTTCATACATCTCAATGATGGATAAATCATTTTTGAAGAGAAAAATTATATGCTCAGACTGGTACTTGAACCCGGGATCCTTGGTTCTCTAGACCAAGTGCTCTACCACCTGAGCTACCTGAGCAAGTACCGATCTAAATGCAAATTTTTCTCTATATACATTGTAATTCCTGCCCAACAAATGCTATGAAGCCTTTGCTTCTATCTTTACAAATGGCAGCTCCTTTATTAAGAAGACATATTTGGGAATTATACATTACATTATAAATGCCAGTATGGCTTTTTTTCTGTATTTTTTTATTATTATTAATTTCATACATCTCAATGATGGATAAATCATATTTGAAGAGAGCAAAGATAGAAGCAAATGCTTCATAGCATTTGGTGGGCAGGAATTACAATGTATATAGAGAAAAATTTGCATTTAGATCGGTACTTGCTCAGGTAGCTCAGGTGGTAGAGCACTTGGTCTAGAGAACCAAGGGTCCCGGGTTCAAGTCCCGGTCTGAGCTTATAATTTTTCTCTTCAAATATGATTTATCCATCATTGAGATGTATGAAATTAATAATAAAAACATCGAAAAAAGTCGTACTGGCATTTATAATGTAATGTATAATTCCCAAATATGTCTTCTTAATAAAGGAGCTGCCATTTGCAAAGATAGAAGCAAAGGCTTCATAGCATTTGGCGGGAATTACAACGTATATAGAGAAGAATTTGCATTTAGATCGGTACTTGCTCAGGTAGCTTAGGTGGTAGAGCACTTGGTCTAGAGAAACAAGGGTCCTGGGTTCAAGTCCCGGTCTGAGCGTATAATTTTTCTCTTCAAATATTATTTTATCTGCTTCTTCTTCTTCTTCCTTCCAAGTATTAGGCCAAGGCGTGTTACGATCCTATAGAAAATTTTCCCTCCAGCGTTTCATAGGATGGCCCAGAGATCTTCGTCAAATATTATTTAATTTAATTAATAAACAAGTCTTACTGTTGTAAATATTCAAAGTTGCATTACAAAAATAATAAAATGACAAGATTAGCAACTTACGAGCAGCTTTGATGACAGCTGGATGAGCTTCAAACGTCACAAGAGGAATTGGCAGTAGTCTTAAGTATAATTTTAGAGTACCAGCAATTACATTGATATTATCATATACGTTTGGACCCATATCTGCTTGATCACCATCTAGAATATAAAAGTACAAATATACAGACTATAACGCAGCTTCATTTTCAAACATTGGATTAATATGGAAACTTTAGACAATTCTAACATTACCAAAAAATTAATAGAAGCTATAAAAGCATTATACAAAGGATCTATTTCGAAAATAAAAATTGAAAATCATATAACAGAGGGATTTACTATTACAAAAGGTTTAAGGCAAGGTTGCAGTTTATTTCCAACTCTATTCAAAATTTATCTTAAAGGAGTACTAAGAGACTGGAGGAAAAAATGTCAAAGCTTTAAACTCTGTTTGGTGGAGCAAAAATATTACAAAAAAATAGAAAATTACAAATATATCAAACCATAATTCAGAGCATTTTAACATATGGTGCTCAAGTCTGACAAATTCCTACCGGGGAAATAAAAAGAATTTTAACTACAGATATGGATGTTTTAAGATGATCAGCTGGAAAATCTAGAATGGATAGAATACGAAATAAAGAAATAAGGGAAATTATGGGTGTACAAGAGGAGCCGGACATCACAGACATTATAGAAAAGAAAAGATTACAGTGGTATGGTCATGTCAAAAGAATTCCAGAGCAAAGATTGCCTAAAATTGTCATGGAATGGATCCCAATGGAAAGGAGGAAGAGAGGAAGACCGAAGAAAACTTGGATAGAAGGGATACAAGCAGCTATGAATATCAGAGGATTGGAGGAAGATAAATGGATTAACAGAGAGGAATGGTGTTTGATTTGTGGAAGACGGCGGCAGCTGCCATAATACCGGATGATGATGATGGATTATATTATGAAATTTAGACCACAATTTATAATTGAGGGATACAAAGAAAAATTATAGTCACAAAATTTACATAAGAGTTATTTCTGCTATTGCATTGCTTTATAGTTCAAAAGTAGCTATATTAGAAATCACAGCATTTAAATGAACAAGGTCTGTAACATCGAACGAAAGAGGACCTCCATTTCTTAAGAGAAGATGTTCAAGAATTTACCAAAATCATGCAAATTAGAAATAATAATGCCATTAACTTAAGAGGGCCGAGAGAAGTGTGTTGGGTTCACTCATTTTTCACATGTCTTGTTTCCATGTGCCAGGGTTGATATTTGAACAAAACCCTACAACTATCTTGGTCATTCACTCTAACTGGTGGAACATTGAAGTAATTTACAATTTATATAAGAGAAAAATTTGCATTTAGATTGTAACTCGCCCCAGAAGCTCAGTTGGTAGATCATTGGCCCAGAAAGCCAAAGGTCCTGGTTGGAGTCTCAGTCTGGGCGTTTAATTTTTCTCTTCAAATATATTTCAAGAAACATTAAATAAAGATTGATGTTCATATTATTTGTTTAATACATCTCAATGAAGGATAAATTATATTTGAAGAGAAAAATATACGCTCAGACTGGGGTTTGAACCCAGGACTTTTCACTTTCTATGCGAATGCTCTACCAACTGAGCTACCTGAGCACACCAATCTAAAATAAAAATTTTTCTCTTATACACACACTGTTAATTCCCGAGCGCCAAATGGTACGAGCCGTTTGCATGATCAAGCAACAGTTCATAGCATTTGATGTTCGGGAATTAACAGTGAAAATAAGAGAAAAATTTACATTTAGATTGGAGTGCTCAAGTAGTTCAGTTGGTAGAGCATTAGAAAGAAAGCGAAAGGTCCTTGGTTCAAACCTCAGTCTGAGTTTATATTTTTCTCTTCAAATATAATTTATACTAAATTAAGAATTTTCAAAAATAATGTTAATACTGTTTTTATGGATTAAAAACTTGGTTCTCTAGTAAAATGTCAATGTAAAATTGGAAACTTTTATTAATATGCCTGCAAAGCATTTTGAATATTTATTGGTCAATTATAATAAGCAATATTTATTAGCCAGTTATAATAAACAATGAAAATTTGTAGAGATTGGCAGATGAAGAAGCAATTGAATTACAAATTAGAAAGTGTAAATGGAGATGAATTCACTGAGGAAACCAAAGGAGGCTGTTGAAAGATGAAACCCAGGGAGCTCGGATAGTGGAACATGGAGGACATCTATTAAAAATGAAACTAGGAGCACTGGAAGGACATTGACTGAAGTCAAGACTATTGCTGCCAATCATGTCAGATGGAGATCTCTCATCGATGCCCTATGACCCCAGAGGGTGAGAGAACCTTGGTCATTCAATGTCTCTTTTTCCAACTATTCAACTCCTGTTTTTATGACATTCTCTTGGCTTGTTCTTTCCAAGTATATCTCGGCCAACATCTTAGTTTCTTCTCTCCTAATCTAAATTTCAGGGGAACACGAAGTAGGAAAATGGTTGCTGGGTTGATATTGTTTCCAATACCACCATATTAAAATTTTAAGAAATGTAAAACAATACCTGAGATCTCAGTCGTCCTCAATAATAAGCAGTGTTGTTTTGTAGGAGGCCTTTCTATAACTTAAGTATCATCTTCTGCTTTTAGTTTGGTACTGACTGTTGCTCGTAACTATTATGTACTGGGTACGTTCTTATTTAACAGGTGTTTGTTTGTGCTTTCCTTGATCATTTCTAACTCTTCAAGAACGTTGATTTTTGATGTAATGTTTTCTCTATGCAGGATCAATAATACATTGTCTATTGTTGAACTGATGCCCTGCTTTGAAAAACTGGATTTACCCTCATTCTTCAGGAAATCTCTAAAATGTTCATTAAATCTTGTCGTGAAGTTTCTAGTAGTTCTTCCAATATAAAATTTGTCACAGCTATTGCATTTCAATTTATAAACTCCTTTATTTTTATGTATGTTCTTTACCTCTATTTTATTTGAAACCATAGTAGAATCATTATAGCTGGTTTTCTCAATCTGGAGCTGCTACTTCTTGTAGCTACCCAAATCTCTCATGATGTTGGGTGGGCACTGGTCCCATACTTGTCAAAATTCCTTGAGAAAATTTCTTCCTCCCTGGAGATTAAAACAGCACAGGTCCCGTAGCTCTGCACCAAGGCATCTTACCTTAACCACTTGGCTATGGCATGGGGACCTTTAATATATAATTTATCCTTCAGTGAGAAGTGTTAAATTAATAATAAAAACATCAATAGAAGCCCTACTGGCTTTATAAAGTAGTGTTTAAATTCCCAATAAATGTCTTCTTAACTAAGAAGCCGCCATTTGCAAAGATAGAAGCAAAGGTTTTATAGCATTTGGTGTGTGGGAATTACAACATATATAAGAGAAAAATTTGCATTTAGATTGGAACTTGCCCCAGTAGCTCAGCTGGTAGAGCATTGGCCCAGAAAGCCAAAGATCCTGGGTTTGAGTATCAGTCTGGGCAAAAATTTGTCTCTTCAAATATAATATATTTCTTCTTCTTCTTCCTTCCAAGTATTAGGCCAAGGCCTGTTACGATCCTATAGAAAATTTTCCCTCCAGCGTTTCATAGGAACGGCCCAGTGATCTTCGTCCTCTTGGTATATAATTATAAACAGCTTTGGGGATCCGATTTGAACTCATTCTTTCTAGATGGTGTTTCCAATTTAGTTGGTACTGTTTAATATATTCGAAAATTGGCGTAGTCTTCAATTCTTTTAAGATATCGGTATTCCTTTTCCGATCCCATCTGGTGTAACCCGCTGTTCTGCGCATGAATCTCATTTCACAAGCCGTTATTCTGCTTTCATGTTGTCTTTTTAGTGTCCATGCTTCACTACCATAGGTCAACACTGGTCTAGCCAAAGTGTTATATAAACGTAATCTGGTGTTTTTTTTGTACAAGGGAGGTTTCATAACTTGATTAATAATTCCCAAACTTTTATTATAACTAGTAATTTTTTCAAGGATATCCTTTTCATCCCAGATAGAGAGATATATAATATAATATATTTAAATGTTAAAAGTAGAATAAATTCTTCATAAATGAGAATCAGTTCTCCCGAACGACATAACATCAGTCGATGAGATATTACTGAAGATGAAACCCCCTAGGTTTTGAAACTAGTATAATTAGAAGACTGGATATGAGGTGAGGTATAAAAAATTCTAATTTAAATCCTATTATTTTTCTTAATTTTTTGACAGAAACGAGGCATATTTCTTATTCTGTGAGGTATCTGAGAAAATGTAATATTTATTTATGACACAGAAAGCAATGTGATACATTTTTTCAGCTATTCTTTACAACCTGTGATGCGACTTTTTTAATTCCTTCACAAACTCCTGTCAAATTTTATTCTTAGGATTTCATTTTTCAAATTACTTCCCACCATTTACAATGATTTTTACATATTTCCTATCAATTATTTCAGTATATTTTTCTATGATATTTAACAACATACGTAGCATGAAGACATGGCAGTCATATTGATTTTAATGAATATTCTATACAACAACAAAGACTGTTCCAGTGCAGCCATCATAGAGTACTAATTAACTGTACACATATACTTCAGAATTTCAGAACTTACTATTTATTTTTGGGCATTGCATTCTTTCACAGGTTAGAGTGCTTAAATTGCATTAGGTTAGCATTTAGATTGGTCTTTCACAGGTTAGAGTACTTAAATTGCATTAGGTTAGCTTTTAAGTTTGTTAAATATTATGTATATGTCGGCTGCATCCCGTGATTCCATAGTGTAGATCACTTTGTGTTTGTTAGAACATGCACATGGTGCATGATTGGAACTTATAAAAATTTTTTGCATCATATGTTGTAAAGAATCCCCTTTTCTTTCTTATTTATAATAACTGTTTTACATTAATAGATGTTAATAGATCTAAATTGAAAATGTATCTTCCTTAAGTTTTTTTTTAATTTATCTGAGAATTTTTCTATGTGGACAAGATTATCTTTAGGAATTGAATATTCATATAGAGAAAATAGTTATGCTACACTTTGCTGTATTTACTAAAACTAAAATTATTTAAGGAGATATTTACCTTTGTCCAATGCAAGTTTCAAAGAGTCTATTTCCTCTGCAAAACCTGACACTCTGTACAATCCTTCAGCGTCCAAACCTCTTCTTTCAATTTCAGTGATGCATTTATCCACCACAAATGGCCGAGCAGTTCTGTGAGCTTTTACTAATGTGGTGAGATCAATACCAAATACACCTCGTAACTGTTTTAAATCAGGACAACAATCAGAGGGAACTTTCTCAGAGCATTTATTGTGTGCACAGAAACCACAGTCTAAAACACAAAAATATATCAGTGTTTTCTAAATTATAAACAAAATGTATACAGAGCAGTAGATGACAGT
Source organism: Diploptera punctata (assembly GCA_030220185.1). Lineage (NCBI taxonomy): Eukaryota > Metazoa > Arthropoda > Insecta > Blattodea > Blaberidae > Diploptera > Diploptera punctata. The sequence continues at coordinate 716,167 of JASPKZ010003438.1, forward strand.
AGCAAGTGTCAGTGCTTATTGTTCTTCCCCTCACTCTCTCCCTGACTTCTCTCTTTTTCCCTGCCTTCAAGGTTAGTAAAAAAATTAATACTATAATTTTATAGCTGATCTTAGTAAACCCCTTTCACTGGGTACGATAAGCACTAACACTGGGCCCATTTGCCACCAAGGACAAACAAAAGAGAAAATGTAATTCATCAAATTATTGTCAAACAAAATAATACTAATCTGAAGGTGTTAGTTAATATATATGATAATAAAAAGTCCCGTACAATGTCAAAATAAAATACAATTTAAAACTAACAAGATCTAATATAATATAAAGTGAGATAATAAGTGCAGTGACATGTTATTATTTATGGACGAATTTTGACTAATGTGCTAACACTAGCAAAATAAAAACTACAGTGTTGGTCTAAATAGTTTGTTACATATATATTAAATTAATGTTCGGAAGTAAACATTATGAGGTATAATCATTAAAATTCATCGGAGAACATTTTGTTTAAACAACTCACCTCATAGGATTCATGCTTCCATAATACCGCAGTTACAAACACAGTCATGTTCATCCTCGGAGTTATGGCTGAGATGAACACAACTGTGTTTGAAACCGCGGTATCATGGAAGCATGAATCCTATGAGGTGAGTTGTTTAAACAAAATGTTCTCCGATGAATTTTAAGTTTGTTACATGCTTGGATATTTGTGGGTTCAAACCAGGTCATGATTCTAAAAGCCGAGAGCTTGCTTTACATTAATATTACATAATTGTGAGAACAGTAGCTGGCTGGGAGCCCATGGAGTAATAGTAAATGGGGCTTGTGAAAGCTGTGTAGGTGGTACCATAACTGTTGGTAGGGTCTCCTTCGAAAACAATGATCCACTCAAAAAAGGAATTACCCTGGTCCTCCAGATTGGGAGCAGCCTTGGATGGATCCCCTATAGCACAACCTATCAATGGAAAAAGGAAAATGACAATCAAGGAAAAGATGGATGGATGACATTCACAAGGACATTGCAAGTTTGGGACTGAAAAACTGTGTGTGTGTGTGTGTGTGATCTAATGGCACCCATTGGTGTTAAGGTCTATTTTCAATTTATACATCACTTTCGCAAACTACTTTACATGCATAATGTATTTATGTATTGTGTACAGAGAGGAGTGTATGTTTATATTTGTGTAGTGTATAGATGATGAATAGAAAGGAGAAGTTGAAACCCAGTGCCAGGATGTTGCACCAGGTGCAGTTATTTGTGTGTGTTGCCCAAGCGATACCTCCACTTCATCGATAAAGTCTGTGTATATTTGTGTCATACTTTCCCAAACCCGCCCATTCCGCACCTCTTCCTTACGTCACATGCGTCTGCACAAGGGATGTGCCGCATGTGATATAATCCTGCGACATGGAAAGCGCAGGGTCTATGTCAGTCTTCCTTCAGGGTTTAAGCCTTCGTTACAGCAAGGGTCGCCAAGTTGTGGATCTCCTCTGCCATCAAGCATTACGTCGTTTTAAGTTAAATGAAGATGCTTTGAAGAACCAAGCTTTGAATACGAGTGAATGGGAAGATGAATGTTATTGATATTAATCACTTTATTATTCATTATTTATGTAAAATTCTGATACCTCATAAGACTGCTAAAGTATACATTATAATTTGTTAACTTTCATTTCATTTCATTTCATGTCTGCACAACAGTTATTAATTTTGTTTATATTCATTATATTGACTCACATTTATATTTAATTTAAAATATAGTTAAATTTATTTTACATGCTGGCTTATTATTTGTATTATACAACATATCAGTTGAACCTCAGTATAATCTAGTTCAGTCATCTTAAGGCACGACAACTTCAAAAGTGTAAGTTTTGCCCTTCTCAACAATCCTCCTCCATGCCAATCTGTCTCTTGCCATATTCAAACTAGTCACTTTCATTTTCCTGAGATCGTTCATTGTGTCATCCTCTCATCTGATCTTCGGTCTTCCAACAGCTCTGCCTCCTACAGGTTTCCATTTGTAGAGTTTTTTGAACAGTCTCTGATCATCCATTCTTATCAAATGTCCAAGCCAACCAATTCTGAGATCTTATATAGTTTATTATATTCTGATTTAACTTTCACAGGGAAAAAACACTATGAGGTTTAATTTAAGAATTAAATTAATGTTTTTATTACCTCACCTCATATCCTTTTTCTTCTAGACTGCAGTTTCGGAGCTTATCTCCATCATCAGTAGCCTCTGGTCGACAGGTGTTATGTTGTTTCTTGGCGGTTTTCTTCTTACTTCTATTTTATTTAAGTTCTTTAAATCTTGCATCTGCATACTCATCACTTTGAATGGCTTCTAGTTCAGTATACTAACTCTGGATCAGGTCAAAATTTGCAGGAGTTTCGAAATTCATGAGTTTATCTTTCTTGTCTTTTTGGATGTGAATTTTTTCCCAGGCTGAGTTCTTTTTATATATATTATTTTTGGTCTGGACATCTTACCTCAATATTAATGTTGGTTTGTTCTTGAACATGTTTCAAAACAATTCTGTTTTATCGTCAGCTTTCCCAGACTCTGGGATAAAACAGAATTGTTTTGAAACATGTCCAAGAACAAATCAACATTAAAATTAAAATAACCTCAAAATATAACTTCCTAAAATTAAATATGAGTTCTTTTTATTGTTTATTTTTTATCATTTCACTCACCTCATACTTCATAATTTATAGCAGACCCAGGGTTTCTTCACGTAATTCGTGACATTGTCAATGCTGCGTCATGTTCACAACTGACGTCCAACGGCCTTCTATCCTGCAGACTGACCTCCGCGCCATCTGGTGGCCGACCGAAGAATTTCCAAATCAGGCCTCTTTCTTTATAACCGGGTATTTCAAAATTCATAGTTGTATTTTCATTCTTGCATATGTAAATTTTTTCCCAAATTGTGAGTTCCTTCGGTTTTTCCAATTGTTTAAGTAATTTTGTTTTGGTTTCTATTCTATGTTTTTCTGACCAGGCATGTGCAGCTATTGCAGATTTTTCGGTTTCTCCATTTTTAACATTTCTGAGGTGTTCTTTTAATCTTGTATTTAGATTCCTTTTTGTTTTTCCTATGTATATCTTTTCACAATCTTTACAATTAATTTGATAAATTCCCGATTTTTTGCAGTCTTCAATTTTTTCATTTTTGTTGGTTTTTATTAAATTACCTAAGCTGTAATCATTTTTCGGTGCTAATTTAATGTTGAATTTGTTGAAAATTTTTTGAAACTTGTCAAATACGAAAGGATGGTATGTGAACTTCTTGAATTTTTTGCCTATATTTTTATCTGTCTGAAGAGTACTTTCATTGATGACTTTTTGTTCTTTGAATTTATTTATTTTCTTGTGTATCATTTTCTTGTGAAAACCATTATCCTTAGCAATTTGTATGATGTGTTCTTTCTCTTTATTGTAATTTTCTTTGCTCATGGGGACATTCACAAGTCTGTGTGTTAAACTATTAAATACTGCCTGTTTGTGTGAAAAATGGTTAAAATGGTTAAATCCAATAGCTATCAAGTCATAGGAAAACAAGAATAACGTAAACAACTGGAACAAGATGGCGGCTTCAAATATACAACATTTCAACGAACATTTTTCGGAAAATAAGATAGAAATTAAAAGATATTTGAAATTAAAAGAACTTAGAAATAAAAGAGCTGCAGATATCAAATTCATTAATAAATGTTTAGAAAATAATATCACTCCAAAATTTGTCCGGAAAATGGTTAAAAACAACAATAACCAACACCAAAAAAGTTTAGAAAAGAAAAACTCTCAATTTGGAAAAAGTCAAACATTACACAACTATAAGTAAAATAGACGTAGAACTGTACTTTTTACATCTAAGATTAAACAACAATTTAGGACAAATAATTTGGGATAACCTAGAAAAAAACTTCTACAACCAATTGAACCTCAAAATGAAGAAAAAATTTGATGTACAAAAGAAAAAGATAATTAATTTAAAACCTGATTTAAAAAAATTGAAGAAAAATATAAGTACAAAAAGTATAACCACTACATTAGGAAGGGATAAAGAAATTGAGAATAATGTAATTAACCTATCATCTGAAAACTTTACAAAAGAAGAAATATCTATTTTGGACAAGGGATTGAAAACATGCATTAGTTACTTACTCTAACAATTTAGAAGATTACATAGCTGATATTGAAATTGCTATAGATGACATGAATTTTGAAGAACAAACAATAATCAGAAAAGAATGTGGGGAAGTTATTGAAAAAAATTAAAAACACAAAAATAAAAAACATATGCAAAACAAATATGAAGAAAATAAGAAACATTAATAATAAAAATGTTGTTTTTTCAAAGTCAGACAAAGGGGAATAATTTGGTAATTTTGGATAAAGATGATTATAATGATAGGATGGAGAATTTATTAAAGGGGGAAGAATATGAAGAAATTAAAACAAATCCTCTCGCAAAAACAATTAAAGAAGTTGAAACCAACCTAAAATCAATTAAAAAAATTATGACACAAAAGGAAAAGTTTAAATTAAAAATACCAAATCCCAGAAACCCCAACATTCATGGTCTTCCTAAAATCCACAAAGACGGAAAGAAAATGAGACCTATCATCAACAACATCAATTCACCGACATATAACATATCCAAATGGCTTAACAATAAATTTAAAGGTATGAAAAAATTTGAAAATTTAGCAGTAGAAAATTCTTACCAATTAGTTGAGAAATTAGAAAATGTAGAAATAGAACCTTCAGAAAGATTGGTCTCATTTGATGTTACTTCATTATTCACAAACATACCGACTGACACAACTTTGAAAATTTTAGAAAAATGGTTGAAAGAAAACAAATTAGATGATGATAGCGTTAAAGAATACATAAAACTAACAAAATTATGCTTAAATCAAATGTTCTTCACCTTTAGAGGAAAATACTTTAGACAAAAATCAGGACTCGCAATGGGAAATCCATTATCACCATTCTTAGCAGACATGTTTATGGGGAATTTTGAATGTCATGTAACTAAAGCACATCCTTTGATGTTTAAATTTTGGAGAAGATACGTAGATGATATCATAGCAATAGTAAAAGAGAAACAATTGGAAGATGCCATTAAACTGTTAAATATTCAAAACAAAACAATCAAATTTACAATGGAAATAGAAAATAATCATGAAATACCATTTTTAGACCTTAAATTGATTAGGAAAGAAGAGAAAAAGAAAATAGAATTTGGAATCTACAGAAAAGAAACTCACATCGACAATTATATAAAAGCTACTGGATTTAACCATTTTCACACAAACAGGCAGTATTTAATAGTTTAACACACAGACTTGTGAATGTCCCCATGAGCAAAGAAAATTACAATAAAGAGAAAGAACACATCATACAAATTGCTAAGGATAATGGTTTTCACAAGAAAATGATACACAAGAAAATAAATAAATTCAAAGAAAAAAAAGTCATCAATGAAAGTACTCTTCAGACAGATAAAAATATAGGCAAAAAATTCAAGAAGTTCACATACCATCCTTTCGTATTTGACAAGTTTCAAAAAATTTTCAACAAATTCAACATTAAATTAGCACCGAAAAATGATTACAGCTTAGGTAATTTAATAAAAACCAACAAAAATGAAAAAATTGAAGACTGCAAAAAATCGGGAATTTATCAAATTAATTGTAAAGATTGTGAAAAGATATACATAGGAAAAACAAAAAGGAATCTAAATACAAGATTAAAAGAACACCTCAGAAATGTTAAAAATGGAGAAACCGAAAAATCTGCAATAGCTGCACATGCCTGGTCAGAAAAACATAGAATAGAAACCAAAACAAAATTACTTAAACAATTGGAAAAAAAACGAAGGAACTCACAATTTGGGAAAAAAATTTACATATGCAAGAATGAAAATACAACTATGAATTTTGAAATACCCGGTTATAAAGAAAGAGGCCTGATTTGGAAATTCTTCGGTCGGCCACCAGATGGCGCGGAGGTCAGTCTGCAGGATAGAAGGCCGTTGGACGTCAGTTGTGAACATGACGCAGCATTGACAATGTCACGAATTACGTGAAGAAACCCTGGGTCTGCTATAAATTATGAAGTATGAGGTGAGTGAAATGATAAAAAATAAACAATATTAAAGAACCTCATAGTGTTATTTCCTATCTACATAACTTAATGAGTTCTTTTTGTTTATCTGTGTGTTTGATTAGGCTAGCTTTTGTATCGATTAAATGCTTTTCAGACCAAGCATGGGCTGCTACAGCTGACTTGTCCACTTCACCCTTTTTTAGATTTCTAAGGTGTTCTTTCAATCTGGTTTTTAAATTTCTTTTTGTTTTTCCCATATAGATTTTGTCGCAATCCTTACATTTGATCTGATATATTCCTGATTTGTATTCTTCTCCAATTTTTTTCATTTTTGTTGGTTTTAATTATCTTGTTTAGGCTGTATTCATTCTTTGGGGCCAATCGAATGTTAAACTTATTGAAAATTTTCTGGAACTTGTGGTGTTTTAAAGGATGGTAAGTGAATTTTTTGAATCTTATGTTCTCTTCTGTTTGTTTTTTAAGTGTGCTTTCATTGATTAGTTTTGGCCTTTTAAACTTATTTATTTTCTTGTGTGCCATGTTTTCTTCATAACCATTTTCTATTGCTACTTTAATTATGTATTCTTTTTCTTCTTCATATTTTTCTCGGTTCAGGGGCACATTCACCAATCTATGTGTTAGACTATTGAATACAGCTTCTTTGTGAGCGAAATGGTTGAATCCTGATGCCTTAATGTAGTTATCTTTATGTGTGTTCTTTCTGTATATTCCAAATTCTATTTTGTTTTTTTTCATTTCTAGTTAGGTTTAGATACAAAAATGAAATTTGTCTGTCAGTTTCAGTTTCCATTGTGAATTTTACAGTTTTGCTCTGAAGGTTCAGGAGTTTTAAGGCATCTTCTATTTGTTTATGGTTTACAATAGCTATTATATCATCAACATATCTGCACCAAAATTTGAAAATTAATGGGTGTCCCCTTGTTATTTTCTGTTCAAAACTACCCATGAATAAATTAGCCAGAAAGGGAGATAGGGGGTTCCCCATGGAAAGTCCAAAATTTTGTTTGTAGTATTTCCCATTATATGTGAAAAACATTTGTTCGATGCACAATTTTGTCAAAATTATGTATTCTTCTATCTTTTCCTTTTCTAAATTATTATTCGTTAACCATTTTTCCAGAATTTCAATGGTGGTTTCTCTTGGGACACTGGGAAACAATGAAACTGCATCAAAAGAAACTAACCTGTCAGTTGGTTCTAATTCTGTGTTCTTGAAATTCTCTATCAATTCGGGTTTCTCTTGGGACACTGGGAAACAATGAAACTTCATCAAAAGAAACTAACCTGTCAGTTGGTTCTAATTCTGTGTTCTTGAAATTCTCTATCAATTCTAATGAATTGTTGATTGAAAAGTTCTCAAACCCTCCCATATTCTTATATTCGCTAAGAAAAACAAAAAGAAATTTAAAAACCAGATTGTAAGAACCCCTTAGAAATGTAAAAAAGGGTGAAGTGAACAAGTCAGCTGTAGCAGCCCATGCTTGGTCTGAAAAGCATTTAATCAATACAAAAGCTAGCCTAATCAAACACACAGATAAACAAAAAGAACCCACAGTCTGGGAAAAAATCCACATCCAAAAAAACAAGAAAGATAAATTTAATTAAATTTACAGTGGGAGGAAATACTATGAGGTATTTATTAAAGAAAGATAAACTCATGAATTTCGAAACACCTGCAAATTTTGACCTGATCCAGAGGTTCATCGGTCCACCGATAGAAATAAGAAGAAAACCGCCAAGAAACAACATAATACCAGTCGACCAGAGGCTACTGATGATGGAGATAAGAAGCTCCGAAACTGCAGTCTAGAAGAAAAAGGATATGAGGTGAGGTAATAAAAACATTAATTTAATTCTTACTATATTCTGATTTTTGATTAATTTGTTTAGTTCGTTAATCTAGTTCAGTATAATAACTGAGGGGTTCAGTCAAATAAGGAGATAAGCCACATGAACTTCTAATGAAGATAACAAGGATTTTGTAAATAGTCAATTTACAAAAGAAATTGGCCTATAAATGTGTGCTACAACCATATTTATTTGATTAAGGGTGGAATATAGTATTACAGAAAATAATTTTCATTTCTGTTCTACTTTTGTATAGAAGAGAAAAATACTGTCAATATAAAGCAGTGGACTTTGTTTTTTCTTGCGATACAGGATACACTTCTTAATTTATGAGTTTCTTTGTTCATTTGTAGAAACATAACTTATAAACATAGTATATAATATTTATATATGGTTGAAGATCTAAATAAGATGCTAAAGTCCATTTTCACACTAGTTCACATTCGTCTTCCCTCTCTGGAGCATCGGATTGTAGGGCTGTAAACACTGGATGATACACGGCTGGTACAAAGGGAAGTAGAGACACATTATCAGCATACTTCTTTTGGCAAATTTTTCTGCCATGTGGATACAGTATTTCAAAGTTTTTAAAAAATCATCCATGGCATTCCAAGTTTGTGCAGTCTTAACTTTTCGGTGCCTCCCAGGTTGCTTTTTAAAAACCTTTATTTCCTGTCGACCCTCGAGTTGTAAGTGTACTTGAAAAGTAGACATTTTGGCTTATTTTTATCTGCCTTAAGAGCTGTAAACTTCCTCATGTGAACCTGGAGCCCTTCGTTTGTTTTACTTTCTTTTGCTAATAGTTTAGCCAGTTTATTTAAGTTCTTTAAATCTTGCATCTGCATACTCATCACTTTGAATGGCTTCTTTACTCTTGCTTTACTGATTAAATCACACCATTGGTCATTTGATTAGTTTTGTCACTTACATATTCTAAGTCAGCATTTTGTAACCATTTTGCCTTATTTCTTGGTATTTTATTTTTAATCTATTACTCTGATTATCATTACCAATATTAATAACATCCATTTTGGTAACAAATCAAACAAAAACAGCTGATAATTTACTGCCGGTGCAGCAAACAATGACAAACCACATCAGCAAAACTACTATCAAAAACAAATAGAAAAGTTCTAAGTTAACAGCAGAAGTGATTTGTTACTGACGTAAATGGTAAGCAACAATTAAATTTCGAACTCGACAATACAACAATATGTAACTCTAGTTGCTAAATAGTGTGTTGAAAACAATGGGTTAGATTTAGCTCTAAACTACATGTGTTGTCAACACTGCTGATCACCCTTCCCTCTAGTGATCGAAATGTGAAGTTGTGGGTTATACGATTCTCTGACTGGAATTTGAGAAAACATGATCAGCATACTGAATTGAATTACAAAATAGCTGCCCAATGGTATAACCCACACATGTAACAATTTGTGGTTACAAAGGTAGGTGGCACTGCATTCCAGAAATGTAATAATCTCACTTTTCATGAAAGTGTGGCTTATCCCCTTATCCGACTGGACCCCTCAACTAAGAGTTCCCCACGCTCACGACTCATCATTATGAATAGTATGCTCATCTTAGATTGCTTCTAGAACATGTTGACCAATTATTTGTGCCTAGTAGTTTGCCAACTCAGAGTATGTGGAGTATGTGAACAGTACCCAGCCTTGGATACTCTGCTAGAGTTTTATAAGGTTAATCTATTTTGCTCTTTGGTTCTCATTAGATACGCAATATATGTCATATTAATGGACATTTGCTGCATACGCTATAATCTTTATGTCCATATTTATGTATATGTATTCGAGTTTACCCGAATCCCGAGCTTTGAGCTTTATGTATTATTGTTATTATATTCACAGGACCTCAGAGTGCACATTTTGTATAGTAATTCTTTTTAACCTGTGCAACATAATCTACCCCTATTGAAAAGCACCAAGGGGGCTGCCAGGCTTAACGTCCCCATCTGACAGACAAATTGCTATTCTCGACATTTTATGTACTGCAGAGAGATTAGCAATTTAATGCAGGAATCTGGTGCACAAACTACTGATTAAAAATTGTACACCACCACCTCTCCTGGCTCTGAGATTGAAAATTTGCAATTAAATTAATTGAATTAACTAGGGAATTAACAACGTGTAAGAGAAAATTGTGCATTTAGATTGGAGTACTCAGGTAGTTCAGTTGGTAGAGGATTGGCATAGAAAGCCAAAGGTCCTGGGTTCAAACCCCAATCTGAGCAAATATTTTTCTCTTCAAATATGAATTAAACTATTTTAACAATTAAAATTTTCAACTCTGGCAGGTATTGAACCCAGACCCACTAGGCAAGAAGTGGACATGCTATCACTTGATGGATTAAGGATTTAAAAACTACAAACTGAAATCTATAGATAGAGGACAATAGCTAAGAGGTGGATAGACGATGGTTGCACATCCAATACATCTTCCTCCGAGGAGTGATCTGGGAAATAACAGGATGAAAATCCTACAAATAACAAATAAGAAGAAGAAGAAGGAATGTAACATGAGAAGTTAAAGCTACTATAAACAACTACAATAAATATACAAACACTTACCTTCACACTTAACTCCTTGAGCAGTGAATCCCCATAAAAAATTACCACAAAACTCGCACCAATTAAGGCCTTTGAAAGTATGAACTTTAAAGGCATGCGGTTTTTCATATTCAACTGGTTCATTACAAATATATTCCGTGGAGTCTGATTGTTTGGCATCTAGTTCTGAAATTTCCAATTGCTTTCTTTCATCATTAATAAAGTTTGCAGTTGCATTTGAGACATCGCTTCTTCTAGTAGACTGGCATATTACTGCTCTTCTTTTTAATCTGTTTAACGTCATGTAAGGACTTTTCTCGTAATTATTAAAGCTATCCATTATTTCAATGAAAGGGGCCGCTTTTGCTTCCATATACAGAGTAACAAGCCCATCTGCCACCATGTCATAGACAGTGTCAAAACGTTTATCTCTGACATAATGATGGCCATCGTAATATGTTTTATAATGTTTTATCTTCGAGTCAAACCTGCCAACACAAACCTATGTTAAAACATATCATGTCTCATTTTTAGTACTTTTCAATTTTATAAATATGCTAGAAAATAGAACATTGTTGTACCATACACTGTAAAAAAATAAGATCCTATTAGAGGTTTGGGTCAATACTAATAAAATAGATAGATCATCGGTTGATTAATTCTCTGACATCGTCCAATTCCTAATAGCCAATTTTGTCGGTCCATCCAATCTTCTGGTTGTAGATGTTTCTCCTTCATGTATAAACATATTCCCTGACTCCAGGAGGTTTTAGGTCTTCCTCTGCCTCGTCTTCCCTTAGAGGGAATACATTGTTTAAAACTGTTGAGGTGGATATGTAGAGACCGGATGTTAGAGAAAATGCCTACAGTTATTTATTATAGATATTGTAAAAGTGACTTTATATAAGTTCATATCGACGACCCTAGAGTTGTTTTTCATGAAGTTAATTTTGCCTATAAATGCCTATTTCAGCTTACAATGCCTATTTGCCATTTTTTCTTGAAATTAACTTAGTATTTCAATGAAATTAATTGAAATGGACAAACTTCATGACACATATCATTGCATAGAAACCTTTAAGTGGCTGGCAATATTATTTTTGATGTTGGTAACACTGAATTAAGTGATGTCCTCATTCACAGACAGGTGCCTCAAAGGCAAAGTGGTGCGACAAGTGTATGTGGCTTTTTTTTTTTACCTTTAGAACAGTTGTACGATGCCTAAAGAATGCACAACAGTAAACAGTAAGACAAACTGACCAATTTCGTGAAAGAATTTGGTGCGGAAATATTCTCAAAGTGACGGTTCAATATTGTATTGCAAAGTGTGTAAAACTTCAGTGAATTGCACAAAGAAGTGCCATGTTTCGCAGCTGTAAAAATTTATGTTGTAATCCATTTTTTGTAAGAGCCTATTTTGAAATTTTTAGTGCCTATATTAATGATTTTTAGTGCCTTTTTGCCTTTTATTTTGAATTTTTTAAGTGCCTAAACATCCGGACTCTAGTCATATGATAAAATTAAAATATGTACCTTCTTAGGTCAGTGCCGTCATCCTCCACTTGTAAAAAGATATGTATGCTTTCTTTTCCTAAAAGCCTTTCAGAATATCTATTCCATCAACAGCAGGTATATATCTTCGCTACATTTTTGAGAAGTTCTCGATGATGTCAGTCTTAATGCAGTAACTGAAGTGTTCTTTCTGATGATATCATATAGCAGGTTGTTTAATCGGGGAGTGCTTTCAGTGCTACAAATGTAGCAAAGAAATATACTTGCTGATGATGGAATAGATATTCTGAAATGCCTTCAGGAAAAGAAAGCATACATATATTTTTACAAGTTGAGGACGATGGCACTGGCCTAAGAAGGTACATATTCTAATTTAATTTTAGAGGTTTGGGGTAGAAGGAGGTTATGGTTCTAATCTTTAAAGGCAATCAGCATGAAATGTCAGCAGCATGGTCACCTTTACCCCCAGAATACATGTTTGGTGTCGGCCACAGTGGGCTGATGGTTATGTTCCTTGCCTCTAGTTCTGAGGGACGTGGGTTCAAACCCGGCTATGGTCAATGGATTTTTTAGGATGGAAAAATCCAAGAAACAAGTCCTCCTGGAGGAACTTCAAGCCGTGGGTCCCGAGACTGAAGATTTTCAGGCTCATAAAAGAACCACAAGCCTGAATAAAAACGCCTCTGTGCAAATTTAACCTACATTCATCCATCCAATATTAATTTAAATACCCTAGTTGCCTACTAAATGTCTCATTGAGGCAATGTGCTAACCACATGTTACTCATTGACATATGTAGGTAAATAAGCATAACTAAATTAGCTTGATATTAAAAGATTCTGGGCTATGTGGCCGTGATCTATAACTGGTGTTTCTTCCAGACGTTTCTTCCTCAACTGCGGTGGGCATCTTCAGTGGCGAGTGCTTCTAGGTGATGTTCCATTGTCGAAGGATAAATTATATTTGAAGAGAAAAATTATAATTCATTGAGAAGTGTTAAATTAATAATAAAAACATCAAGAGAAGCCCGACTGCCTTTATAAAGTAGTGTTAAACTCCCAATAAATGTCTTCTTAAACAAGAAGCCATTATTTGTGTGATCGAGCAAATGCTCATAGCATTCGGCAATCAGGAATTAACCGTGTATAAGAGAAAAATTTGCATTTAGATTGGGGTTTCTCAGGTAGCTCAGTGGTAAAGCATTGGCCTAGAAAGCCAAAGGTCCTGGGTTCGAACCCTAGTCTGAGTGTGTAATTTTTCTCTTCAAATATAATTATTATTTAATTTATAATGATCAACAAGAAAATATTTAAGAAGAATAAGAATAACCAAGGTGAAGTTTATTCCACCGATAATACTAATCGAGTTGGAAGAATAGAGAACTGAAAATAAAGTCAAGTAGTTAAATGAAAATAATTGTTAATTTTTTAAGCGACTTCTCTACAAGATAATAATAATTAAATGAATTGTGATTTTTTTCTTACCTCATACATCTACAAGATACCTCAAACCCCTGAAGAGAACCTAACTTGCCTTCCTGGGCCAACCTATATAAATCCAGGAACCACATCTCATTAACTCTCATTTATCCAACATATAACCTCTGTACAAAATGATGTTTCCAATATGGGAAAATATCCTATTATACAAAACAGAGCTTGGGCAGGTTTTTCTCGGGGTTTCTTCCATTTTCTCCTGCCACAAATTTCATTCCACCATTTCTCCATCTCATCTCGTCCATTTTGTTTCATTACGTTCATCCACCCCATGTGATGGTGCGTCAGGCGTGGTTGGACGGCACACTTATCATTCCCGGATCTCTATATATATATATATAAAATATAAATAAATAAGTAATAATTTTCATGGCACGACAGGCATAGTGCCCTTAGCATACCATCCGGCTGCTGGTCTCACATCCACATATGTTAATCACAGAGGTAAATGATCATCTAGCTAGTGTAGGGGTGACATGTGGTCAGCATGACGAGTCCCCCAGCCATTGTAGCTGGTTTTCTCAACCTGGAACTGCTACTTATTGAAGCTACCCAAATGCCTCACGATGCTGGGTGGGCACCGATCCCATACTGACCGAAATACCATGAGAAAAATGTCTTTCCCCATGGAGACTCGACCAGCGCAAGTCTCGTAGCTCTGTGCCAAGACTTCCTGCCTTAATCACTCGGCTACAGCGCGGGACCTCTACATATATATAATTTCATCAAAATCAATCTGGTTGTTTAGGAGGAGTTCAGTGACAAACACATGTTCAGAAAAATTATATATGTAATGATAAGTGAAGAAAAGTCTCCACCCCTCTCTTGCCCAGAACTGAAAGCAAACTTTCCTACTCATTATGTAAAGCTAATAAAAGTATATAAATATACCTACTTTCAAACTTACCTGAGACTCAAAGCATAAAATCCATTAGCACCACCACTTTGTCGTACTAAGTACGCGCCATCCTCTGTTAAAAGTGCGGCAGCATCTTGATGTGATATTATGCCATGAAATTCTGATCCATAATATGATGGGCAATTTGTTACAGCAGTTTTACATTTAATGGGTACAGGACGTGGAGCCTCCTGCTGAAGTCGATATACTGAAACAAATAGTTTATGTTATAGTTCTATTGACTTAATTGTAATCTCTAGCAAGCAGTGGCGTGCAGTGGTCAGAGCTGTATGATGAAAATGTGTGACTGATAGTTTATAAAAACTTTCATTCCAAATTATTCAGTTTGCAAATTGTATGATGCTAAAATTCCTTGTATATTATTTTTTTTAGATCCAGTAAATCTGGATGTATAATTCTTCCTTAGACTGTGTGTTAAATACAACATTGAAAAAAGAAACCCTGAAACAAAAACTGCTAATCCTTTTGAATCACAATGCTAATTTCTTGAGTTGTTATAGAATTTTTACTATATAAAATATTCGGCTCAACTGCAGTTCTATTTACCCTTGATTTTTCAGTTTATTGTTGTAAACTATAGCTTTTCTATTGTATTTACTAACATTTTCTAATATTTTAAACTTTTTCCAACAATTTTTATAACATTTGACAATTTTTAAGTATTTATTTAAATATGCAAAACATTAACATTATGACACTGTTAGACAATATTGTGATGCTAACTGCTATTTTCTCCACAGAGTATATTACTTAGTCTATGATTTTTCTCCCTTCTTCCCAGCGATAACCTACTAACAACCCACTGGTGGGTTATCGCTGATTGGAATGATGTTAGGAAGTGATAAGTGTACACCCATTTTTAATAGATGTTTGGTAATTTGAATATTATATTTCAGTGAGAAATGTTAAATCAATAATAAAAACATAATTTGAATATTATTAATATATTTCTTTAAAATAGATTTGGGGATTTATTTCAAAGACTGGCTATTAAAATTTCACAGTGACGTGCTACCATCTAGCGTAAGCTGTATAAACTTTAGTATGATATCGATAATAATCGATATGTGGCGAGCAGCGATAACCCACTAGGCAAGGATGATAATTGATTTTGGCCAGGTGGGTTATCACTGGCTCTATAAATTCTGGCGCATGCGCACTGTTGTTCTATAGGACTTAGAAAATATAAGAAAGTCTATTGGGTAAGTTAAACTGCTGTTTCTCCAGAATATTCTCTACCTGTTCTGGAAAATCCATGAACCCCAAATAAAATTAATTCCTACAGACTAATAAGCCTAAATAAAAAACATAGAAACACAACAAAAAAACTAATGTCTTCTTTGGTAAAAACAATACGTCTATAATTAATAAGTATGGATTTTCATCAAGTAAACACCAACTCAATTGATTAAATAATATATCTACATCATGATAAAACTTACAATTTGGGTTCCACACATGCTGCAAAGGTGAACTTGGTTCCTGGACAGGACTACCTTCAACAAAAAAATAAATAAATAATTACAAATTAATTGCTATATAAATTACTTGATATGAGGTGAGGTAAATTAAGTCTTATGGTGGGATTATGATCAACGTTCGTTGATGTTGCATTGTGTTAGGTTGATTTGAGAGGACAAGTTACAATGCACAATTTGAGTAGGTATCATGATCAATGTTCATTCATGTTTATGGCTGCTAGCTCACTCTGTTGTCAGTTTGATGAACTTACACTGATTTATTTGCATTTTTATATATCGTATTTAAAGAAAGGAAAATTGTTAAGGAGAAATATGGTAAATAGACATATTATGGCAGTACTTATATTGTAAAATGTTTCTTATTTCTTAACAAATAGCTTCCTTTTTTCCCTTATTTTTATATTCTGGATGATTTTTGTTATATATAAATATGTGCGATCGCACAAACTCAATAAGCACATTGTCTCTCATGTTGATATAATTATCTTCTTCTTCCTTCCAAGTATTAGGCCCTCCAGCATTTCATAGGACGGCCCAGTGATATAATTATTAAAAAAATAAATATCCTCAACTCATGTCCAACTTAGGGTCGGGTCGAGGAATGAGATGAGATGAACCCCTACATATAGAGGTCTGTGAATGACAAGGGTGCCGGCTGACCACTCCTGACGCACTGTCACAGGGGAAGATGAATGAAATAAAACAAAATGGACAAGATGAATATGGAGAAATGGTGGAATGAAATTTGTGGCAGGGGAAAACAGGAGAAATCCCGAGAAAAACCTGCCCAAGCTAAATTTCGTCCATCATGAAATCCACTTGGAATGACCAAGACTTGATCTCGGGACACCAGCGGTGAGAGGCGAGCATCTAACTGCTTGCACCATGGAGCAAAATATCAAAACATCGTAATTTATTGGCTCCAATAAGGTTAACAACAATCAGCTATTATTGGCTCCAATAAGGTTAACAACAATCAGCTAGAAACAAATGAAATGCAGGAACCGTCAATATCACATGATTTGAATGATATGACATTACATCTGCATTTGTTGAAGGTTGATCTTGTCAATAATAGTAATAATAATAATAATGCTCTATTTTAGCTGGCAGAGTTAAGGCCATAAGGCCTTCTCTTCCACTCAATGTACAACAAACACCATAATGCACCATACCGTGCAAATGTTCATCATAATATGGTACGTGGAAGGTGTATTTGATAAACATGAACGAACTCAAATGTAATGCAACGGAATGTCAACAAATATTGATTGTAATCCTGCCATTACTATAAAATATTTAAGATGTTTGTGGTTAAAGCAGAATTTTAATATTATAATGAATATAAAAGTTAAAATTAATAATTTTGTATTTTAAAATTCTTTTAATATTTAGATATAACTTAAATAAATAAAAACATCTAAATAATTCATTGTTGAATAAAAATGTATCAGTAACAATTAAAGAAATTGTATTACATAAGTCTTTCTAAATAATGCTTTTAAAATTGTTTTAAGTCATTGTTGTCAAAATGGTAAAGCCTTCTATTATAACTGTAATAAGAACACCTGCCTAACTTCATATTCTTAAATGAAAGTAAACTAAACTCTGATTGGATGTTAAAACAATTAACTTTCTTATTTAACAAATCAATTTAAACCTTATATTTAAAGTACTATTAACCAATAGAATTTAAATATAACATCATGTGATGTAATAATGGTCTTAAAATTATAAAAGAATTATACTAGTCATTCTGCATACAACTTTCAACAAAGATAGAAGCAAGAAGAGATCTCCTGATAAAATGTAATATTTAATACAAGAATAATAATTGATTCAAGAAAAGAAAATAATTTAATTTTAATTGACGGTGAAGAATAATACCACCTACATTTACTTAATCTGCTGGGAACTTTAAGAAGTGAATAAATGTGAAATTATTTCTACAAGAAACAGTTTTTAGTGATTTTTAAAGTGTTTTCCTATCCAGTGTACCAACTACCGACCCTAAGAAGAGAATCCGGCTCTACCGAAAATTAAACCCTACCTGAACCAGTAATTCTTTTTGGGACACAAATCCTTCTTCAAAATGTTACAATATTGGGCATGAAGAGAATTACTTCTTCAAAACGTCACCACAACATGGGACAAAGCTAGCTACTTCTTCATGGTCCATGAAGGTTTGCAGGTCACAGAGTGGCAGATATTTCACCAGGGACTCGTGCCCAATGACGAGTGAAAATGTTTCTCTAGGTTCATCAGGATCTTCATTACTGTCTCTTTCCATGGCTTACTTAGTTGCCTTTCAGTTCATGAATAAGTTGAGTCATCTTACCTCATATTCGTTGATTTCTTTAGCACACATTTCAAAACATCTCTATTTTATCTTCAGCTTGTCCAGACTGATTCTTACATTGTCGGCCCTGGATGTCGACTCCTACTCCCTCTTTTTCTTGTCCAAAGAACTTGCATATCAATCTCTCCCCCTGAGAAATTCTTTCTTTCTTCACAGTCAGTGGATTCCTTCACATTTGGGGATGCATGGCAATAAGATAGTAGATGGTGTAAAAAAGGAAAGCTGCAATACTGTGATCAACCAGCTATACCCTGTTCGCTCTTAAACTGATCCTCGTCAAAACAAAATCATGTGACCTACTGACTTTTCATTGGTTATGGACACCGACGTATGTTGTAGGAGCAATATCCTTCTGCCATTCGCGCCACAATTACTGTCACTTTTGACAGGGAGATGACGACACAGCAACAGAAGACTCGATACTTTCAGCCATTTAGTTTCATGAGAATCAATTGAAGCATGACTCAAATCATCACTCATATGTAATGAACTATTTTTAGTTGTAATTATTGATTAGGTATATTTTAGAATATTTTGTATGTTTTGAATATTATTATTTTCATTCACAAGGAATAACAAGTATATTCAGAGGACATATTTTCAATTTAATGAAGGGAACTACTTTTTTGCATATTTACTGCTTCTACAACATACGTCGGTGTCCATAACCAATGAAAAGCGAGCAGGTCACATGGTTTTGTTTTGACGAGGATCAGTTTAAGAGTGGACAGGGTATAGATGAAATAAATTCCATGAAGTTTTACTATAAATTTAAGCACAAATTCCTGGAATGACCCTGAAATATGATATGGGCATGAATAATCTAATAAATATATCCAGATTCAAGAGTGAAACCTAACAAAAATTAAATTTATTGTAGGAATAAAACATTTTGCACCAAGTGCTTACAATCTGCTGCCACACCAACTGCATTGTACGTGACATTAAAGAACTGTACAAGGAGCAAGATCAGTTACTGAAAAGCTAAATAAAAAACTATATTCTCATCAACTTGGTGTAAATTTTTTCACACGTGATAAATAACATCATCTATCCTAATTAATCCACTAGTCAGAAAAGGATGAATATCACCTTAGTTAGAAAGTAAGAAGTAGTACAAAAAAAATTTTTTTTTGATAATGAATAAGTCAATTATTTGTTTAATTGAACAATTCAGATTAAATTAAATTGTTAGTCATTCATTTTGAGAACTTTCTTCATCATTGACAGTTTTCTCCAACCAATCTTAGTAATCATCATGAAATTAAAAAAAAAATACATAAATGACTATGTACTTATAGACTACCACTTTGCAACAAACATTCACAAATTTCCCTTAATTAAAGTTCTCCATCGTTCTCTGTCATTGTTCATCGTTACACCAAATTTCCTCATTGAATTTTGAATGTTATTCTTCCAGGTTGTTCTTGGTCTTCCTTTTATGCTCCTTCTTTCAATTTTCCATGCATAGACAATCTTTGGTAGTAGACAAGTAAATAATCGGCTCAACTGCACTTCTACTAGCGCTTGATTTTTCAGTTATATTGTTGTAAACTATAGCTCTTCTTCTGTATTTACTAACATTATTTAATATTTTAAACTTTTTCAAACAATTTTTATAACATTATTAGATAATTTTGAAGTATTTATTTAAATATGCAAATCACAATAGTATGACACTGTTAGACAATATTGTGATGCTAACTGCTATTTTCTCCAGAGTATATTACTTAGTCTATGATTTTTCTATCGCTGTTTTGGGTTATCGCTGGTTGGATCAGCATTAGGGAGTGATAAGTAAGTGTACACCCATTTTTTATTAACGTTTGGTAATCTTAATATTATTAATACAAATTTTTTAACATAGATTTGGGTATTTATTGCAAATATTGGTCTTTTAAATTTTATAGCGACAGATAGTAATCGAGTATGATAATCGATATGTGGTTCGATTGTGGGTTATCACAGGCTCTATAAACTCTAGCGCATGCGCACTGTTGTTCTATAGAACTTTGAAAATACTTCACACTAGTTTAAGTGCAGTTTTTCCAAATAATTTTCAAACATTTAAATAATTGGTAAAAAAAAAAGTGACAATTTTAAGATGAAGCTAGGAATTGTGGTAATTTGCCACATTCACCTTGCAGGTGTTGATGGCTTGTTAATGAGGTATCTTATTTTTATTATCAAGGCATACAGATCGTAGCAATTTATGGTTCACTAACATAATAATAACT
Organism: Diploptera punctata; assembly: GCA_030220185.1. NCBI lineage: Eukaryota > Metazoa > Arthropoda > Insecta > Blattodea > Blaberidae > Diploptera > Diploptera punctata. The sequence goes on from JASPKZ010003438.1 coordinate 736,733, forward strand.
ATAAAATACAAATCTGAAAATTTACACCTCACTTCATAAAATATGTATTTTTATTGATACATAATTCACAGTGTCATTTCACGTGGATTTTTAATAATTAATAGTCACTATGCCTATTACATGGCTAACAAAATTAAAGATTTGCAGTTAGCTTTAATTAATAGCCTTTAGACATCCAAATTCATGAAAAGCTCAGAAAAATAAGATACCTTGAAGGCATAAATTATTATTTAGCAATGGTCAATTATCCAAATCTCAGTTTTATATTACTTTATGGCAATGATTTTATCAAAATTGCAAATGTGTTTAGTTGATAGTATTCAGAATACTTTTGTATATTAATTTAATTGCTTAACGCACATAAAGCATGCTAAAATGACTAAATGAAATACAAAATATGAAATAAATTGTTTGATAACTGCAATATTAAATAATGTTATTTCCCATTAATTCTCCAACATGATAAATCTATATATACCTTCGCCCGCCTTTTTCGAATTCATTATTAGGTATCGAAAATCATGTAATTAAAAATTTGACGGTATAAAAATGTAATTTAATATTTAAGACAAATATTTTTCTGACAGTTTAATTTCTGTCATCCTGTCGTGACGTATTGAAACAAAAGATAGACGAAATTCGAAACGGTTGAAATATAGCCAACATAAGACCAAAAAACCTACATTATTTTTAATTTATGAGGTAAAATATTATTTTTATTAATCAATAAAAGTCATCAATGATATATATATATATATATATATATATATATATATATATATATAATGTCACTTTATAACATAATAACTAATACAAATATTTATTAATTCTGGCTGATAAATCGTCAATTTGTCATCACTGAATAAATACAGTAGTAACCAACATTCTGAGCAGATTCTGAGGTCAAAGCAGGGATCTTTTGATCTATGGTCAAAGTCCTAATTGATTTATTATAAATTTTATTGAAAATGTTATAAAATAACACTTTTATATGAAATATAGTGTGTGTTTTTTGGGAAATTGTATCTTCGTAATACGCAGCAATGGAGACATTACTTATTTAAATATTTAAGGGGACAGTTTTCACAAACTGTTATTGATGGATAACAATTTCGAAATAACCATTGAAATCACAGTTTCTGTTTCTAAATTTATCTTTCAATTGGTAGAATATAGGTTAAGAACATCTTGGAAAGAAGTCTGGCACATGTTTATGAAAGTCCAAAAATAGGTTATAAGCGTGGCAGAATGTTCCAGGCTAGAAGACCAAACGAATCGAATCTACTGAATACGGCAATTTTATACTTTGTTTTAAAAGTGAGGAGACAGTAAAGTGAGTACTTAAGTATTATTTATTTTTCTCAAGTGAAGAGACATTTAAGTCATATTTTATTAAAGAATTAAAAATGACAAACTCCACAACAGTATCATCTGAAAATATAAATGAAGCACAAACTTGTAAAGAAAAAGGAAATTCAGCATTTAAATCAGGTAATTGGGATGAAGCTTATCAATGTTACACAAAAGCCATTAAACTTACTAAAGAAGACTCATCTGAAAAATCTGTGTATTATAAGAACAGAGCTGCAGTACATCTAAAGAAAAATGAATATGTAGAAGCTCAGAATGATTGTACAGCTGCATTAGAAATAGTCCCAAATGATCCAAAAGCATTGTTCAGACGATGCCAAGCTTTTGAAGCATTAGAAAAGTTTGAAGATGCTTATAAGGATGCAAGGCAGGTTCATACTGTTGATCCTGGAAACAAAGCAATTCAACCAGTTTTAGCAAGACTGCATCAAATAGTTCAAGATCGTTTACAGCAGAATGCACAAACTTCTAACAAAGTTGCTCAAATGTTTAGATATGCTTTTGACTTGGAGCAGGAAAAAGATAAACGTGAAACTGCTATTAATAATTTAATTGTTTTAGCACGTGAGAAAGCAGGTGCAGAAATAATGTACAATGAAGGAGTTGTCAAAAAAATTAGTAATCTTCTTAAAGTTGAAAAGAGTAAAGACATTTTCTTGGGTGCTGTTAGAATTATTGGTGAATTGTGCAAGGATAATGTAGAAAGGACAAAAGGTGTACTTCAGGAAGTTGGAGTACCATGGTTTTTAGATATTTTAAATTGTAAAGAAGAAAAACAAGTGAATGCAGCTCAATATTGCATGCAGAGTATTCTAAACAGTTTGAGTGGTATGGATAATAAACCAGATAGTAAACCCCAAGAAAATTTAATTAAAGAGAATGAGAAAGAAATAGACACTCTTCTAATGTGTCTCATATATGCAACAACAAGCCGAACTATATCAGGATTAGCTCGAGATGCTCTCTTGGAACTTATTACTAGAAACATTCATTACACTGCATTGAATTGGGCTGAACGTCTAGTGGAGATACGTGGTTTGCAGCGCCTGTTGGAAGTTGCCAGTGAATTAGAGGAATATAAATATGAATCTGCAATGGAGATTACCCCCTCAACTCATACTATTGCATCTGTTTGTCTTTCACGTATATATGAAAACATGTATTATGATGAAGCTCGTGAACGCTTCCTTAATGGTGTAGATGAATATGTTAAAGATAAGTTAATAACACCAGACATTGAGTCTAAAGTGCGTGTAGTTGTAGCATTAACATCACTTCTTTTGGGACCTTTGGAAGTTGGAAACACTATACTGTCTCGAGAAGGTATCTTGGAAATGATTCTTGTTATGGCAGGAACTGATGATACTTTGCAACAGAAAGTAGCTTGTGAATGTATAATTGCAGCAGCATCTAAAAAGGATAAAGTAAAAGGAATTATTAGTCAGGGTGTAGATATCTTGAAGAAGCTATATGTATCAAAGAATGACAGTATTCGTGTGAGAGCTCTTGTAGGTTTGTGTAAGCTGGGCAGCAGTGGTGGAACTGATGCTTCTGTGAGACCATTTGCAGATGGTTCAACAACTAAACTGGCTGAAGCTTGTCGAAGATTTCTTATAAATCCTGCTAAAGATCGTGACATGAGACGTTGGGCAGTAGAAGGTCTCTCGTATTTAACTTTGGATGCTGATGTAAAAGAGAAGCTGATAGAAGACAGGGATGCTATTCGAGCCATGATTGAATTGGCAAAGACAGGGGATCAGTCTGTAGTCTATGGTTGCGTCACGACACTAGTTAATTTGGTTAATGCCTATGAGAAACAGGAGATCATTCCAGAAATGGTCGAGCTTGCTAAATTTTCAAAACATCATATTCCTGAAGAACATGAATTGGATGATCCTGATTTTGTGTCTAAAAGAATAGAAATTCTAGCAAAAGAAGGTGTAACTAGTGCTTTAGTAATTTTGTCAAAAACAGAAAGCCAAAACACAAAGGAACTTATTTGTAGGGTATTTAATGCAATATGCTGTCTGAACGAGTTGAGGGGTTTAGTTGTGCAACATGGTGGAGTAAAGGTACTTCTTCCAATGGCTTTGGATGGAACAGACAAAGGGAAGAAGCAGGCTGCTCAGGCACTTGCTAGGATTGGAATTACCATCAATCCAGAAGTGGCGTTTCCAGGACAAAGATGCGTTGAAGTAATTCGACCACTTATTAGTCTCCTACATTTAGATTGCAAAGCGTTAGAAAATTTTGAAGCTTTAATGGCACTTTGTAATTTAGCTGGAGTTAATGAAACTGTTAGGAAAAGAATAATCAAAGAAGGTGGTGTTGCCAAAATAGAAAATTACATGTATGAAGAGCATGAAATGCTGAAAAGAGCTGCGACACAAGTCATGACTAACTTGATGATGTCTCCTGACGTAGTAAAGATTTATGAAGGTAATAACGATCGCACTAAGTTCCTGACGCTGCTGTGTTCCGAGGAAGACGAAGAAACAAGTAAAGCAGCAGCTGGAGCTCTTGCAGTTCTCACGTCGACAAGTAAAAAGGCTTGCGAGAAAGTTTTTGAACCAGAAAAGTGGTTGGATATTTATTCATCAATTACTTGCAAATCCATGTACAGACATCCAACATAGAGGAGTTGTTATAGTCTGCAATATTATGCAAAGCTGTAAGGAAGTAGCAGAAAAATTAATAGAGACAGATGTAATGGAAATTCTATTGGCACTTTCCATGATGCAGGAAAATGATAAAGTACGCCAATATGCCGCTGAAGCTTTAAAGGCAGCAGAAGAATGGAAGCTCATCAAAAAACCTGGTGAAGAAGAAGAAGGCGATGATGTTGAATAGCAGAACTCTTTAACTATCTGAAGGTAGCCATTTAAAATTGTAATTATATTATGTTTAATATTTTATTTAAATAAGGACTTGTTGCTAAGAACTATAAACATTATATTTGAAAAGAAAAATTTATACCTAAACTGTGATTTGAACCCAAGATGGTTTGAAATGTTTTCAATATTTGATATAAGATTGTAGTATTCAAATCATTGGGAAGTAGGGCCTATACTAATAGGCCAACGAAATAAAAAGTGGGAAAATATGCTTTGGGGCTCCAAATAAATAAGAGTTTCAAGAATTTAATTCATATTTTTAGTACCTTTAATTCTTCTAGAAGAATAAAGGATGTGAGGTGAGGTATTAAAAATATTTATTTAATTCTTAAATTAAACCTCATAGTGTTTTGTTTTTCCCCCATGAAAGTTAAATAAAATTGAGTTTTAAAAAAGTGTGTATAACTCAGTAATTTTAAACATAAAATTCAAAATTCATTAATGGTCTGTTGGTAAATTGATAACCTAAAATTTGGCTCCTTAAAATTTTAATAACTTACATCAAAAGTAAAGTTTTAAAATTAGTTTCATAATATTTTTCTTGGCTATTCTATGTAAGGAGTCTATCTCTACTCATTTTATTTCTTTAGGAAGAAATTTTCTCATGGTATTTTAGCCAGTATGGGACCAGTGCCCACCCAGCACCGTGAGGCATTTGGGTAGCTACAATAAGTAGCTGCTCCAGGTTGAGAAAATCAGCTATAACGGCTGGGGGACTTGACATCCTGACCACATGTCACCCCTACACTGGTTGGATGATCATCTACCTCTGTGATTGACACATGTGGACGTGAGGCCAGCAGCCGGCTGGTAGGCTAAGGGCCTTGTAGGCCTGTCGTGCCAGGAGGGAGATGAGAAAAATGGACAAGTTAGTGTACACCAAATTAGTTTACAGTTATTGGATAAATTGGTGCACCATAAGAAAAAGTTGACTATTCTATTAATATAATAAATTTTGAAATTTTTACATTATGAGGTTTTCTTAATAAGAATCAAATGAATCGTGTTAAAAACATAAATGTGTGAGCTAAGAAGAATTCACAATTCATTTGATTCTTATTGACTATTCTATTTGAACAGTGACTAATGTAGGTGAACTCCTCGCATAGTGTTGTCTTATTTTTAAATAAATATGTGAATTTAGGTAGAACTTTTTATCACTCACCTCATATTGTTGTTCTTATTTGACTATAAACTAGTTTTGAAACATAGTTTCCATTCCATCCTCAGTATCGTCACGACCGTTGTTCTGTCGTTCCGAAACTAGTTTATAGTCAAATAAGAACAATATGAGGTGAATGATAAAAAAATTCTACCTAAATGAATATACCTCATAGTGTGAATTCCTAAAATAAGTAAATATGTGAATATCTTATGAAATAATTATAAATTGAAACTTATATAAATTTTTAATTGGGGCCTGGACAAAAACCATTCAAATTTCATGCAGAAAACTTTATTTTTAAGAGGTTTATCAATTTTTTTATGATGAACAGTCTAACTTATGTAAAATTGCATTGAAATTTAACATGTATAAGAATGAAAATTGTTTCATGCCATTTAAAAACCATAACCCACTGAAATTATTTACTAACATACCTTCTTTTAATCAAAAATAAATAAATTAAAATATGAAATTTCTTTCCTTAAGATATTCCTGATTCACTATTATTAGTTAGCAAATTAAGTTATTAAGGTCACCAATAGTGTTGTTATTGTCGTATGTCACTGGAAATTATTTAATCTGCATAATTTTCCTGTTGGCTTCCCAATTTATTGCTGCTAGACTGGGTGGGAACAATGTAGTCTGCCTCCTCGTGATGGATTATAATATCGGCATGCTTCTGTAGAATAAACTAGCAGGAAAGCACTTCACAGTGCTATTTTGGAATGCTGGCTGTATGACCCTAAGCAAGAAAACATTGATAAAGTTTTATGTAAAGGCCACCAATATTTAAACCACTTTTCTCTTTGTGTCACTGTTTCCAGAGAAGGGTAGAGAAATGTAGGAAGAAAGACCAGTCTAATGCGCCATTTAATTATAATGATCAAGTTTTGGTACCCTTATACAAAAACGAGCAATTCTTTTATAAATATAAGATTTTATAGTTATATCATTCTTAAATTAATATCTTCTGTAAATGGGTAATCTTCTGTTAACTAATAAAAAAGTTAACACCCCAGACAATAAAAAATCTGGAATTTATCGTAAGTAATGCCACAAGTGATTTCCAAATTATCAATAAATTCATGACTCATGAAGTGAGGAGTGAATTTATCTAGAGAATTTGGAAATCAAGAGTGGTATTTGTTAGGACTATTTAACGAATAAAATTAAGCTGTTTACTCACAAATCATTGTTTAACTATAGTTATTTTAAAATATTTATATATTTAATGTAAATGGCAATGTTTGAAAACAAATCAGAAATGTGAGGTTATGTTCATTCACTGCACCTTAATCATATTATTTATTGCCAAATAAGATTGCAATATTGTAAGAGTGCCCCCAAGTGGAGAAATAATGAAACACATCAAACTATATATCATAATTAACATTACGGGCTGTTCATTTATTTTTTTAGGAAACAACTCGGTAAAATCAAGGAATCTTTTCATTATTTGCTATATTCAATGTATTTGTTGGAGAAAAATAATGCTTTGACCTGTTCAGAACATTAAAAAGGAGGAGCTTTCTTTATCACAAAAGCTGGAATTGATAAAGAGCGAGGTGAAACACGACTGATTGGTTGTAAATCAAAATTCATTGTAACGTGATTGGTCATTGACTCCCATTTGGGGCATGAGTTAAATAGTAAAATTAATTTCAAAGATTCCAATAAAGTAAATATAGGAAAAACAAAAAATGGTGAAATTGAAAAATCAGCAATAGCACCACATAATTTATTAGAGAATCATGGAATTAACAGTTTGGGAAAATATATACATTCAAAAAAACCATACTAGAACCATAAACTTCAAGGTTCCAGACGAACCAAATTTGATTACAAAGTCCTTCAAAAGTACACCAGATGGCAGTTTAGAAAATTACTGGCACAATAAAAAAAATGAGTCATGAAAACAGCTGAAGATGGGAATGAAATGTTTCCTGATACTGCAGTTCTGTGTTTAAAAAAAAAAGGAATAATTCACGATTCATTTGATTCTTTATAATTTTTATTTTGTTTGCAGGTACCAGAAGATACATACTTAGACTTAAAAACTACACTGTTGACATTTTTCCTGATTTACATAACGAAGTGAGAAGAATATGTTTTATCTTCAGTAATGTTTCACAGTGAATATGCAGATATCTATTTGTTTGTGAATTAGTTTCAATGGTTTATTAAGTGTTAATGTATTGCAATTATTTTATATAAACAATAAACATTCTACCTAGAATTAAGATTTTTTGCGTCTTCCTGACTTAACAAGAAGAAAAACAATAATAAAAGCCTTTTATTGTATAACACTTTAAACTAACATACATCAAGTTTTAAAAAAAAATGTTTGTATTTAACTCTAAGTCATTACCTACTTAACTTTATATTGTCATAAAATGGCAATGTAAACTTATAACATCATTTAAGATTTTCAACTTTTTATTTTAGATTTATCATTTGACATATTTTGATAAATAAAGTATATTTATACATGGTCATTCCATTGTTAATGTTGTATTTCACTTACATTTTTCATCCCTAACCAGTAGCATAGCATGGGTTTTTCTGCAATCTCCCCAAGAATAACTTTTCATAGCATAGTAATGAAAAAAAGTGTTTTCAATAAGAATTCCATTATGTTGAAGAATTGGAAATCTCTCACCTCATTAAAATATGAGATGGTAAGTTATTTTTATTAATATTAAGAGGATATAAGAAAATATATTAAATGTACAAATTAATGAGTCATTTTTACATCTTAGCTCATAGTTTTTCTTAACACTTTGAGTCTGGCAGTGGTACTAGTACCATGGCGTTTAAATGACACTGAAGCCGGAGAAAATTAATTCCCTCGGCATGTCTGTGCCGGCAGATGTACAGGGGTGTATTCTGAACCAGAAAAACACCCCTGTAAATCTGCCAGCACAGGCATGCGAAGGGATTTAATTTTCTCTGGCTTCAGTGTCATTTAAATGCTGTGGTACTACACTGCAGCCACTGATTCTCCGGCCTTAACGTTTTCATGACAGTGTTGCCGATATGGATATTAAGTGGGAGTGGTCGCTTTATGTATGTGATTAGCAGACCTACAGCTGACATCATCTCAGCAACTTCAAACCTTACTAGTGTGCTACAGTTGCATCAAGAGCAGTGACTGGTTGTGGCAAATGTTCACTCTCACTACAACCATTTTCTTATTGGCAGTAGAGGGCGAGTTCTCCCTTTATCCCTTGTACAGCCTAAACTTCAGAGCCGGAGAATTGGCGGCTCGGGTATAGTACCACTGCAGGACTCAAAAGTGTTAAACATGGGAACTGCAGTTTTTCAAGAGAACCATCTCTCTCATTTTCAACCGACATTACGACTACTGGATTTTCGTTGGAGTTTCCCTCAATAACATTGCCATCTGATGTTGATTTGATGAACTTAGAGATCAGGTCCCATTCTACAGGAATTTTGAAATTCATGGATCTAAATTTGTTCTTCTGAATATATATCTTCTCCCAATTCTAAAGGTTTTTCCAAATATTTTAAAAGTGGGCCTCTTTTTTTCAATGTTATGACTCTCCAACAAACTAAGTGCTGCAATAGCTGATTTTTAAATTTCACCATTTTTAATATTTCTAAAGTGTTCCTTTGTGCGAGTGTCCAAATTCCTTTTTGTTTTTCCTATGTACACTTTATTGCTGCCTCTACAACTAATTTGATAAATTCCAGATTTTTTACTATCTGGGGTGTTCAATTTCTCAAGTTATGTAGGTAGGAAATAACACTATGAGGTTTATTTTAATTTACGTTGAGTTGTTTTTGATTCACCTCATACTTCTTAACTCGAGTCTGTGAAGGAGTTAAGAAGTATGAGGTGAGTCAAAAATAACTCAAATGTTCAATTTCTTATTGGTTATTAATAGATTACTAAGGCTAAATTTATTTATCGGTACCAATGTAATATTGAATTTTTTTTTTAATGTTTAAATTTTGTTACGTATTTCAGGATAAGTAATTTTCTTAAATTGTTTTCCTTTCTTTGAATCAGATTGCAGAGTGGTGTATTCTTTTAATCTTTTTTGTTGTCTGTTTAATTTATTTATAATTATTTCCTTTCCAAAACCATTTAAATTAGCTATAAGAATCAAATGAATCGTGAATTCTTCTTACCTCATACTTCTATGTTTTTTTTAAACACTGCACCGCAGTATCAGGGAACAATCTTCACCATCGTCAGCTGTTTCTTTTGCCAGTAATTATCCAAACTGCCATCTGGTGTTGTTTTGAAGGAGTAATTTTCTAAACTGCCATTACTCCTTCAAAAGAACACCAGATGGCAGCCTGGCTAATTACCGGCAAAAGAAAAAATTGAGTCGTGAAAACAGCTGATGATGGTGAAGATTGTTCGCCGATACTGCGGTGCTGTGTTTAAAACAAACATAGAAGTATGAGGTAAGAAGAATTCACAATTCATTTGATCCTTATTAATAAAACCTCATGTTAAAATTCCCAAATTTATTATATTAAATTAGCTATATTCAAAATGTTCATTTTGCACAAAGGAACACTTTAGAAATATTAAAAAAGGTGAAATTGTAAAATCAGCTATTGCAGCACATAATTTGTTTGGAGAGTCATAAATTTGAAAAAGAGGTCTGACTTTAAAACATTTGGAAAAACCTTTAGAATTGACAATTTGGGATAAGAGATATATTCAGAAGAACAAATTTAGATCCATGAATTTCGAAATTCCTGATGAATAGGACCTGATCTAAGTTCATCAAATCAACACCAGATGGCAACATTATTGAGGAAGATTCCAACGAAAATCCAGGAGTCATAATGTCAGTTGAAAATGAGAGAGAGATGGTTCTCTTGAAAACTGCAGTTCCCGTGTTTAAAAAAACAAACTATGAGGTAAGATGTAAAAATGACTCATTAATTTGTGAATTAAGAACCTCATAATGTTATTTCCCATATTTAACTGTGAATATTAAATGTAATATCATTAGAGGAAATGATTCATGATCAATAGAGATCAATGGATTAAACACCTAGAAGAATTCTTGATTATAAACCTGAAGGAAGGAGAGATTTGGGAAGACCAGGGAAATGTTCGTTGAAGAGTATGTGAAGCTGGAACAGCTTATTAGGGTAATCCCTGATTGAAGAAGAAGATTACATTTTAAAGAATGTTTTAAAGATGTTTACATCATCAGCTAATTCAAACTGTTAGAAATGACCTATTGATTCCAGCTCTTCTCATGCTACCTAAAGTGTGTGAGATCTTAAAAAGTGATTGACAGCGGGCAATTATGCACATGAAGGGGCTCACCTTACTGTTGACCAATCACAATCCATGTTTGTCACATGAATTTGGGGATCCACAGCCCTGTGTTAACACAATTCCTCCGATATTCTTGCAGTGCATTGTGTGAAACATTTTATTTGAAGAGAATTTTTTATTTAAGTAGAATTTAATCACTCGCCTCATATTTTTCTTCTTGTTTTAATTTAAACTAGTTTCGGAACTTTCGATTTCAGCTCCATTGTCAGTATCTCTGCGACCATTGTTCTGTCCTAAAGTTCCAAAACTAATTTAAAATAAAAGAAGAAGAAAAATATGAGGTGAGTGATTAAATTCTACCTGAATGAATATAGCTCATAGTGTGAATTCCTAAAATAAGTAAGAAAAATATATGCCTGAATCAGGATTCAAACCCAATGTCTCTGGTTCTGTACATCAGCGCTCTAAATCACTGCATACCCATATCATTTGTCTCCTTTATATATGAACTCCTGTCTGCCGAGGCTATGAACTTTTCGTTCTGCATGTCATCTAGCTGCTTAACAAGAAGACAGGTGCTAGCATGCCTGTTACCTGATTAAGGGGCCTGGGTTCAATACCCAGCAGAGTTAAAAATTCTTATCCTTAAATTAAAATTGCACAATTTTCAATCTCAAGCCCAGGAGAGATGGTGGTGTACAATTTTTAATTGCTAGATTGTGCATCCATGTTCATCTTAAAATAGCTCATTATTTAAACTCTCAGAAGCAAATTCTGGATGGACCCTAACATTACGACTCTGGATCTCAAAATAAGGACCAAGATTGGATGTTGGAATGTTAATATGAGTGAACTATCCTGCCTTGTTCCGATGGTAAGAATACAGAGTATATAGAGGCGCGGATGTTGCATGGAAACAAACTTTTATCACAGAAGGTATACTCGGACCAACACATCTGTGCCCCTATAACACTGGCATCGTTCTTAGAAAATTACACGTCTAAACTCGCACCATTTCACCATACCTCGTCAAACACCAGCCACAGTAACTTACCGAGTAGGGATGTTGCCAAACTTCTCCCAGTGCCATGGCTCTTGAATATTGAAAAATTCAAGGTTGCAGTCGAGTTGACAACACTGAGTGCAAGAGAGAGATAGGAATGCAGGGAGGGAATTGATTTGCTGAGGTAGAAAAGGAAGTAGGCTTTAGTTTGCATCTCTTAACCCATTTGATTCAGGTTTAAATGTTTAATGCATTTCCCCAGAAACCGAATTTAAGTCACCATAAATGATATGGCTTAATTTCAATCATTCAAAACAAACAAAAGATAACGGTATTTCATATCACAATAAGGGTGAAGGCAAAAACACTTTACTATTCATAAATGTTAACGAAAGGTTACCCTACTAAGGGATGTACAAAATATATAACAGGCAGAGTTAGGCGAGTGTACCTCGTCTTCTGATGTGAATGGGTTAAGGGGGCACAGATCCATTGGACAGACAATAAAAAGATGGAATGAGATCAAGGAACTGACCAAGAATAGAGGGTCAGATGGAGAAGTTTCCTGTGTGTTCCACACAGGGATGATGGGAACTTTGATTGAAATTGTGAACCAGATTCCTGCATTAAATTGCAAATCTCTCCACAATACTCATGTTGAAAAGGCATGTGGTACTGTTAATAGAGATTTGTCCATCGGATGGCGACATGAAGCCTGGAGGCCCCTTGGTGCTTTTCAACAGGAGTAGGCTACATGTCAGCACCAGATTTCACCTCCTCCCCCCCATCTCTTCTCGTACAACACACTGTATACTACATAAACATACACTCATCCTACTCTTCTTTATACACAATACAAGAATACATCATGTGTGTAAAGTGATCTGCCGAAGTGATACACAAATTGGAAATACAATAAAACTTGTTCAAAGCGGAATCGCATGTGACCAATTTTATTTTCCACATTAAACAACATTCCCATTATAAAAAAAAAAGCAATCTTAGATTACAGAGCACCACATTTGTCTTTTTATGTACCTTGGATTAATTGTAGTTCTGCTGCTGTTGGAAAGTGAAGTATAGAATGTATGAGCGACTTCATTGGTAACGCGCAAAAAAAATAGTCCCGTTATGTCAGCGTTAAAAATGTCTCTTAGACGTATTTTGAAATTAAAATACGCATTTTTGGTTTCCACTCACTAACTATACTTTTGTTTCATTACCCGCAAATTTCATTCCACACTACATTGTGTCATCTTTTAAAACGCTCTGTAACTAACCTGAAGATGCCTTGAAATAGTTATTCCCAAGGGATATAGCAGCAGGTAGAGAGAGAGCTTGACTATGGAGATCGGTCCAGAAATTTGGAGATTTTTTTATTGCAGATTTTTTTTTCTTTTTTTGCTCTTCATTTGACCATTTCCTTGCATATATTCATTCCTTATTTTTTCTTTGTGTTTTAAAATCTAATAAACATTCAAATTTATCATTATTTCGTGTACTGAGAGTTTGTTTTTCTTTATCTTCAATCACTTTCACTTTTTTATTTAATGACAATGATACATACGATTTAGCTATCTTTATTCCGTAAATCCAGAACGCTACCTGTAAAAGATATGTACACAATCGATCTCAGATCTTAAACTAATTTAAGATTTTACAGTGCACTGGTTATTTGTAAGACATGTGTCACACGCCAAATATTTGTTAAACAAACCTGTATTTCCCAAAACAGGTGTGCAGAGAGGCCGAAAGAAAATTCCAGATACTGGTAGAAACTCTACTTCTACCGGCGACTGGAATCATGAGTCATCACTTATTGTTAATTCGCCTAACCGGAATTCAATGAAGTGGAAATTAATTTATTTCTTTCTCTATCTTTCCGCTTTATAGACATTTTTTCATGAATTGTATAGAAATATCCTTCTGTTTCCACATTGGACAGATTCCGTTTTATACAAAATAAATACACGTAAAATTACTATTATTTTTCCAGGACCAATAAATTTGTTAACAAATTTGGACATATTTCTGCATTATTCACGTTTGGGATTAAACAAGTTTTACTGTAGAACGCATTAACGCCATCTATCTGCCCAGCATGGAACCCAAAGCACATAAAATAAGGGGTTCTCATTTCAGACTTGAGTTCTACATGCTATACATGTATGACAGTACTTACAGCTTTACTTCTCATATGAAAGAAGTCACACTCAGAATCTTTAAACTCTTAAAAATCCGTTGACAGCAAAATTTTAACCTCCAAATCTCAGAATGGAGATGAGCCATGGTAACTGCTAACTCTTAGGGACTAACAAAAATCTCAGTAGTTTGAAATATATAGTGTTTCAATTCTCATGCACTATAAGAACTAAAAAGTATTTGAAAATATAATTAATTTGCATATATAATTTTGTTCACTCCTATATTAATAATTATGTTTAATTTTTATACAGGGCTATTCAGAAAGAAGGAACAGACTTCAAACATTTATTTCATCCAAACTACAAAAAAAACAGAAACACAATTCCAACGTTCCTGGAAGTTTCGATCACGGCAAGTGAAGATCCTATGTCAGTTATTGAACATGAAAGGATTTTTCTATGCCATATCTGTAAACAAAGTTTCTTCTTACATAAATTCTTCTTCTTCTTCTTCCTTCCAAGTATTAGGCCAAGGCCTGTTACGATCCTATAGAAAATTTTCCCTCCAGCGTTTCATAGGACGGCCCAGTGATCTTCGTCCTCTTGGTATATAATTATAAACAGCTTTGGGGATCCGATTTGAACTCATTCTTTCAAGATGGTGTTTCCAATTTAGTTGGTACTGTTTAATATATTCCAAAATTGGCGTAGTCTTCAATTCTTTTAAGATATCGGTGTTCCTTTTCCGATCCCATCTGGTGTAACCCGCTGTTCTGCACATGAATCTCATTTCACAAGCCGTTATTCTGCTTTCATGTTGTTTTCTTAGTGTCCATGCTTCACTACCATAGGTCAACACTGGTCTAGCCAAAGTGTTATATAAACGTAATCTGGTGTTTTTTTGTACAAGGGATGGTTTCATAACTTGATTAATAATTCCTAAACTTTTATTATAACTAGTAACTTTTTCAGGGATATCCTTTTCATCCCAGATAGAGAGATAATATCCAAGATATTTAAATTGATTAGATCTCTCTAAAATTTTATTCTGGAGACAGATTTTACTTTGTATGGGGTCCTTCCCATGAAATGCCATAATTTTAGTTTTGTTAATTGATATTTCCATATTAAATTTGGCACCTATTTTTTGTAAATTATAAATTGATCGTTGCAAATCATTTTCGGAAAGTGCCAGAAGAGCTAAATCGTCTGCAAAAAGAATAGCATCGAGTTTGAGGTTCCTATTGATGGGTATATATCCTCGTTGTTGTTTTCCTCCATTCATTTATTAATTTATTCATGTATATAATGAAAAGCACCGGTGAAAGTCCACATCCCTGTCTTACTCCAGTGTTGATCTTTTCCCAAGAAGATAATTTGCCATCTTGTTTAACAGAGATTTCATTATCTTTATAGATGTTGAAGATATTAGTAATATATTGTTGTGGAACGTTATCATCAGCTAAAATTTGTAGTAATATATTTCTGTCTACTTTGTCAAAAGCCTTTATGAAGTCAACGAAGGCGATATGAGTTTCTATATTGAATTCCTTGTGCTTTTCTAATAGTAGTTTTAGAGTAAAGAATCCATCTGTACATAAATTAATGAGTCATTTTTACATCTTATCACATATTTCACGTTTCTTTAAACACGGGAACTTGTTTTCAAGAGAAACATCTCTCTCATTTTCAACCGACATTATGACTGATTATTTCAACTTGAAGGTGCTTTTATCTTTATGCAAGATGGTGCCCTTCCTCGTTTCTCTAACCGTGTCCGTTACCTGAATAACACCATTCCAGGACGTTGGATTGGAAGAGGAAGAGCAGGTCAACTTCATTGCCGGTGGCCTCCCAAATCACCAGACCTAATCCCATGTGATTTTTATCTGTGGGGTTACATAAAAGACCGTATTTTTATCCCCCCTATGCCTGACACTCTTGAAAATCTGTGACATCGAATTGTTGAAGCTGTGAATTCGATGACTAGAGACCAATTGATTCGTGTGTGGCAAGAAATGAGCCACTGTTTTGGTAATTGTCGTGTAACACACGGTGCTCATACTGAATGCATAAAATAGTGAAATTTGAACTTTTCTCTTTCCAGCTATGTTGGAATTGTGTTTCTATTGTTTGTAGTTTGGAAGAAATGAATGTTTGAAGTCTGTTCCTTCTTTCTGAACAGCCCTGTATATAGTGTTTCAATTCTCATACACTGTAAGAACTAAAAAGTATTTGAAAATATAATTAATTTGCATATATAATTTTGTTCACTCCTATATTAATAATTATGTTTAATTTTTATATTTCTGTGAATTAATATCTTGGTTTGAAGAGATCAATTGTTTGATAGCAAGGGAATGCTGATAAAACTGCAATTGTTTATTGTTGTCTAAATTATTGGCAGCATTTTAAATAACAGCATTTTATTAGTATTAAAAAATTATTAATGCAATAAATTCACACAAATTGAAGTCAATACAAATTAAATAGAGCTACAAATTGATTCAACAACTCCAAAAACTACAGAAAAGAATTCAATTGCAATGGATACCTGCACAATGTGGAATTGCTGGAAATGAGACTGCTGATTTTCTTGCCAAAAAAAGGGCTCCAATCTAATTCAGAATACTACTAAAAGCTTACCTTTCACATCCATAAAAAGAATAATTAAAAACAAATATAAAATCAAATAAAACCAAGACCTATGTAATAAAGCCAAAGACAAAAAATGGAATATTTTAGTAAAGAAGCCAGATATTAATCCAGAAATTCCACGTAAAACTACAGTAGCAAAATTTGGACTGCTTACAGAACATGACTATTTGGCCAAACATTTATATAAAATAGGGATCTACACGAATCCAAATTGTTCTCTATGCAACGAAGATGAAGAAATGAACGAAGAACATCTACAAACATGTTAAGTATTACCTGTTGGATCCACCATAGAGAAATATTGGAGAGCAAGAATGCTAATGGCTTCGTTGCCAAGGCCCAGCATTTGTAAACAACAACATTAATACTTACTTACTGACTGGCACTATCGAACCCACTATCCTGAGCTAATGCTTTCGGGTTCCCTGAAATAGTCCCCGTCCGGAGAACCGAATGGGGGACTATTTGACCTCCGGAAAATTTTACCCCAGTTGAACCCATGTCCACATTTCTTGACGGTTTATTTTTACGGTGAAAGATCGTCACTCTTTCAACCAAGGTACTTTTTTCATCTGGCTTATCACCTTCGACCAGTCCGGCATGGGTAACCCTATCGGCAGCAATGCTACCACCGGCGTAGCTCTCAGGATCATTTAAGCACGCAAGCCACTCCACCACGACAAGGTAAAGATACCATGGAGGATAAACATATTAATTACAAATATGATTAATTGTGATGTAGAAGAAGTGGCAAATGATGCAGTTCATTTTCTATTACCAGAAAGTCGAAAAATAGATATGAAAAAAAATTACTCAATAAAATTTTTAAGTAACATTTTTAAGTAAATTACTTTTCTTCCCTAGGGAAGTAAGTTGAGCATGTCATTGTCAATGGATACCAAGGCCTCTCTGGTAAATTCAATTAACTTCCCTAAAAACAGAATGATAATAATTATGCCATTATTAGTACAGGAGTGAATAAAAGTATTCTATTACTCCAGAACAGAGATCTCAGAAATACACTATATATTTTAATGTTCTGCATGTGTACTGTTTATTTTTGACACTTGTAAATCAGTTTACATGAAAATAATTATTCATTTATTTTTATTTACACTGATGAACAAAATGACAATTACATATTTGATTTTGTTCCATTTATGTCTATGAGGAGTTTCCATCAAAAAAAGGAAAACAACACTAGAATGTGAATTGTATTTCTAACCATTTACACATTGTTTACTGCTTAATCGTACTTGGGTGCTTGGGTCTGGGTTGTTGAATAGTCTCTAACAGGAGAATAGAACTGAAACAAACAAAAACAAGAAAGTTTGTTAACACCAAATAACTATATAACAATTTATTTTATTAATTTAAATAAAGAGTATAGAACATTACATTTAAGAACAATTTTATCACCTCACCCCATACTCTGTCTTCTAACTAGACCAGTTTTGGAACTTTATTGGTTCCATCTTCAGTGATTTTTCTTAAATTTAATATATACCTCATAGTTAATATTAATCTTGTTAACTAATAAAAAAGTTAACACTCCAGACAATAAAAAATCTGGAATTTAACAAATTAATTGCAAAGACTGAAAAATCAGCAACAGCAGCACATAGTTTATTAGACAATCATAGAATTGAAAAAGAAGCAAACCTTTTGAAACATCTATCTAAATGATGATCTTGTAGAAGATTTCCGGGCTGTTGGTTGTTGTCTTGAGGCTTGTAGTTCCCCAACATTTTGACAGAGAGTGCGTCCGGCATCCTCAAGGGTTGTCTTGAGACTGGCAATTTTGTTGACTACCTGCCCTATTTATACATTTATCCGCAACGTGTTCTCTGCGCGGTCCGTTACTTCATAAATGTATAAATAGGGCAGGTAGTCGACAAAATTGCCAATCTCAAGACAACCCTTAAGGATGCCGGATGCAGTCTCTGGCAAAACGTCGGGGAACTACAAGCCTCAAGACCACAGCAAACAGCCCTGAAATCTTCTACAAGATCATCATAATAACTCCAGCCATGAAAGCCTAAGTCAATATATCTATCTAAATCTTTGGAATTAACAGTTTGGGAAAAGATATACATTCAAAAAAACCATACTAGAACCATGAACTTCGAGATTCCAGACGAACCAAGTTTGATTACAAAATTCTTCAAAAGTACACCAAATGGCAGTTTAGAAAATTACCGGCATAATAAATTGACAGTCATGAAAACAGCTAAAGATGGGAATGATACGTTTCCCAATACTGCAGTTCTGTGTTAAAAAACACAGATGTATGAGATAAGAATAATTCAATTCATTTGATTCTTATACCTCATAGTGTTATGAGGGTAACTCAGAAAGTTTCCAGATCTGACTGTACCGT
This sequence comes from Diploptera punctata, assembly GCA_030220185.1. Classification (NCBI taxonomy): domain Eukaryota; kingdom Metazoa; phylum Arthropoda; class Insecta; order Blattodea; family Blaberidae; genus Diploptera; species Diploptera punctata. The sequence continues at coordinate 755,620 of JASPKZ010003438.1, forward strand.
TTACGATAGAAAGATAACAGTGCCAGCAGCGTGTTGGGAGGTACTTTGTTAGTCAGCTGACATAGTTTCCGCCCACCCTCATCCCTTAGCAGCTGTGAGAAATGGTAGAGGGTGACAGGTACTATCAGACTGCAACAGGGCACCGCAGTCAGAACATTTTTGAGCAATGATTTTAAAAGTGCTTAAACCAGGCGCAATTGCTCAAAAGGCTTACACAGGGTTTTGGGGGACCTTGTCCCTTCCAGTGCCATAGTTTTCAATAGACATTGAGGCATCCTAATAAGAATTAAATGAATCATGATTTCTTCTTACCTCTATGTTTTTTTAAACACAGTACTGCAGTATCGGCGACCCATTGTCACCATCGTCAGCTGTTTTCACGACTGTCAATTTTTTCTTTTGCCGGTAATTATCCCAACTGCCATCTGGTGTTCCTTTGAAGGAATTACTCTCCAAACTGCATCCCCTGAGGATTGGATTGGGAAGTGTTGCAAAAATTCTGCACATCTTAGGGGCAGCAAGGTGTCATCTCGTTGGATGTCACACAGATTCACTGAAGGTCAAAAGATCACTCGAGTGGAATGGTGCCATGAAATACTTTGAAGATTCAACAAGAACTCTCGCCGCATTTCTGAGATCATTACAGATGACAAGACCTGGATTTACCAATATGATCCAGATAAAAAGCATCAGTTGTCGGTATGGGTCTTTCCTGATGATCGACCAGTCAAAGTGAAGAGAGCAAAAAGTGTTGGGAAGAAAATGGTGCTCACTTTCTTTGTTACAGGTGGTCATGTGACAACAATACCACTTGAACATCAAAGGACCATGACTGCACAGTTGTACACCACAGTATTCCAAAAATTGCTAGAAAAGCGCCCAAGAGCTAATCTGAGGGGCATCCTGTTGTATCACAACAATGCCTCTGCCCACACCGCCCATCTGGCAAATGATTTTCTGAGGAGGACTCCTGTGCAGCTGTTGACCATCTTCCTTACAGTCTGGAACTGGCACCGTGAGACTTCTTTTTGTTCCCTACGGTGAAGGCTCAATTGCATGTGAAGCAGTTTTCAACACCTGAAGATGCGGTTGCAGCATACTAAGGGGAGCTCTGAGCACTGGATGAAAGTGACTGGTGCCAATGCTTCCAGCTATTATTCAGAAGGATGCAACAATGCTTTGATGCTCAGGGAGAGTACTTTGAGAAGATGTAATGGTAAGTTTTAGATTATCTCTAAAATTTTGCCAGTATCCGGAAACTTTCTGAGTTACATTCGTACAGTTCAAAATTTTAATATTTATCATAACGGTAATGCATATTAATGTAATCACAATGTGTTAGCAGAGAAAAAAAAATGTGATTGAATGTTCTCTCATTTGTTAAGAGCACCAAATACATCTCTGTGCACAGTTCACAGATTAGGTTCTGGTTTCCTATGTTGAACAGTCTACTGTTGTACTTAATTTCTAAAACTGCATTAAAATGTAACTGTAATATAATCATTATTCAATTGTTTGTATTTCCATTGTTTTCCAAGTTGCTTGGTGGATTTAATGCATTAGTAACCAATACATAACACTAATCATTATAGCATTGTGCTATTTGGATCACTCTTACTTTGCTACAAGTATGCCATTTATAGACTTAAATTATTAGTGTACTGCAGAATATACATAAAAGGGTCGAGACACTTTATCTCTCATTACTAGAGCTAGGATTTTTATGTAATAAAAGATAAGATTGCAATGCAGATAGTATATATTATTCTACTATTTGTGTGTGAAACCAAAACAAAAGACAGTCAGAAGTCTAACTTCTCATTATACTATTCAACTGTTTGTGTGTGGAACCTTAACAAAAGACAGTCAGAAGTCTAACTTCTTATTACACTATGTTGCAATCTTAACTTTTAGTACATAAAAATCCTAGCCCTACTCATTGCACACACAATGACCCACCTTCTACTTTATGGTTCCACACACAAAATATATCTAATCAATAATTATAACTTAAAATAGTTTACTACTTATGGGTGAAGCATTTCAGTCATGCTTCAGTCAATTCTCATGAAACAAAAATGGCTGAAAGTATCAAGTCTTCTATTGCTGTCTCGTCATCTCCCTGTCAAAAGTGACAGTAATTGTGGTGCGAATGGCAGGATATTCCTTCTAGAACATAACCAATGAAAAGCGAGCAGGTCATATGGTTTTGTTTTGACGAGGATAACTTTAAGAGCGGACAGGGTATGGATACATCAACTAGTAGTGCATACTCATCCTGCTGATGATGGAAGTTAACTTCTGAAAGGCTTCCAAATAATATTTTAATAATTGCGCAATATTTTAAATACTTCATTTTAAAAAAATTGAGGACGGCACCTGCCAACAGGTACATTTTAATTTCTATCTCATTAATTTTATTTGTTAAACAGTCCTAACAAATGCCATTCTTGATTTCCAAATCCTCTAGATAAATTGGAAATCACTTGAGGCATTACTTATGATAATACATTTATCTCTATCTGCTTACCTATTTACTCAACTAGATAGCAATTATAAAACAAAAATATCACCTTGTGTTGCTTCTCTGAATATTCATTCCATGGCTCAGGATTTGACCTCTTGTTCCATGAAACTTCAGGACTACGAACTGCTAATCTAAGAGTGTAGAGAACTGCTCCGCAGCAACCAAGACCAACACATACATACAGTGGGATCAACTGCAAATATATTCTACAATTAGTATGTTATAAAGCTTTATATTAACTTCTTTCAGTGAAAATTTAACAAGATTTATTAAGAAATGGTAAGTCGAGTATTGAAATTCTAATCAATTCAACAGACGAAACCTTTCCTAATCATATTTATTACCAAAAAATTAATATAGGCTCAATTCTGGAAATGCATTGTATTATGCATTACATAATACTTTCATCATCTGATGTTCTCTCAAAAAAAATAATTTTCCATCATACTATATAAAAAAAAACTCTAAGCATGTCAGGCCTAGAAAGCCCTTGGCCTACCATCTGGCTGCTGGCCTCACATCCACATGTGTTAATCATAGAGGTAGACGATCATAAGCCAGTGTAGGGGTGACGTGATTAGCATGTTGGGTCCCACAGCCCGTTACAGCTGGTTTTCTCAACTTCGAGTTACCTCAAGATGCTGGGTCATCACCGATCCCATACTGCTGAAATTCCATGAAAAAATGTCTTCTACCATGGAGACTCGAACCAGCGCAAATCCTGTAGCTCTGCACCAAGGCATCTTGCCTTAACCACTCGGCTACAGCATGGGACCCCAGTTATATTATATGCATGTGAAATACAAACTCTTATTTTAAGGGAGGAGAAAAGATTACAAGTATTTGAGATTAAAGTTCTTAGAAAAATTTTTGGGATCACTTTACCTTTTATTATAATCTCGTCATTAGAGGCACAAAAAATTCAAAATAAGCAGGCAAAAAGCACTAAAAATTGAAAATAGACTTACAAAAAATGGACAACAACATAATCTTTTACAGCCTTATGTAAAGAATATAAACATTTGCTATCAATAGCATACAAAGATATCAGAGATGATTTTGGAACTTGTTTTGCCTTTTCACAAAGAGCAGACTTATGTTTTGCAGTGTGTACGTGCTGCAAAACATCGCACTTCTTAACGCAATTCACTGAAATTTTACACACTTTGCAAAACAATATTGAACAGTCACTTGAGAATATTTCCGCACCAAATTCTATCATGTAATTCGTCAGTTTGTCTTTTACTGTTGTCCATTCTTTAGGCATCATAAAACAACTGTTGTAAAGGTAAAAAAAAAAAATCACTATATTAGCATAAATTTTATATCCAGAGTTCACCAAGCTAATTCCACGATAGTTATCTTTGATTTGGCGACTTCCTTTTTTGAAGATTGGTATTACAATGGATTTGTTCCAGCTTTGTGGTGGTTCTTGTCCTTCCCATATCATATTAAGGAGAATAAGAAATCTGTCTAAAAATTTTTTAGTTGAAAATTTAAATAATTCTTGATTAATGTGGTCTTCTCCGGGAGCTTTGTTACTTTTTAATGATTTAACAACATCAGTTAATTCATCTACAAAAATTTGTTCCAAAGCAGTGTTATTAGAGATTGGTATTTGTAATAAATCATCCTTTTGTGTCCATAAATTTTAATAATTTATTTTTACAATTTTTTTGGTCTCATGTGTTCTTCAATGAATAAACTTAAAGCTAATATACAAACTAAAATTCGGGGATACTAGCAGTGATGAACAATGCCATTATTTTTAAAAAATTGAAAAAAAAATTGTATTATAAAACCATGAATAATTGCCTCAAGAATGTATGTACCATATTTCATGCACTTTTTCAACCATATTTTTGTTTCTAAAAGGGGATGTGTGGAAAAAACTGCAATTAAACTAGCGTGAAATATTTTCGAAGTCCTATAGAATAACAGTGCGCATAGAAGAAACAGGTCTACAACAGATCAGATTTTTAGTATAAGACAGATTTTAGAAAAGAAATGGGAATATAATTGTACTGTACATCAACTATATGTAGACTTCAAAAAAGCATATGATTCAATTAAGAGGGAGAAGTTATATAGTATCCTGCTCGAGTTCAGAATTCCTAAAAAGTTAGTTAGACTTATACGAATGTGTCTAAATGGCTCAACGAGTAGGGTGCGTGTAGGCAAACAGTTTTCGGATAATTTTGAAATCCAGAATGGGTTGAAGCAAGGAGATGCACTATCTCCTCTACTATTTAATTTTGTACTAGAGCATGCCATTAAATCTTTAGAGAATGTGGAAGGCTTACAACTCAATGGTATTAATAAGCTGTTAGTTTACGCTGATGATGTAGTACTACTGGCCGATAGCGAGGAGATACTAAAGGCCAACACGCACACACTATTAAGTAACACTAAGAAATTAGGACTGGAAGTAAATATCAATAAAACTAAATATATGGTCACACGTAGAAATACATTATATAATGGAAATGGACAGCTAATGACAAATGAGGGAAATTTTGAGGAATTGGCTGAATTCAAATACCTAGGAACAATAATCACAAATAGGAATGAGATGCACATAGAAATTAAACATAGGCTCAATTCTGGAAATGCATGCTATTATGCATTGCAGAGACTTTTGATGTCCCAACTCCTTTCAAAAAACGTTAAACTGAAAATATATGAAACTGTTATTCTACCAGTTATATTATATGGGTGCGAAACATGGACTCTTACTTTAAGGGAGGAAAGGAGATTACGAGTATTTGAGAATAAAGTTCTTAGGAAAATTTTTGGACCAAAGAGAGATGAACAGACAGGTGAATGGAGAAGACTACATAACAATGAACTACATGGTCTTTATAGGAAGCCAGATATAATAAGAACAGTTAAGTCCCGTAGACTGCGATGGGCAGGACATGTTGCGCGTATGGGGAATGAAAGATGTGCATGGAAACTTCTTGTAGGAAAGCCAGAAGGAAAATGCCCAGTTGGTAGACCAAGAATGAGGTGGGAGAACAACATTAACTATGATTTGAGGGAAGCAGATTACACAGGGAATGATTGGAAAGCATTAGCTCAGGATAGGGATGTATGGAGAGCTTATGTCCGTGCGGCCATGAACCTACGGGTTCGATAGTGCCAGTGAGTGAGTAAGTATGTGCCAGAGTTATAAAGACAGCGATAACCCACAATCGAACCACTTATCGATTATCATCCTTGATTACTATCCGTCCCTATGAAATTTAAATGACCAATATTTGCAATAAATCCCCACATCTATGTTTAAAAAATATATTAACATTAAAATTACCAAATGTTTATTAAAAATGGGTGTACACTTACTTATCACTCCCTAACGCTGATCCAACCAGCAATAAGCCAAAACAGCGATAGAAAAATCATAGACTAAGTAATACACTCTGTGGAGAAAATAGCAATTAGCATCACAATATTGTCTAACAGTGTCATAATATTGTGATTTGCATATTTAAATACTTCAAAATTGTCTAATAATGTTATAAAAATTGTTAAAAGTTTAAGATATTAAATAATGTTAGTAAATACAGAAGTAGAGCTATAGTTTACAACAATATAACTGAAAAATCAAGCGCTAGTAGAAGTGCAGTTGAGCCGATGTGTGATTTATGCGAGGAAAGTTACAGGAGTGTTGATTTTGTTGCTCATATAGTGGTTTAGTTAAATTTAAAACACTGGTAGCACTTTTAGCATAATTTTTCCAGAAGTTGGGGTTTTTGTCATTTTTTACAAAAGATTAATTAATCGGATAATAAAATTTGAACTTTTTGAACTTCACATTAAAAAGACTATCTCACACATATGATAATTAAAGTGTCATTAACAAAGATTATTCAGGTTTTGCATTTTCAACTAAATTTTGAAGTTTTTTTAGGAAAAAAATCTAGTAGCTATTTGTCACTCACAAATTCTAAGTTCTACAGAATCGCAGTGCACATGTACGAGATGTTCTACTGTTTAATGTAGCTTTCACTAGATAGATCTGAAATTGGTGTTACCAACTTTTGCAATAAATTCCCAAATGTTTATAATAAATGAATGTACACCATAACTGCACAACTGAATCATTCACTAAGTTCAACTAATTCTAACATGGAACTGTTTTACAGAATTATCCAGATTTTAACTTACCATAAACTGAAATGAAGGATTCTATGCCAGGAGTCCACCTACATTAGTCACTATTCAAACAGAATAACAAATTTTCCTTATCGTGCACCAGATTACCCAATAAACTGTTAACTAATTTGGAGTATAGTATGCTAACCTACCCATATGGCTCACCTAATTAAATAAAATGAGTATAGGTGGACTCCTGACATAGAATAGCTCGGAAATGTTCTTTCATTTAAACTTAACCATAAAGGATATATTTTTAATCACAAGAGGAAAACAGTCATAAAAGGAAATATAAACTTGCCATTTGACAATATCAAATATCCACAAATTATCTTTATAATGAATTTATTATCATTATGATTTTAACGCCATAATCGTAAGTAATTATTCCATTAATATGATCCAATAATTTACGTCAGATATGCATTTCCTGCTATGTACTATTTACAGCAAACATGCATTTTCTGCTACTAGGTTAAAAAGACCCTTTTTTTTTAACCATAGAAAATGTTTACAACATTAAATGCTGCAATAAACACACATATAGAAAGAAACTGTACAATCGAAGTGAAATGGTCCAACAAATACGTGTAATATTAATACATTTATTACGAAAGCGAAGAAGTTATAATTACACATAATTCTACTATTCAATTAACTGATTTTTCATTATCCTACACTTACCGCTGGATGAGATTTCATACTAGACAAGCTAAGACCCTTCATGGTTAATATTTAGCTTTATTATTTAACAAGAAATTTGAAGATATCAATAAGGTACAAAAACTACCTTCGAAGGACTTGACCGTAACCATGCACAAACAATCGATAAAATCACATACTCAAAATTATATTTTGCAATATAAGTTGTAAAATAGGAATAAAGTTAAAAATATTTTCATTGATAGAATTAGTACATTTTAGCTGAAACTGCACACCTTTTTTATAGGTGCTTAGTTAAATAAAAATAAATATGCAACTAAATTGACTACATTTGCCTGTTAAAACAAACGAAGATCGAGTGGGTGAATTCAGTTACATCAAAATAAAATAGTATTTCGATAATTGTGCAAGCAAACATTGCAAGAAAGATCACGGTATTTGCGCACATCTATAAAATATGTATTTTGTTTCGCGCTGCTGCCTTCTAGGTTCTAATAAGGAAAAATGCTGAAATCTAACGTCCATATCTTCCACGAAGGCCTATATATCGTATGGCGCCAAACACAAATATCAATTGAGTTTTCATCATATAGCTAGATTTTCATTGGTTGATATCACTACTGACTGAATGATGATTGGTGAATCATGAATGAATATACCTGTGAAGGGAAAAGAACTTTGGAATTTGCTAAGTGTAGTATGTTGCAAAATCATTATAAATTATGTCGTGTCATTACATCACATGTTTATCGAAAATAGTATAATACCGTGTAGAAGTTAAAACGTAAACATTGAGCAACAAAATAACATTAATTGCATTTAGACGTTATTAGTAATTAAAAACATGTCTTCTCGATGGGAAGAATTTTATGCAACTCACTCTACTCCCGATAATTTTGAAGAGAATAAAAGGCAAATTGACGATTTTTGTCAACATGTGAATTCGGAACAGAAGATCGTGTTAATCACGGTAATTAAGTGAATTAAAATTTCTACAAGTAGGGTAAGCATATTAATATTAAGTTTATTTATTTTGAAAATACATTGACCTGTTTCTCCCCTATATATATATTACCCATCCAAGTGTTTTGTGCAGGCGGAAAATATGTTAACTAACAAACTGTCTTTCTCTTCCTTACTATGTTGCCACTTCCTGTCCTTTGTATTATGTTGTTTGATTGGCAGGTAGAAAGCTGACAAATACTATGTATTTTAATGATCCGTCTTTCTGCGCGGTCAGTGGCAGAATGACTAACTTGACAACCCTGTTACTTTTGGGGTTACGTCTAGGAAAGAGCTGTCCCTTCCTTGCCCTTCTCATTACACGTTGCCACTTGTGATTTATTGTGAGGCTGGTAACAGAGAGACGACAAATACTGTGATTTTAAATGATCCGACCGCTTGAGCATTCCGTGCTTAAATGACTAATTTGACAACCATGTTAAGAACTTTCACATGTGTTTAGAGATTCTCCCCCCACATTTGAAGTTGTAAAATTTCAATACGTGATCGGATGTACAGTTTTCTCCTACATCCCTTCCACAGATTCAGTAGATCGGCGACACTAGTGCTAAAACTCTTCCCCTCCGCCTGTGAACAGTTAACTTGGATGTGTAATATATATATATTTTTTTCATTTTGTTCAAAAACCTGCTGTCAATAGTATTAGCGCCAGTACCAACCTTGGAATTTGATTTCATGTCAGGTTAGGTTATAACTTTTTTCATTTGTTCCAATTTATTTTCAATAAATTTAATTATTTCAATTATGAAAGATAAATGTAGTTTTTATAATTAGTTGCAACAATAGTGAATTATGCTACAAACCTACATGTATAATTATAGATAAAGCAACATGTATGATACCTAGGTCTATTTAGTACCATGTACCAACACATCTTCATTTAAAATCTATAGTTAAGACTTTATTTAGTTGCCAAATTTATTGTTGTTATAAGGAGAGAACACTAGAATAATTGTTTCGGATTTCTGTTGGACATTTTAAAAATAACATACTGGTATAAAAAGTTGTTATAGTAGAAGAAAACTTAAATAGGCACACTATCATTACAGCAAATGGAAATAAAACATTTTAACTTGGATTTCTTAATAAATATGTGTCTAATATATACAAATGTATGAGAAATGCTTTTATTCATTTTTATTAGTCTGGTGGTACGACAGTGCCTTTGGAACACAACACAGTCAGATTTGTAGACAATTTCAGTGCAGGAACAAGAGGATCAGCATCTGCAGAATGGTTTTTGGAAAATGGATACATTGTTATTTTTATATACAGGTCAGTATTGTATATATGGAGAGAGAGAATTGACAGTACAAATTCAAAATAAAAATAAAACTTTAATTCTTTCTCAGTACCATAATATACATCTTGTAGCATTGTTGGCAGTTATAAACAAGACATCATTGAAGTATTAAAGCCTTCATGTAAGGCATTCATTTTACTAACCAAAATCAAACTGAATTAATGAATTTAGATTATACAGTGAATGACTGGAAAACATTAGCTCAGGATAGGAATGTGTGGAGAGCTTATGTTCGCATGGCCATGAACCTATGGGTTTGATAGTGCCAGTGAGTTAGTTAACTTAATTTTATCATTTTCATTTTTTTTTCACATTGTCCCTTATGAAAAATTTGGAAAAAAATATGTATCTTATTATTATTATTTATTTGTAGGATTTTCCTCTTGCTCTTTTCCCGTCCATTGGTCTATCTTTCTTTTGCTCTTTTTGCAAATCTGTTGTCTTCCATTCTTTCTATATGATGTTTTCCAATATTTTTGTCTCTCTATAATAAATTTGGTCATGGCAGAGGGGATCAGTACCCAATGATCTAGACGATAGAGCCAGGAAGCGTAAGCTGCTGGCCTATAAAAGGCGAGGGGAAGCGAAGAATAATCCACAACGAACGGATGGGATTCATTAGTCCTGCAAGACAATCCATCTATGGAGAGACAACTCCGAAATAAAACAGGGCAGGCTGAGCTCTGGAGCTGGGTGAAAGCAGTCGGCCTAGGGAGGAAACCCTGAATAATACCCGCCACGAAAACGGGCTAGCAACCCACTTCAAGATGTATCTTACATATTGCTCGCAGTCCCAAGGACCTTGGATGAAAGATGCATACACAACAAAATGCAAAATAGCAAGTGCTTAAATTAGAAAAATTAATCAGGATAGTTGGGAAAAATTTTCAAAATACGAAAACATACATATATATATATATTCTTAATATTAAAAGATTCTGTTCTGTAACTAGTGTTTCTTCCAGACATTTCACCCTCAACTGTGGAGGGTATCTTCAGTGGTGAGTGCTTCTAGATGGTATTCCTTTGTCGTAGACTCGACTATGAATATATATTATTAATATTGAGTGGAGAACATATTTTTAATAACTCACCTCATACAATTTCAAATTTATTTGATATAAGACTATTGGTTTCAAATTAATTTTTCATTCATCTTCAGTTTATTTTCATGACTTCAACTGTTGAAATTCTATGTTGGAGTCATGAAAATAAACTGAAGGTGAATGAAAAATTCATTCGAAACCAGGGTCTTAAAATTAAATAAATTTGAAATTGTATGAGGTGAGTTATTAAAAATATGTTCTCCACTCAATATAAATGATATAATCTCATAACGTTTACTTTCCAACATTAATTTTAATATGAATATATATATATATATATTACTAGATCTGTCATTGCACAACTGTATTTTTCTTGATCTCATTTAACTCTTACCGATAACGGTGATAATTAGTGTTATAAATTGTAACATATGTTGATTGTATAAAATAATACGGCTAAAAGAGAATGCCATACTGGTTACTTTTTATCTAAAACTAGTGGAAATTTTAAAGATTAGATACATACTAGATTTTAGTAGGAATACAATAATTTCAACCCAATGAAGGGCAAACACTCAGAAATCAAGACTACTACTTTATAATTACTATGTTGTTTCATTAAATTTCTTTTATGAAGTGTGATCATTATTAATTTTATTTCGTGATATCGACTAACATGTAGCTCTATTATATTTAACTTTGCTTACAGATTAAAATCTTTGGAACCATTTGTACGACACTTCATGGGCCAGAAATTTCTGGATATGCTAGAAATTAGGAAACAAAGCAATGTTACTTCTGTTCAGGGTAAGTACACTATCTGTTTTTATTGATCTTGTATAAGCCGCAATTTGTTTAAATATTTTAAATTTTAATCATGATGCAATACCCTTCTTCTGAAATGCCACATGTCCTGCCCATTGCAGTTTACGAGACTTAACTGTCCTTATTATATCTGGCTTCCCATACAAATCACATAGCTCACTATTAAGTAGTTTTCTCCATTCACATGTCTGTTCATCTCTTTGTTGGCCCAAAAATTTTCCTAAGAACTTTATTCTCAAATACTCATAATCTTCTTTCCTCTCCTAAAGTTTGAGTCCATGTTTCGCATCCATATGATATAACTTGGAGAATAACGGTTTTATATATTTTTAATTTAACTTTTTTGAAAGGAGTTGGGACGAGTCACTGTAATGCATAATAGCACGCATTTCCAGAATTAAGCCTGTTTCATTTCTTTGTGCATCTCATTCCTAAATATTTGAATTCAGCCACTTCTTCAAAATTTCCCTTACTTGTCATTAACTGTCCATTTCCATTATATAATGTACTTCTGTGTGTGAACAAATGTTTAGTTTTATTGATATTTACTTCCAGCCCCAATTTCTTAGTGTTACTCAATAGAGTGTGCATGTTGGCAATGTGTGTACAAATGTTGTATTTTCTCATCAAGCTTAGGTTCCAATTTGATGGATGAAATCTATCAATAGTACCACATGACTTCTTAATATATGTATTGCAGAGGACTTCGATTTACTTGACTTATTTCCTAAGGGCAGCAGTAAAGTTCCTCCAGCGTACTTTGTTTTCAGCCAGTATTTCATTTGTTTCCAGCTTCTCCCTCTTTCCTTTGCTTCCTCCTCTACTGATCGCTTCCATGTTTTCCTAGAACATCTCCTCTTTCTTACTCCTTGCGCGTTCCAATCTAGTGCAATCTTCTCAATAGCTCCATCTGGTTTTCTCAACGTGTGGCCTATCCAATTCCACTTTCTTTCAATCTTTTTTTTTTTTTCATTTCATACATCTTAATGATGGGATAAATCATATTTGAAGAGAAAAATTATATACTCATGAATGGGGCAGGAATTAACAGCGTATATAAGAGAAGAATTTGCATTTAGATTGGAACTTGCTCTGGTAGTTCAGTCAGTAGATTATTGGCCTAGAAAGCCAAAGGTCCTGGGTTCAAGCTCCAGTCTGAGCATATAATTTTTCTCTTCAAATATGATTTAACCATATTAAATTAATGTTGGGAAGTAAACATTATGAGGTATAATCATTAAAATTCATCGGAGAACATATTGTTTAAACAACTCACCTCATAGGATTCATGCTTCCATGATATCGCGATTTCAAACATAGTCATGTTCATCTTCAGCCATGAATCCTATGAGGTGAGTTGTTTAAAAAATATGTTCTCCGATGAATTTTAATGATTTAACCAGTTTCTTTGTATTATTTGGTGAAATATTGGAGATTGTTTGGTTTTTCTCCACAGTTCTTCATTTGATAATATTTCTGGCCATCTTATTTTTAAAATATGCCTCGGGCATCTGTTTACAAAGGTCTGCATATTTTTATTTGTTGCTTTCCTACGATTAAAATTATTATTAAAATTTCCAACTCCATGAAGAATGAAACCCAGATCTGCTAGTCACTAGGCAGTCATTGGTTGTTCTGTGACCTTGACTGATATAAGAATTAAATTAATATTTTTAATACCTCACCTCATATCCTTTATTCTTCTAGACTGCGGTTTCGGATCTGTATCTCCATCATCAGTAGCCTCTCTTTGACCCGTTGTTATATCGTTTCTTGGTGGTTTTCTTCTTCCTTCTATTGGTGGACCAATGAAGCTTTGGATCAAATCAACATTAACGTGAAAAGATATATATAGGAAAAACAAAAAGAAACCTAAAAATTAGAACCAAAGAACACATAAGAAATGTTAAAAATGGAGAAATAGAAAAATCTGCAGTTGCTACTCATGTTTGGTCTGAAAAAACATAATATAAATTCAGACACTAAATTATTAAAACAGTTAGAAAATACAAAAGAGCTGACTATTTTGGGAAAAAATTTATATTCAGAAGAACAAAAACAGAGTTATGAATTTTGAAATACTGACGGAGCATGACCTTGTTTGGAGGTTCTTTGGCCAACCACAGGATGGGCTTGACATCGACACCCAGGTTGTGCAACATAATGCAACATAAATCAAACCAGTCTGGACAAGCTGATGATAAAACAGAATTGTTTTGAAACATGTTCAAGAACAAATCAACAATAATATTGAGGTAAGATGATCAGACTAAATATAATATAATTAACGAGAATTTCGAAATTCATGAGTTTTTCTTTTTTGTTTTTTTGGATGTGGATTTTTTTCCTAAACTGTGAGTTCTTTCTGTTTTGTGTATGTTTGATTAGGCTAGCTTATGTATCAATTAAATGTTTTTCAGACCAAACATGGGCCGCTACTGCTGACTTGTCCACTTCACCATTTTTGACATTTCTAAGATGTTCTTTCACCCTTGTTTTCAAATTTCTTTTTGTTTTTCCTATATAGATTTTGTCACAATTCTTGCATTTGATCTGATATATTCCTGATTTGTTTTCTTCTTCAAATCAGATCAAATTCAAGGATTGTGACAAAATCTATATAGGAAAAACAAAAAGAAATTTGAAAACAAAGGTGAAAGAACATCTTACAAATGTCAAAAATGATGAAGTGGACAAGTCAGCAGTAGCGGCCCATGCTTGGTCTGAAAAACATATAATTCATACAATAGCCAGCCTAACCAAACATACACATAAAAAAAAGAACTCACGGTTAAGGAAAAAATCCACATCCAAAAAAACAAGAAAGAAAAACTCATGAATTTCGAAATTCCTGCAAATTTTGATTTGATCCAGAGCTTCATTGGTCCATCAATAGAAGGAAGAAGAAAACCACCAAGAAACGACATAACAACAGTCAATGAGAGGCTACTGATGTGGAGATATAGCTCCGAAACTGCAGTCTAGAAGAATAAAGGATATGAAGTTAGGTATTACTTACTTACTCACTGTCACTATCGAACCCATAGGTTCATGGCCATGCAGACATAAGCTCTCCATACATGCCTATCCTGAGCTAATGCTTTCCAATCATTCCCTGTATAATCACTTCCCTCAAATCATAGTTAATGCTATTCTCCCACCTCATTCTTGGTCTACCAACTGGGCGTTTTCCCTCTGGCTTTCCTACAAGAAGCTTCCATGCAAGTCTTTCATTCCCCATACGTGCAATATGTCCTGCCCATCGCAGTCTACGAGACTTAAGTGTTCTTAATATATCTGGCTTCCTATAAAGACCATGTAGTTCACTGTTATGCAGTCTTCTCCATTCACCTGTCTGTTCATCTCCCTTTGGTCCAAAAATTTTCGTAAGTACTTTATTCTCAAATACTTGTAATCTCCTTTCCTCGCTTAAAGTAAGAGTCCATGTTTTGCAACCATATAATATAACTGGTAGAATAATAGTTTTATATATTTTCAGTTTAACATTTTTTGAAAGGAGTTGGGACATCAAGAGTCTCTGCAATGCATAATAGCATGCATTTCCAAAATTGAGCCTATGTTTAATTTCTTTGTGATTAATGTTCCTAGGTATTTGAATTCAGCCACTTCCTCAAAATTTCCCTCATTTGTCATTAGCTGTCCATTTCCATAATTTCTATGTGTGACCATACATTTAGTTTTATTGATATTTACTTCTAGTCCTAATTTCTTAGTGTTACCCAGTAGTGTGTGCGTGTTGTCCTTTAGTATCTCCTCGCCATCGGCCAATAGTACTACATCATCAGCATAAACTAACAGCTTATTAATACCATTCAGTTGTAAGCCTTCCTCATTCTCTAAAGATTTAATGGCATGCTCTAGTACAAAATTAAATAGTAGAGGAGATAGTGCATCTCCTTGCTTCAACCCATTCTGGATTTCAAAAGTGTCCGAAAACTGTTTGCCTACACACACCCTACTCTTTGTGCCATTTAGACACATTTGTATAAGACTAACTAACTTTTTAGGAATTCCGAACTCCAGCAGGATACTATGAGGTATTAAAAACATTAGTGTAATTCTTAGATTAAACCTCATAGTGATTTTTTCCTGTGAAAGTTAAATAAAGTCTTGGCTAATATATCTACATGCCCTTCCTTCAACCTCTCAGCCTGCAATAGCATTTTTCTTATTGGTCAACAGTAGGTTAGTTTCAATCATTTTACCATCGACTATGCTTTTTTATTTGCTCCGCATGTATTTTAATGTTACAGAAATGATAGCATTATTTTTTTTTTTCCAGTGAAAAATGAAAATTTAAATACAGTCTTGCCAATATTGGAAAAATACAAAGCTGTGAAGGAAGCTAATCAATTACTATCTCGTTCACAACACTGTTTGAATACATGTGGCTGCTCAGAGCAGCTTGTGGATGTCTGGCCCCATTCAAATCAAGAGCACTTCTGTATCTGGCTGCAGCTGTTTCAGATTTTTATATTCCATCTAATGAAATGGTTAGTGAGTATCTTTCTTCTGTTTATAACTAAATTAAAATAAAGAATAAATCTTATCTAATATCATAAATGAAAATGGATTTAAGATGAAGCATCTTTCCAAAAATACAGCAGTTTTCACATCGATAATTTAAGATAAAGATTATTTCGAGGCATGAAATGAAACACAGTTTTGATGTTTTTATTATTCATTTAATGCATCTCAATGAAGGATAAATTATATTTGAAGAGAAAAATGTATGCTCAGACTGGGGTTTGAACACAAGACCTTTCGCTTTCTATACGAATACTCCACTGACTGAGCTACCTGAGCATTCCAATCTAAATGCAAATTTTTCTCTTATACACTATTAATTCCTGTGTACCAAATGCTAAGAATCGTTGCTTGATCATGCAAATGGCGACGAAACTGGTCTGAGCATATAATTTTTCTCTTCAAATATACTGGGTACATTCATTTCAATGCTACATTCAAAGTTAGCTGATATGGTACGGAAAAGAGACCAACATAGTGAAGCAGCCCTTACTGTAATGTGAATAGCGTTCACGGGGTTTTAAAGGGGAAAAAAATTCATGTTTGTCAGCGGATGCCTGGATAGTTCAAAGGAAGACTGCCAGCATGAAAGCTGGAGATCCTGGCTTCAAATTCCGGTTCAGACATAACATTTTCTCATTAATTGTATTTCATCAGCATATTTTTGTATTATTACCTTAAAATCCATTCACTAATTATAAACATGATATTTAAAGTATTGATGAGTTTTCACTTCTCATATAAAAATCATAATATAATGTTGAATAATTAGTTATGATAGTGAAATAGTTTCTATCACATTGACTTATTTAAATAACATTGACTTTTATATTTCATGATACAAATCAACTGAATTATGAATTCTTCTTACCTCATACATCTACGTTTTTTTAACACAGAACTGCAGTATCGGGAAACATATCATTCCCATTTTCAGCTGTTTTCACAACTGTCAATTTTTTTATTATGCTGATAATTTTCTAAACTGCCATCTGGTGTAATTTTCAAGAACTTTGTAATCAAACTTGGTTCGTCTGGAACCTCAAAGTTCATGGTTTTTTTAATGTACATCTTTTCCCAAACTGTTAATTCCAAAGGTTTAGATAGATGTTTCAAAAGTTTTGCTTCTTTTTCAATTCTATGGTTCTCTAATAAACTATGTGCTGCTATTGCTGATTTTTCAATTTTACCATTTTTATGTTCTTTTTTGTGAGTGTCTAAATTCCTTTTTGTTTTTCCTATATATACTTTATTGCAATCTTTACAATTAATTTGATAAGTTCCAGATTTGTTATTGTCTGGGCTGTTAACTTTTTTATTAGTTAACAGAAAATTACCCAGGCTGAATTTTACCCAGTAATCTTCCGTTAACTAATAAAAAAGTTAACATCCCAGACAATAAAAAATTTGGAATTTATCAAATTAATTGCAAAGATTGCAATAATACATATGTAGGGGAAAAAAAGGGGAATTTAGACACTCACAAAAAATAATACTTTAGAAACACAAAAAATGGTGAAATTGAAAAATCAGCAATGGCAGCACACAGTTTATTAGAGAATCATAGAATTGAAGAAAGAAGCTAAACTTTTGAAACATCTATCTAAAACTTTGGAATTAACAGTTTGGAAAAGATATACATTCAAAAAAAAACTTTGAACTTCGAGGTTCCAGACTAACCAAGTTTGATTACAAAGCTTTTCAAAAGTACACCAGATGGCAGTTTAGAAAATTACCAGCATAATAAAAAATCGACAGTCGTGAAAACAGCTGAAGATGGGAATGAAATGTTTCCCGATAAAGCAGTTCTGTGTTAAAAAAACATAGATGTATGAGGTAAGAAGAATTCACAACTCATTTTATTCTTATTAAGAAAACCTCATAATGTAAAAATTCCCAAATTTATTATGTTTATTATATTTCAGCCCACACATAAGATGCAGTCAGCAGAAGGTCCACCTACAATTTCTTTGAGGCTTGTGCCAAAAATGCTAGAGCCATTAGTGAATATATGGGTGCCTAATGCTTATGTTGTTTCTTTTAAACTTGAAACAGATGAAAGTATTCTTGTGAGCAAAGCACGAGGTGCTCTGTCTAAGTATAAACATAAGGTATGTATGGAGCTGTTGTTAATGAATTTGTGAATCTAGGAAGTTATCTTCTCCTAAGTAATGCCACGAGTGATAAATTCATGACTCACTAAGTGAGGAGTGAATTTATCTAGAGAATTTGGAAATCAAGAGTGGCATTTGTTAGGACTATTTAACGAATAAAATTAAGCTGTTTACTCACAAATCATTATTTAACTATGGTTATTTTAAAATAATTATATATTTCATGTAAATGGCGATATTTGAAAACAAATGAGAAACGATTGGTATGCTTCAATTGCTTTTTTTGTTTATCACTGCAACCAGATCATACTATTTATTGCCAAAGGAACGCAATATTGTAAGAATGCTCTCTAGTGGAGAAAAAATGAATCACATCAAACTGTATATTAATTAATTTCTGATGTCGTATGATGTAAATATGACAATTATATTTTTCTGGATTATTAACTGGGAAAAATACATTTAAGAAAGTGCAAACAATGGTTTGTTTTTTTGATGGTATAATCAATTGCTACATATGTTTTTATATTAACTCCTGCAAGCGCTATGTGTTGACATCCATGTACTATATATGTACTATATATTTCTTAGTGAGTCAGTCACTGCAAAATAATGGTCAGACCTGTTCAGAATATTAAAAAGGAGGAGCTTTCTTTAATATGGTAAATTTAACATTAATAAATATTTGGTGAAACACGACTGTGATTGGTTGTAAAACAGAAATCATTTAAACATGAATGGTCATTGACTCCCATTTGGGGCATGAGTTAAATAGTCACTACAATTTTGACACTAGGTCACAAGATAACAGTCTGATAACAACGGCAAGGATTTTAATGCACTAAAAGTTAAGATTCCAGTACTGATAGTATAAATTATTCAATTGTTTTTGTGTGAAACCAAGCCAAAAGACAATCAGAAGTCTAACCTCTCATAGTATTCACCTATGTGAAACCAAGACAAAAACAGTCAGAAGTCTTACTTCTAATTATACTATATTACAATCTTAACTGTCCACCACCACCGTGGTCTTGAGGTAGCATGCTGCCTTGTCACGCAGCAGGCCCGGGTTCGATCCCTGCTTGGAACAAGTTTCCTGGGTGACGTTTTTTCGGGGTTTTTCCTCACCTGTAAGAGAAATGTCAGGATACTTTAAGGCCCAAACATCATCTGGCCATCAATATCATATTCACCTCATTAGATTAAATTTAGGTTTAAGGCCTCTCCTGGAGCATCATTACCCATCATCATCACACATCATATCATTGGGGCAGCGTAACCCTCTCCTTCCAGGCGCCCCAACCTCAGAAGTGGGTTACAGTATGCCAATGCCAGGAGAGAATACCTGAAATGTCGAATGACAAACAGTTGGCATTGAATAAAAAAAAAACAATCCTAACTTTTACTGTATTAAAATCCTTGCCCTGCTGATAACAATACCTCTTTGCAACACTTCTTTTTTATTCTAATTATTTCACAGTAGCTAATGCCTGTCACTAGACACATTTAAGTCTAGCTTTAGACATTTATTTGCTGTTAAATAATTGTTCTCTCTTAAATAATGAAATTTATCTATCTCATTAATAGCTCAATTTCTTTATGCTTTTATTATTCATTTCATACATCTCAATGATGGATAAATCACATTTAAAGAAAACAATTATACACTCAGACTAGGGCTTGAACCCAGGACCTTTGGCTTTCTAGGCCAATACTCTACTGACTGAGCTACCTGATATAATTTTTCTCTTCAAATATGATTTATTCATCATTGAGATGTAAGAAATGAATAATAAAAACATTGAAAGAAGCCGTACTGGTTTCATAATGTAATGTAAAAATCCCAAATAAATGTCTTCTCAATAAAGCCGCCTCCATTTGCAAGATAGAAGCAAAAGGTTTCATAGCATTTGGTGCATGGGAATTAACAGCATATATGAGAAAAATGTTCATTTAGATTGGAACTTGCTCAGGTAGCTCAGCCGGTAGAGTTTTGGCCTAGAAAGTCAAAGGTCCTGGATTCAAGCCCCAGTCTGCATATAATTTTTCTCTTCGCATATAGTTTTAATTTTCATTTTTACTTTCCTTACTTGCACTTTTAACGTCTTATTCATTACATTTTGAGTAAATCAACATAATATATCGGGATCCAGAATTACACATCACATCACAGTGATCGAGTCAGAAGCACTGTATGCAGCAGAAACACTAACCATAATTTCCAAGTTGAATGGAGAAACTTGAGCTAAAGGAAAGGAAAATTTTAGGACCAAAATTTCAAGACAATAAAATAATATACATCAAGAAAGAAACACTCTACAAAAAAGTTGAAAACCTTTCAGATACTATGTAAAAAAGGAAAATAAATTTTTATGGTCATTTTCTCAGAATGAAATTTAACAAATTAACCAAACAAATCTTTGATTTCTTCCATAATTGCAAAACAAAACCCAACTGGTTTAAAGGAACTGAAAAAAGACCTAATAGAAGTAAAGATTACAGAAAATTCACTAATCAATCTAACAGCTAAATTAATTATTCAACATGAAAACAAGGTCCCAAGATAATTCTAACAAAAATCCAAACCTATTATCTCGGAAGAAGAGAGCAAAAGATGATCAGAAAGAATAAAAAAAGCTGGGCACTATGAATGGAACAACATACAGACAAATGATTGATCCAACATGCCCCAAAGAGGATGAAACAAAAAAAATGTTTATATATATATGGGTATTATATATAATAATTGAATTGGAAGCATTCTTTTTAATCATTTATGTCTATTAACTGGAAATCTCACGTAAGAAGAATGAGCAGAACAAGAATACCACATCAAATCTTAAATTACCAGCCACCAGGCAAGAGATCTTTGGGCAGACCCTTCAAACGTTGGATTGAGACCATAACAGTCCACTAGGTCTATCATATGAAAGGAGGAAGAAAAACTTAGTTATTCCCTGAAAATCATCCTGCCATCATCATCATCCTTCACCGGTGTGGAAAGCAACGGGAAGCTACCACATTTATAATTCCCTAGTAAAGCTGCAAAGCATAGCATGAAAATGCTATGATTGCAGTGAAAAACCTGCCCTCGGGCAGAATTACTATAGATGGAACTTAGTTAAGAGACCATTTCTCCATAGCACAACAGGCATAGAAGGCCCTTGGCCTCACGTCCAAATGTGTTAATCACACAGATGGATGATCATCCTACCAGTGTAGGGGTGATATGTAGTCAGCATGTCTGATCCCCCAGTTTATTTAGCTGGTTTTCTTAACCTGAAGCCACTACTTATTGTAGTTACCCAAATTCCCCATGATGTTGGGTGGACACCAGTTTCATACTGGCTGAAATTCCATTGAGAAAATTTTTCCCCCAAGGAGACTTGAACTAGCACAAGTCTCATATCTGCAACAAGGCATCATGTCTTAAACCACACGAGTACAGGCACAGGACAGTTACCTTGTGTTGCCACATTTCAGTTATTGTGACCTAAACTAGGACTTGTCGCAAAGATTGTAGCGTGTTCATAATGCTTGAGTTAATTTTATTTTCAACATCTGCTGTTATAATTATATTACCAAACACTTCAATAATCTCTCTTGTCTCCGTCTTAGTGATAGGTGGAAATTGCCCTCTCTCACACTTTTTTTCAAGCTTCTCAATTCCTACACTCCTAGTTACCTGGCATCTAGTTTTGAGAAGTTATCTTGTTAACACTAGGTCACAAGTTAACAGTCTGCTAACAATTCCTCTTATTCTACTTCTTTCACAGTAGCCTGTGCCTGCTTCTGGAATGACCTCCCTCAAGATATCGGGGGTTGCCGCACACTTAACATTTTTAAGTCATGTTTATACAATTACTTGTAAAATTATTAATTTTTTCTCCAGAACTAAATTTATTGTATGTCATTAATAGTAATTTTTAAAATTCTTCTATCTTGTACATTTTATATCACATTCGTTAAATGTAGAGTAAATCAAAATATATTGTAAATAGTGATTGTATTGTAGATATATTATATAATCATTTTGTTTGTTGTAATTTAGATGTAACAGTTAATTTTTATAATTAATGGTAAAGAGAAACATTTTTGCCTGAACCAACAAACTCTGAACCTTCAGCTTTCCATGCTGGTAAAGAGAAAATGTTTTCAATGTTTTTATTATTAATTTCATACATCTCAATGATGGATAAATCATATTTAAAGAGAAAAATTATACGCTCAGACCGGGACTTGAACCCGGGACCCTTGGTTTTCTAGTCCAAGTGCTCTACCATTTGAGCTACCTGAGCAAGTACCGATCTAAACGCAAATCTTTCTCTATATACGTTGTAATTCCTGCCCCAAATGCTTTGAAGCCTTTGCTTCTATCTTTGCAAATGGTGGCTCCTATATTAAGAAGACATATTTGGGAATTACACATTACGATGTATGAAATTAATAATAAAAACATCGAAAATAGCCGTACTGGTATTTATAATGTAATGTATAATTCCCAAATATGTCTTCTTAATATAGGAGCCGCCATTTGCAAAGATAGAAGCAAAGCTTCAAAGCATTTGGGGCGGGAATTACAACGTATATAGAGAAAGATTTGCGTTTAGATCGGTACTTGCTCAGGTAGCTCAAATGGTAGAGCACTTGGACTAGAAAACCAAGGGTCCCGGGTTCAAGTCCCGGTCTGAGCGTATAATTTTTCTCTTTAAATATGATTTATCCATCATTGAGATGTATGAAATTAATAATAAAAACATCGAAAATAGCCGTACTGGCATTTATAATGTAATGTATAATTCCCAAATATGTCTTCTTAATATAGGAGCCGCCATTTGCAAAGATAGAAGCAAAGGCTTCAAAGCATTTGGGGCGGGAATTACAACGTATATAGAGAAAGATTTGCATTTAGATCGGTACTTGCTCAGGTAGCTCAAATGGTAGAGCACTTGGACTAGAAAACCAAGGGTCCCGGGTTCAAGTCCCGGTCTGACCGTATAATTTTTCTCTTTAAATAAGAAAATGTTTTGCCTAAACTGAGAATCGAACCCTGAGCCCTGAAGCATAGAAAGCTGAAAGTTCAGAGTTCGATTCTCAGTTCAGGCAAAAAAATTTCTCTTTACCATTAATTACAATAAATTTAGTTGTGTACATTAATTTACTTATTTCAATCATAGTAATTTCTTTAGCTTCTTAATATTAATTTAATAATTTTTATATTTTTATCTAACCTTGTTGGGTGGTAGACAAGGCCTTAAGGCCTTAGTTCTGCAAGGTAAAATGAAACAACTATCATTATTATTATTATTATTATCATTATCAGTATTATTAAACTTGGATAGAAGGGGTACAAGCAGCTATGAATATCAGAGGATTGGAGAAAGATCAATGGATGGACAGAGAGGAATGGTGTTTGGTCTCCGGAAGACGGCGACAGCTGCCATGATACCGGATGATTATCATTATTATTAATATGTTACTCGTTAAGGGCTCTTCTGCAGAAGGTTGGATCAAATATTCGCTATGTGGACATTTTTTTAATTATATTAAATGAATGTTGAGAAGTAAACATTATGAGGTATAATCATTTTTTTTTGTCAAATGCCTCCAGGTTGTCTTTCGACATTCCTGGTATTCTCTCCTGGCATGGCATACTTGTAACCCACTTCTGAGGTTGGGGCACCTGGAAGGCAGGGTTACCTTGCCCCGATGATATGATGGGTGATGATGATAGTGGTGTGCCAGGAGAGTCCCTAATAATAAGCTTAATCTAAGATGAATATGAATGATGATGATTGTGATGGCCATATGATTTCGGGGACCGTTTGGGCCTTAAAGTTTCCCTGACATTTGTCTTACAGTTGAGGAAAAACCCCGATGAAAACCCACCCAGAAACACTGTCCCGACTGGGGATTGAACCCGGGCCCGCTGCGTGACAAGGCAGCACGCTACCTCGAGACCACAGCGGTGGTCATTAAAATTCTTCGGAGAACATTTTGTTTAAACAACTCAGCTTATAGGATTCATGCTTCCATGATACCGCGATTTCAAACACAGTCGTGTTCATCCTCAGCCATAACTCCGATTGACAAAATTTTTCGGCCGTCAACTGTTCTATTGTCACCATCTTCATAAATTCAACCATAGATGGTAGCACTGAAGATGGTGACAATAGAACAGTTTTGACGGCCAAAGAATTTCGTCAGTCGGAGTTATGGCTGAGGATGAACACAACTGTGTTTGAAACCACGGTATCATGGAAGTATGAATCCTATGAGGTGAGTTGTTTAAACAAAATGTTCTCCAATTAATTTTTTCAATTATTAAAATTAATTTTAATTATTGTTTTTCTTTGATGCAGATGGTGATTGGGAATATGTTACAGACCCGTAAAACTAAAGTAATGTTGGTGTTTCCTAATACAAGTAGTGAAATTTCCCTCAGCTGTGAAGAAATAGAAAACGGAATTGAAATTGAATCCAAAATAGTGTCACAAGTTATTGAAAATCATAATTTATTTATATCTTAATGTATGAGATTGAAGGGACCGACTGGTGAAAATGTTGAAAAAATACATTTTTGTTTATTTGCTTTTTAATAACTCTGATTCTTTATGATCATTTTCATGTAAGAATGTTTGTTGTAGGAGCAAAATTGAGTCCATTACGTAAGAGTATAAATATTCTTGCACATATAGTCAGCATTACTAGTTAAACTATAAAATGCATTTTTTTCTGTTTTCATTTTTTTTTTTTTTTTTACTTTTCCAAAACTTAAAAATGCTCCTTACAATGCAATTTTTATGCTATCAAAGTGAAATTTTGTGGTTAGACTCTCCAATAAATGCTAATTGAAATTTGTTATACAGTTGCTAGTCTAAAACACGTGTTCTTTTAAATTGAGATGGAAAAAATAATTAAGAGTGATAAAACAATATATAATTTTTTTTTCAAAAAATTAAAAATAAGCAGTATCCTCGCTTTATGATTTTTTTTTGCATAGCAAATGTGTTTAGTGGAATCATAACGAATCTGAATCTCAAATTTCATGGGAAAATATTTAAAAATGCAACGTAAGGAGCATTTTTTAGAAAACATTAAAAAAATACTTTTAAAAAATCATAATTCTGAAACTTTTCTACTTATAAACTCCAAACTTCACAGATATGCTTCTATAAATACATAATATATGTGCTAAAAATTTCAAAACAATCAGATGAAAACTAAAAAAAAAAAATTCAAGTTCACCAGTCGGTCTCCTGAAGAGCCAAATTCATAGACATCACTTATATGCTATGTAACTGATGCCCGTAATTAATAAGCAAAAGCTTATAGTAGTTTACATTTAAAAATTCAAGCACTTATAGTGATTGGAGATGTAGCAGCGTGCTTTGATGGTAGTTTATGTTTGATGGAAAGGCTGTATTACAATCAGTTTGTTACCAAACCAACTAACATTTCCATCAGTTATAAGATAAGTAATCAGTTTATGTCCATTTTCTCAATCAAAGAAACAAGAATAATGTTTTATTTTAGAAGGTAATATTTTGAGGTTCTTTTAATCAAGTTATTTTGAGTCTGTAATATCTTATCTCAATTTAATGTTTACTTGTTCTTGAACATGTTTCAATTAGTCTTCTAATCATCCTCGGCATGGCCAGCATGGCATAGTCGACATTAAATTGAGGTAAGATATTACAGAAACAAGAATAACATAGTGAAATATGGAAAATAATTTTCAACATTATATTTGAAAAGAAAAATATACGCCTAGACTGGGGTTTGAACCCAGGACCTTTGACTTTCTATGTCAATGCTCTTCCATGCCCCAGTCTAGGCGTATATTTTTCTTTTCAAATATAAATTTGTCCATCATTAAGGTGTTTAAAAACGAATAATATTAACATTAATTTTCAACAGTTTGACATATAGATTATTAAATGTTCCACTAAATGAAGAAATTTTTGAACATAGCTAATTTAAATGGTTTTGGAAAGGAAATAATTATAAATAAATTAAAGAAATTCAGACAACGAAAAAGATTAAAAGAATACACCACCCTGCAATCTGATTCAAAGAAATTAAAACAATTTAAGAAAATTACTTATCATTCTGAAATATGTAACAAATTTCAAAAAAAAAATTTCAAGAAATTGAATGTTACATTGGCACTGATAAATAAATTTAGCCTTGGTAATCTATTAATAGCAATAAGAAATTGAACATCCCAGATAGTAAATAATCTGGAATTTATCAAATTAGTTGTAGAGACTGCAATAAAGTATGCATAGGTAAAACAAAAAGGAATACTTTAGAAATATTAAAAAATGGTGAAATTGAAAAATCAGCTATTGCAGCACATAGTTTGTTGGAGTGTCATAAAATTGAAAAAGAGGCCAAACTTCTAAAACGTTTCGAAAAACTTTAGAACTGACATGATACATATTCAGAACAACAATTTAAATCCATGAATTTTGAAATTCCTGGTGAATGGGACCTGATCTCGAAGTTCATTAAATCAACAGCAGATGGCAACGTTATAGATGGAGATTCCAACAAAAATCCAGTAGTCGTAATGTCGGTTGAAAATGAAAGGGATATGTCCTTTTGAAAACTGCAGTTCCAGTGTTTAAGAAAATATAAAATATGAGGTAAGATGTAAAAAATGACTCAATTTATGAAGAATAATTTGTAACTGAATTTATCAAACTGAAATCTTCTCTTCACCCATTCGCCTCTGAAGACAGTTCTACCCCTGTCTAAGTTAAGGCTGTCAATTCTGATAGTACATTCAAGAATTTAGCTCATTTGTTGACCTGTTGAATACCATCCAGAAGTGTTTCGAATGCACGTGCTGGTATCATACTTTAATTCCGTCCGACTTCATGTTCAGACTTAAAAGTAAAGTTGAGATTTCTTAGGACGGGTTACTAAGTTATTCCAGTGGTAGGACTGCTACCTTTTAGTCTCTGCACAGACATTAGGATACCGCATTTACTCAGTACCTGATGGAACTGTTAAACCGCCGTGACTCGGTCCTCAGAGCCAGAGTTGTACCACGAGAAGGTGAGGATGAGAGAGGTTTTGTTGTACATCACTACCCCTTACAACCCATCAATATGTATATCTGCAATATTTTGTACATCCTTTAAAAGGCACAATATTTTCGATGTTTTTATTTAAATTAATATTTTCCAAATCTGGATAGAATATAATTTAAGAAAAAAAATCTTGGTTCAAGCGTTAATTTTTCTTTCTTAAATTAGATTTCAATTAACAAATTTATCTGAATGGATTATGGTTACCTTTGATTCTGAGATTCACATGATGGATATTTAGGGAAGTAAAGCCATGAGCCCCATCTTATAGATTCAAGCAATAGAGTCCGCCGTGCTGACTCAGATGGCAGCAGGCCCATTTTCAATACCTGACAGGGTTAAAAATTTCAATTGTTAATTTAATTGTTAAATTTTCAATCTTGGTGCCAGAAGAGGTGAAGATGTACAATTATATAGCCTGCTGTACAGCACATAAATCACATCTCATTTGCTGTTATTCGGCTTTCATATCTTCTTCGTATTGTCCATGCTTCCTGCTCGTGGAGCAACCTGCTATTACAAATCAGGCTCTGAGGACAGAGTACTGGCAGTATAACCACATCAGGGAATGCTACATTAGTGGGAACTCTACAATAATACCCCTTGGGCCAGCAACCCATTGGCAGAAAATTTACACTTGCTTTCAAGTCTCAAACCAAGCCTCGAATGAACCTTTGCGAGATTAAGGATACGACATGATGATCATATTCAATTTCCAAAAATGCAAAAGTTGTTTCATATCTGTATAGTTTCTTTTGCGTGTGGAAGTTGCAATTTCTGTTTAATTCAATAGTAAATTGAAGAGAAAAATTTGCATCTAGATTGTAACTCGCACTGGTAGCTCAGTTGGTAGAGCATTTGGCCTGGCAAGCCAACGGTCCTGGGTTTGAGTCTCGGTCTGGGCAAAAAATGTTTCTTCAAATATAGTAAAAACGTGCATTTGTTCCTATGGTTACAAAATACTGTTAAATTTAAATTGCAACCCTGGACATAAAAAATTTAGCTTCCTGTCAAAATTATGATAAAAATATGAAAAATTAAATAAGTAATGCCACGAGTGGTTTCCAATTTATCTAGAGAATTTGGAAATCAAGAGTGGCATTTGTTAGGATTATTTAACAAATAAAATTAAGCTGTTTACTCACAAATCATTATTTAAAAATAGTTATTTTAAAATATTTATATATTTAATGTAAACGGCCATGTTTGAAAACAAATTGGAAATGTTTGTTATGTTTCATTTGTTCATCCACTGCAAACAGATCATATTATTCATTGCCAAATAGGATTGCAATATTGTAAGAATGCATCCTAGTGGAGAAAAAATGAAACCTCAAATTGTTAATAACCTATAATGTTAGTTATAAATTAATTTCTGATGTCCTATGATGTAAATATGTCAATTATATTTTTCTGGAACATAAATACCTGGGAAATAAGTTTAAGAAAGTGCAAACAGTGGTTTCTTTTTATGGTGGTATAATCAATTGCTATAAATTTGTTTCTATTATATCCCACAAGCGGTACTTGGTTACATTCGTGCACTATATATACAATCTGGTAGCGACATGCGTTCTATGATTCTTACATCTTAATATATAAATTGCTATATTCAACATATTTATTAGAGAGTCAGTCAATGCAAAATAATGCTCTGGCCTGTTCAGAACATTAAAAAGGAGGAGTATTCTTTAATATAATAAACTTAAGTTGAATATCGAGGTAAAACACGACTGTGATTAGTTGTAAAACAAAATTCATTGAAATGTGATTGGTCATTTAATCCCATTTGGGGCACGAGTTAAATAGTCCATTTAATTCTGATTATTAAATCAATAGTTTACTATATATACCTAATCTAAAATTTCAGAGAAAGTGAGGTAAAGGTGAATTTAATGTGTTTCCAGATTTTTTTTATATGAGGGACATAAGGTGTTTTCCTTTATTTTAACAGTATTTGAAGTTATTTTTAGGGAAAAAATGTAATATTTTTATAATATTGTATATACTTATAACTATTATTGTTACCTACTATATTTTTATTGCTTTTATTCTCTTTGAAATATATTGTTGAGAGAAAATTGTGTCGAGTTTTTTTGCTCATTCGTTTTTAATTTTGTATATTGGCCTTATTGGCCCATATTGTTTGGTAATTATTTATAACTTTTATAGGGATTAATCACTATGAAGTTCAATTTATGATAAAATCAAATGTTTCCTACCTCTCCTCATATAAATCTTCTAAGTAGATCGCAATTTCGAGACCATAACGGTCTCATCTTCAGTACAATCTTGGCAACTGATGTTATGTCAATCGGAAGAAACACTTCTTCTTCCCTCTGGATCAGGTCAGGATTTGCAGGAATTTCGAAGTTCATGAGTTTTCCTTTGTTTTTCTGGATGTGGATTTTTTCAAACCATGAGTTCCTTTTGTTTATCTATTTGTTAATTAGATAATTAAATCTAATTGAATCAAAAGCCAGTCTAATTAAACAATTAGATAAACAAAAGGAACTCACGGTTTGGGAAAAAATCCACATTCAGAAAAACAAAAGAAAACTTATGAACTTCGAAATTCCCGGCAAATCCACAGGTACATCAGTCCGATCAACATAACATCAGTCGCCAAGATTGTACTTAAGATGAGACCATTATGGTCTCGAAATTGCAATCTGCTTAGAAGATTTATATGAGGAGAGGTAGGAAATATTTGATTTTATCATTGGTAATTATTGTCTGTTCAACAGATCTGTGCCCCTGTAAGATATGCAAACTAAAGCCTACTTCCTTTTCTGCCTCGGCAAATCATTTCCCTCCTTGCATTCCTATCTCGCATTATTCAATATTCAAGAGCCATGACACTGGGGGAAGTTTGGCAACATCCCTACTCGATAAGTTACAGTTGGCTGCTGTTTGATGTAGTGGGAGAGGAGTGCAGTGAAATGATGCGAGTATAGACGTACTTTTCTAAGAACGATGTCAGTGCTGTAGGGGCACAGATCCGTTGGTCTGAGTAAACATACAAATTCCAGCCCTAATGATAACGCATATTCCTGCTAGGGCCAATTGCCAATGTTTGCTCACGTATAAGGGGATTCTATCCCAAGAGTCTATCTACATTAGTGGGTAAGTTAGGGTGAGAAAATGGGCTAGTTTGTACACCAGATTAGTTTAGTGTTCACTTGTTTGTTAGCAGGTTTTTGTGATAAGTTGGTTACACTGTCTGAGCAATGACTATTTTAGGTTAGTTTGAGCTAACTTCTCACTTTAAGTCATTTTTCGCATTTTTTTTTTGTGGGAAAAATCAACATACATTTCTCCTGGGTAATTATTGACATTAATATAATAAATTTGGGAACTTTTACATTATGAAGTTTTCTTAATAAGAATAAAATAAATCAAGAATTCTTCTTACCTCATACATCTATGTTTTTTTAATACAGAACTCCAGTATCGGGAAACCATCTTCAGCTGTTTGGGAATGATGTTTCCCAATACTGCAGTTCTGTGTTAAAAAAACCATGGATGTACAAGGTAAGAATCCACACAATTTATTTGATTCTTATTAATTATTGACATACTATGACAAATTGTGTAAGATTTCAATTAAAATTCTTTATATCTCACCTCATGTCCAGTCTTCTAATTATACCAGTTTCAAAACCTACATGGTTTCATCTTCAGTAATATTCCTGAAAATGAAACCACCTAGATTTCAAAACCCATATAATTAGAAGACTGGATATGAGGTGAGGTATAAAAGATTTTAATTTTAATCTTAAAATTTGTAGTGATTTTTTCTATAAAAGTTCAGTACACAAGATTAGTTTATAGTTTATTAAATAATATGCATCTGATATAATAAATTTGGGAATTATGAGGTTTTATTAATAAGAATCAAATGAATTGTGAATTCTTCTTACCGTATACTTCTATGTTTTTTTAACACAGCACCGCAGTATCGTGAAAACAGGCGACGATGGGGAGGATTATTCTCCGATACTGCAGTGCTGTGTTAAAAATACATAGAAGTATGAGGGTAAGAAGAATTCACAATTCATTTGATTCTTAATATGCATCTGATTTATTTTGTTAGGTTAGGAAGAAGGAAGTTGGTGTACATCCATTTATTATAAACATTTGGGAATTCATTTTAAAATGCAATAGGAAGTAACATTAAGAGGTTTATTTAATAATTATCACCCTTGGGCACACAACAAATTTCAAAAGATTTTTGAAAAATTTAATATTAGCTTAGCACCAAAGAATGATTATAGTTTAAGTAAACTAATAAAAATGAAAAGATTGATGATGGTAAAAAATCAGGAATATATCAAATAAAATGTGCAGACTGTGATAAGATATACATAGGGGGAAAAAAAGAAATTTAATCATTGGAACTAGAGTACACATAAATGTAAAAAAGGAGGAAGTAGAAAAATCTGCAGTGGCTGCTCACGTTTGGTCAGAAAAACACAAAATAGATGTAAACACAAAATTAATAAAACAGAAAACAAAAATGAACTCACCATATGGGAAAAACTCTATGTACAAAAAAACAAGGAAAGAATTATGAATTTTGAAATTCCCAGAGAAAACCCCCATTAGTAAATTCTTGGACCAGGGACAGAGAGAGCATGAGTCAAGAATCAGGGCCGATAACTTGAGAAAAATCAGTCTGTAACCGCTGACAATGGGGCTCAGAAGCCTTGAAACATATGTTCGACAAAAATCAACCATAAGAGGTAAGAATGTACAGACTAAATGTCTTAATTGGGGGCACGCCGTAGCGTAGTGGTTAAGGCACTGCGCTACAAGCCGGAAGGTCGAGGGTTCGAGTCCCAGTGGGGGTCAGGATTTTTAAACTGACCCAAACCTTCTGGCGGCACTATGGCCCTGGGGTCGACTCAGCCTCTAACTGAAATGAGTACCAGACGCTTGTTCTGGGGTAAAGGCGGCCGTCACGCAGGGCTGACAACCCGGCTGACATCAAGTGCCGATTGTCAAGAAAAAGTGGGAGCCTTAACCTCCTACTACCCCAAGGGCCTCCTGAGGCCTGTAGTGGGATCACTTTACCTTTACCTTTAAATGTCTTAATTATTTGGGAATTTATTGCAAAAGTTGGTAACACAGACTTCAGTGCTGCCTAATGCAAGCTACATCAAACATTTGCACATCTCATGCATGTGCACTGCGATGCTGCAGAACTTAGAAAAGTTTGTGAGCAACAAATACTAGACTTTTTCTAAATGATTAATAAAAACTTTAAGTTAACTTAAACCCTGCTTTAGCCAAACAATGTCAGATGCTTCACAACTTTTTTTGTTTTAAGGCCACCTGAGCATTCAGCCCACTTCAGTGTTATTTTACTCGAGGAGTACTATGGAAGAAATTTGGCAATTCTTGTTAAAAGTAACATATACATCGTAAAACATTTTTTTGCAAAGTTTCAATGCTCTGGGGCACTTCTAAGGCTCCCTAATTAGATCATATTTAGAAGGCTGTGTGCTAGTGTCTATTTTAACTGCATGAAAATTTGTAGTTTTTCCACATTTTTATTTTCACATTGTTTTTACACATTCAAAACAAAATAGAATCTACAATTTTAAAGCTAAAAAGTTGAAATTTTGACCACATGTTCTAAAGATTATGAACAATAACACTGGTCAACAGTGGTTTTGTTGCCCTTGATATAAGATTAATTTTGGATATATTTATGCTCACAATTAATGAAACTATCAATGTTTTGAAAGATTTGCTCTGGTTTTTTTTTTAATCTTTATTTTCATTTTACACTACAAAAATCGGAAAATATGAAAAAATATAACATTTATAATGTCAATTGTTTTTTTGAAAAATTAGTATGCACTGACGTAAATAGAAAAATATTGAAAACTTCAGTGAAACACCTTTTATAAGATTTTCTTCTATAATTTTTAGGGGACAATCTCTTTTTAAAGTCCAGCAGTAATCTGCCATAATGTGACGGTCCCATCTACCCTGATACCTTTCCTCCATTACTTTTAGATCCTAGTGAAAGCGCACTCCCTGTTCATCGCTATAATTTCCTAAATTATCCAGAAATCTATCCAGATGACTGGAGAAAGTGTAACTTTATACTCATATTTGTTCCCAGAATCTTGAAGCTTATCAACATGTTTTGCACAATTTCTTTATAATTTGGTGCTTTATAGTTACCTTGGAAATTTTCTACTACCAATACAAAACCCTTCCAAGCTTCACTTTCCGAAAGTCATAACTGATAAAATTTGCATCTTTCATCAATTGCCGAATTTGAGGACCATCAAATATTCTGCCTTTGAACTTTTGCACACTGAGCTTATGAAATTTTCTACAAATGTATTTGAAACATTTTCCTTTCTTGTCCTACGATCTGATGAATTGTTTTATCATATCCAGATACATGTCATGAGTACTTTAATTTTGTCAAATAACTGAGTTCACGGCCGATGTGCGGAGTGAGGGATGTGAGAATGGGGATCACATGATGTTTGTATACGCGAAAAAAATGCACAGAAATCAAATCGTGACTGGAAACAAATTTCATTAGTAATAAGCCGTTTACTGTCAAAGATATAAGATCCGCAAAAATTATGAAAGCTAGAGCACTTTCATGAATATATTCGTAAACTGTGCACTTGAAAACATAGAAATTCGCTAAGATATCCAGAGCAACAACTTTTTTTTTTTGTAGAGCTGTGTAACTATGCATGAAAGTAATTAAATGACTACTTTTCAAAATAAAAATATTTATGTGGAGTCTTAAAAATTTTGAATTCTAGATTAGGTGAAGACATGGTATATTTTTCTCCATTTATTTTCTACATAGCGATATCTTTCTAATGCATGATTTTTTATAAGTCTATCTATAATGGCATAGCCCATTGTTGAGGCATAGCCTCTTCTTTCTTAGGAGTTACTAGACTAAGTTAATTTTTAGTTACATTATTTGCTCATAGATGTCATGAATGGCATGCAATCTACACAGAGACTCAATGGCAACTAAGGTATTACTAGGATGTTGATGTCAGTAAATTTTGCTTATAGGCCTTTTTATTCAAGCTTAACGATCTTTTACGAGGCTGCAAATCTTCAGACTTGGGACCCACGGCTTAAAGTCCCTCCAGGAGAACTTGCTCCTTGGATTTTTCCGTCCTAAAAAATCCATTGACCTCGGCCAGGTTTGAACCTGTGACCCTCAGGACCAGAGGCACATTTTTTATAAGTATCTCAATATATTATAAAAATTCAACCATTTTCCTTGAAAACTATAAATAATATTTTATAATGAATTCAGACTTTTTTTTTTTAAATGGAAACACAGTAACTCAAAAATCATGAGGGATCATAAAAATAAACTTCACGGCACGAAAGGCCTAGAAGGCCCTTGGCTTACCAGTGAGGCTGCTGCCTTATATTCACATGTATTAATCACAGAGGTAGACGACCATCCAGTCAGTGTAGGGGTGACATGTGGTCAGCATGTTGGATCCCCCAGCCGTTATAGCTGGTTTTCTCAACCTGGAGCTGCTATTTATTGTAGCTACCCAAATTCCTCACAATTCTGGGTGGGGACCAGTCCCATACTGGCTAAAATTCCATGAGAAAATATCTTCCCCCATAGGGACTCAAACTAGTGCAAGTCCCTTAGCTCTGTCCCAAGGCATCTTGACTTAACCACTCGGCTATGGCGCAGGACCTTGAACCTCACAGGAACAACATTGTTTACTGTGCACTCCATAGCATAGATGGGTAAGGCAATAAATGACCATCAAGCCAGAAGTTGAGGGTTCGAGTCCTGGTGGATCAGAATTTTTGAATTGACCCAAACCTTCTGGCAGCATCATAGCCCTGGGGGTCGACTGAGCCTCTAAATGAAATGAGTACCAGACAAATTCTGGGGGTAAAGGCAGCTGTCATTAAAGCTGACAACCCGATTGACGTCAATTGTCTAGGAAAGTAGGAGCATTAACCTCCTACTACGCTACCAAGTAGCCTCCTAAATCCTGCAATGAGATGCATCTTCCCATCCAAGTTATATCTTAGTTGCCTACTACACCTCTTCCAAGCTAAGTTCCAGTTGTAATGTAAAATCAAATGTACAGACTGCATTTTCATTGGTCAAATAACTGTTTACCTTTAAGCATGTAAGAAAATGTAGTTCACTTTCTAACACTCAAAATAAATTATGTATTATCTAGCAATTGTCTATATAAGTTATATGGGAGAATTTAAAATATATATATATATATATATATATATATATAATTACAATTCTAACATATTAAATAAATAAGCATTTCATTATATTTGAAGAGAAAAATTTTCGCCTAGACCGGGACTCGAACCCGGGACCCTTGGCTTTCTGGGCCAAGTGCTCTACCAACTGAGCTACCGAGGCGAGTTACGATCTAGACGCAAATTTTTCTCTTATGTACGTTGTGATTCCCTCGCGCCAAATGCTTGAAACCATAGCTTCTATCTTTGCAAATGGCGGCTTCTTAGTTAAGAAGACATTTATTGGGAATTTAACACTACTTTATAGCCAGTAGGGCTTCTATTGACGATTTTTATTATTAATTTAACACTTCTCATAGAAGGATAAATTATATTTGAAGAGAAAATTCTAGGCGAAAATTTTTCTCTTCAAATATAATTTATCCTTCCATGAGAAGTGTTAAATTAATAATAAAAATCGTCAATAGAAGCCCTACTGGCTATAAAGTAGTGTTAAATTCCCAATAAATGTCTTCTTAACTAAGAAGCCGCCATTTGCAAAGATAGAAGCTATGGTTTCAAGCATTTGGCGCGAGGGAATTACAACGTACATAAGAGAAAAATTTGCGTCTAGATCGTAACTCGCCTCGGTAGCTCAGTTGGTAGAGCACTTGGCCCGGAAAGCCAAGGGTCCCGGGTTCGAGTCCCGGTCTAGGCAAAAATTTTTCTCTTCAAATATAATTTATCCTTCTATGAGAAGTGTTAAATTAATA
This sequence comes from Diploptera punctata, assembly GCA_030220185.1. Lineage (NCBI taxonomy): Eukaryota > Metazoa > Arthropoda > Insecta > Blattodea > Blaberidae > Diploptera > Diploptera punctata. Next base: position 791,936 of record JASPKZ010003438.1, read on the forward strand.
ATAAAAATCGTCAATCATTTCATTGTTTAACTATTGCGATTTTCAATTGTTTCAAATGGCTGCTTCTCCTATTCAATTTTTCAAATATCAAAAAGGAAAATCTTTGAAAGGCAAAGAGAAACAAATTAATTTGAATGTTTTCAAACAGTTTAGTGTAAAATATCCTACATTAGCCATTGAGGATGTGATGAAAATAACAGCAAAATTTACAGGTCAGTTAACATTGAGCATATATTCTGCTCATAGCCTAATTCAATTGGAAATAATGGAAATATATTGACACCATGGAAAATGTGTTAACGTCTGATAAGGTAGGCCCATATATAATTTGTGATCAATAAATAAGGAATGGAAGTTACTAATTTAGTAACCATCTTATCTCGTATCCATTATTTTCCATAAAATATGTAGCCTAAGAAAAATGCTTCTATCGGATGATACTTCCATATACAATTCACTCATATGGTGGATAAAAATAGCACCATGGTTCCCCAATAGACAGGGAGTAATACCTTATGCAAGTTTGTTTACAGTACAACTGGAACTTAGCTCGATATAGTACAAGTATCTCTTTGAGGTGATGAGATAACTACTTGCCACTCATTGACATCTATAGGGGAATATGATCATCATAGTACATTTACAAATTTAGGCCATTTGTTGACCTGTTCCGGCCTCAAGAAAAGTCTTTTGAGTGGATGTCCTGGTCTTCTCCTTCCTGCAGGTTGATAGCTTAACATTTGTTTGGGTATCCTGTGACTTTCGATTCAGTGAACATGTTGCATCAATCTCGGCTTGTAATCAGAAATTTTGTTTTCTAAAGGTTCCATGTGTAATTCTTCTAAGATGTCTTCATTTGTTGTTATCTAGTAGTGTGTATCTTGCAGTCCTCCAAAGGTATCTCATTTCAGCAGATCTAAGTCTCTGTATATCCTTCTGTTTCAATGTCCATACTTCGCTACCATACAAAAGAGTTGGAAGAGCCAGTGTTTTATACACTTTTAGTCTTGAATGTTTTTGGACTAACTGCAGTTTGAAAATAGACTTTATTAACGCTAAAATCCTTAAAAACTTTGATATTTTTACATTTACATCCTTTTCTTCTTCATATGAGATATTGCATCCTTACTTACTCTTACTTACCCACTGGCACTATCAAACCCGTAGGTTCATGGCCACACAGACATAAGCTCTCCATACATCCCTATCCTGAGCTAATGTTTTCCAATCATCCCCTGTATAATCTATTTCCCTCAAATCATAGTTAATTATATTCTCCCACCTCATTCTTGGTCTACCAATTGGGCGCCTTCCCTCTGGCTTTCCTACAAGAAGCTTTAATGCAAGTCTTTCATTCCCCATATGTGCAACATGTCCTGCCCATCGTAGTCTATGAGACTTAACTGTTCTCATTATATCTGGCTTCCTATAACGACCATGTAGTTCATTGTTATGTAGTCTTCTCCATTCACCTGTCCATCTCTCTTTGGTCCAAAAATTTTCTTAAGTACTTTATTCTCAAATACTTGTAATCTCCTTTCCTCCCTTAAAGTAAGAGTTCATGTTTCGCACCCATATAATATAACTGGTAGAATAATAGTTTTATATATTTTCAGTTTAACGTTTTTTGAAAGGAGTTGGGACATCAAGAGAGTCTGCAATGCATCCTAGATATGTAAAATTATTAACCTGCTCCAAAATGTTATTGTCAAGTACAATTTTACTTCTGACAGGATCTACACCTTGAAATGCCATAATTTTTCTTTTCTCTATAGATATCTTCAGTCCATATTCTTCTGCAATTTTGTTAAGTTCATACAGACCTTTCTACAGATATCTTCTGAATTTGCAATTATTGTTTGGTCATCTGCAAACAATAAGGTGTTTAATTTTGTTATTTTATATTTTTCAGGATTGTTTCTGTTATTTACATAGGTAACCTCAATCAAAATATAGAATTTTTTCTTCCATTCTTCCCGGTCTTGCGTGTCTGCTTCTGTCATATTTCTCTTCTTCATGTTGTCTTGAATTCCCTTTATCCACGTTTGCTTTGGTCTACCAAGTTTCCCTTTTCCAGGAGGTATCCATTTCAATACTTCTTTGTTTGTTTCTGTGTTCCTTCTTCTCATTATATGTCCATACCATCTCAGTTGGATTTCTTCAATCTCTTGTACAATATCATTTTCTATATTTAATTAATGTTGGGAAGTAAACATTATGAGGTATAATCATTAAAACAATATGTTCTCCGATGATTTTTAATCATTTTCTATATTCATTACTTTTCTTATTGTATTATTTTTTATTTTATCTAATATTTATATTCTTGCTGATCTTCTTAAAAAGTTCATTTCTGTTACTAATCATTTATTTGTGCGTTTTTGCTTCAACATCAATGCTCCTGCACCATATAATAAAATACTCTTCACAGTTGTGTTATATATTAATAATTTTGTCATCTAGTTTATATTCCTACTCCTTAAAATATAATTTAATATGCCAATAACTTTCTTTGTCTCTATTATTCTTTTTTCAATGTCTAATTCAGATGATCCATTTTTTTTAATTATTGATCCCAAATACTTAAAATATTCCACTGTTTTAATCTTTGTTCCATTTATTTCTAATTCCTCGGAAAGATCTGTGCTCATATATTCTGTTTTATTATAATTAATTGTTAAACCCCATATTGATTATTCTTCCTCTAGTTTCCTATTAATATCATCATCATCCAGGGATTAAGCCTATTGGCTCGTTTCGGTTTCATGAAAGCTAATTTTGTATTTTCTGATATTCTTATTTCAAATTTAAATTTCTTGTACCAACAACACATTACTTTATTTACAATATTATTATTTTACAATAGAAGCCCTACTGGCTTTATAAAGTAGTGTTAAATTCCCAATAAATGTCTTCTTAACTAAGAAGCCGCCATTTGCAAAGATAGAAACAAAGGTTTCAAAGCATTTGGCATGAGGGAATTACAACATATATAAGAGAAAAATTTGCATCTAGATCGCAACTCGCCTCGGTAGCTCAGTTGGCAGAGCATTTGGCCCAGAAAGCCAAAGGTCCCAGGTTCGAGTCTCGGTCTAGGCAAACATTTTTCTCTTCAAATATAACATATTACTTTGTTGATGTAGATCACAAAGTGTGTTGGGGAGAAGGGGGCAACCTTGTCTCACACTATGATTTATAATTCCTTCTTCAGAAAATCAGGGAAATAAGCGTAACAAATTTATGCTAAGCGAATCCCACAAGAGGACATCCAAAACCTATGTGGAGAGTTACAAAGAGACATTATAATGACTTCGTATTACATGGTATTCTTTATCCAAACTTTTTAGTTAGAGGAATCTTCAATGCAGTTAAAATGAGACACTGGCTGCATAAAACAAAATAGAACAGTTGTTGTAAAGACATGTGACATTGTTTGTTTCACCCCCTCGCCACGATGAGGCACAGGGTATGGAGGGGGGGCATGAAATTAAGAAAAGCCAAAATTTAATTTCATACCCGGAAGTATTAAAAATTCATGTCAACTCTCCAACTCTTCCTTGCTTTTCCCTCCCTATTGCAGTGAAGCTGCCAATGAGGTACTGGCCGAATGAATGTGGATCCAATTGACATACATACTTCCGTCAGTAAATAAAATTTTGTATGACAACTCTCCAACTCTTCCTCGTTTTTCCCTCCCTACTGCAGTGAAGCTGCCATTGAGGTACTGGACGAATGAATGTGGATCCAGCTGCCAAATTAAAAAAAAAACACATTAGGGATGGGTAATGGCAAAGGGTAAACAGCAATATAACACACAAAATATATAAATATATCTCTATCAGCTGCTATTTGCAGCGTCGATAGGGGTTGGAACAGCAATTTAATCTGCTTTGATTCCAACCCCTATAATATTTCTCTAAACCTGCAATAGAAATATATTGATTAGACATATATATACACTCAATCTAACTACTCAACTACGCTACACTTGGAAGGGAAACTATAGCTTCTACAGAAAGCACTAGTTATGAACCTCAAAAATCAACACTACATTAAGATTAGATTAGAAATACAACAGTAAAATAACCTCAAACACAGAAAAAATGATTATACAAGAAACACACAAAAAAATAGAAATTAAACCTTAAAAGTAATATATGATTAAACCTGGAACACACAAAAATTGATTAGACGTGAAATTGTATGTGTGTGTGCATGTCAAGTACATAGACACACATATACATTTATAAACAGGTGAGGTCCATGAGTATACCATGCACGCCTATTTCAGCAACAGTCCTGATATGAGGACTGTAACAACAGCGCTGATATTAGGACTGTTGCTAGTTGGCCACCTCAGACCCTAGCTGAATCTACTGGCAAATAGGCTAACTACTTGTCAAATCTGAAGTGGCCGCACCGACCTGGCTAACTATCTGCATAATAATGTAAATTAATAATTCTACAAAAATATTTAAAAATTGTCAAAATTAAAACTAAATGCAATGAAAGTTTTAAAAGAATCAGAGCATCAGTTTTATTTTAAAATCATAGTAACCTGAGCAAGGCAGAACATTGGACAGGAAACCTAAACTTAATTACTATGTCTTGAAGAACTATTAGGATGGGAATCATCTAGTGACAGCCAGGAAGGCCTCTGCATCTCGTAGACTTAAATCTAACTAACAGGCCAGGAAGGCCTCTGCATCTTGTAGACTTAAATCTAACTAACAGGCCAGGAAGACCTCTGCATCTCGTAGACTTAAATCTAACTAACAGGCCAGGAAGGCCTCTGCATCTCGTAGACTTAAATCTAACTAACAGGCCAGGAAGGCCTCTGCATCTCGTAGACTTAATTCTAACTAACAGGCCAGGAAGGCCTCTGCATCTCGTAGACTTAAATCTAACTAACAGGCCAGGAAGGCCTCAGCATCTCGTAGACTTAAATCTAACTAACAGGCCAGGAAGGCCTCTGCATCTCGTAGACTTAAATCTAACTAACAGGCCAGGAGGCCTCTGCATCCCGTAGACTTTAACTAACAGGTCAAGAAGGCCTCTGCATCTCATAGACTTAAATCTAACCAACGGGCCAGGAAGGCCTCTGCATCTCGTAGACTTAAATCTAACCAACGGGCCAGGAAGGCCTCTGCATCTCGTAGACTTAAATCTAACTAACAGGCCAGGAAGACCTCTGCATCTCGTAGACTTAAATCTAACTAACAGGCCAGGAAGGCCTCTGCATCTCGTAGACTTAAATCTAACTAACAGGCCAGGAAGGCCTCTGCATCTCGTAGACTTAATTCTAACTAACAGGCCAGGAAGGCCTCTGCATCTCGTAGACTTAAATCTAACTAACAGGCCAGGAAGGCCTCAGCATCTCGTAGACTTAAATCTAACTAACAGGCCAGGAAGGCCTCTGCATCTCGTAGACTTAAATCTAACTAACAGGCCAGGAGGCCTCTGCATCCCGTAGACTTTAACTAACAGGTCAAGAAGGCCTCTGCATCTCATAGACTTAAATCTAACCAACGGGCCTGGAAGGCCTCTGTATCTCGTAGACTTAAATCTAACCAACGGGCCAGGAAGGCCTCTGCATCTCGTAGACTTAAATCTAACTAACAGGCCAGGAAGGCCTCAGCATCTCATAGACTTAAATCTAACTAACAGGCCAGGAGGCCTCTGCATCCCGTAGACTTAAATCTAACTAACAGGTCAAGAAGGCCTCAGCATCTCGTAGACTTAAATCTAACTAACAGGCCAGGAAGGCCTCTGCATCTCGTAGACTTAAATCTAACTAACAGGCCTAGAAGACCTCTGCATCTCGTAGACTTAAATCTAACTAACAGGCCAGGAAGGCCTCTGCATCTCGTAGACTTAAATCTAACCAACAGGCAGGAAGGCCTCTGCATCTCGTAGACTTAAATCTAACTAACAGGCCAGGAAGGCCTCTGCATCTCGTAGACTTAAATCTAACTATCAGGCCAGGAAGGCCTCTGCATCTCGTAGACTTAAATCTAACTAACAGGCCAGGAAGGCCTCTGCATCTCATAGACTTAAATCTAACTAACGGGCCAAGAAGACCTCTGCATCTCGTAGACTTAATTCTAACTAACAGGCCAGGAAGGCCTCTGCATTTGTAGACTTAAATCTAACTAACAGGCCAGGAAGGCCTCTGCATCTCGTAGACAAATCTAACTAACAGGCCAGGAAGGCCTCTGCATCTCGTACACTTCAATCTAACAGGCAGGAAGGCCTCTGCATCTCGTAGACTTAAATCTAACTATCAGGCCAGGAAGGCCTCTGCATCTCATAGACTTAAATCTAACTAACAGGCCAGGAAGGCCTCTGCATCTCGTAGACTTAAATCTAACTAACAGGCCAAGAAGACCTCTGCATCTCGTAGACTTAAATCTAACTAACAGGCCAGGAAGGCTTCTGCATCTCGTAGACTTAAATCTAACTAACAAGCCAGGAAGGCCTCTGCATCTCATAGACTTAAATCTAACAGGCCAGGAAGGCCCCTGCATCTCGTAGACTTAAATCTAACTAACAGGCCAGGAAGGCCTCTGCATCTCGTAGACTTAAATCTAACAGGCCAGGAAGGCCTCTGCATCTCGTAGACTTAAATCTAACTAACAGGCCAGGAAGGCCTCTGCATCTCGTAGACTTAAATCTAACAGGCCAGGAAGGCCTCTGCATCTCGTAGACTTAAATCTAACAGGCCAGGAAGGCCTCTGCATCTCGTAGACTTAAATCTATCTAACAGGCCAGGAAGGCCTCTGCATCTTGTAGACAAATCTAAGAGGCCAGGAATGCCTCTGCATCTCATATACTTAAATCTAACTAACAGGCAAAGAAGGGCTCTGCATCTCGTAGACTTAAATCTAACTAAGAGGCCAAGAAGACCTCTGCATCTCATGCATGACTAAATTTAACCTGAAAAAGAAAACTTAAAATCTAGTTTGAGAATTGTGGATACAATTATCCAAATAAATAGTGAGTACTTTTAACGTGAAGAAATAAACTCCGTAGTGCAATAGGCCTAGGTGACCCTTGGCCTACCAGCTGGCTGCTGACCTCACATGCACATGTGTTAAGCACAGAGGTGGATGATCACCTAACCAATACAGGTGCGACATGTCAGCAAGTTGGGTCCCACAGTTGTTATCACTTGTTTTCCCAACCTGTAGCCACTTAATGTAACTACCCAAATTCCTCATGATGCTGGGTGGGCACTGGTCCCATACTGGTCAAAATTCCATGAGAAATTTTTTTCACGCATGGGGACTCGAACCAGCGCAAGTCCCATAGCTCTGTGTCAAGGCATCTTGCCTTAACCACTTGGCTATGGTGTGGGACTTTAACCTGAAAAATAAACTTAACATCTATTCTTGCTGAAATAAATTATCTCAACCTGTAGCTGCTACTTATTGTAGCTACCCAAATTCCTCACGATGCTGGATGGACACCGGTCCCATACTGGCCGAAATCCCATGAGAAAATGTCAATCATGGAAATCAAACCAGTGCAAGTCCCGTAGCTCTGTGTCAAGGCATCTTGCCCTAACCACTCGTCTAGGGCGCGGGACTGTATCCTGAAAAAGAAACTTAAAATCTAGTTTTGCTGAAATAGGGAGGGCTGATGAATGACATTCTGCCTTTGTTCAGGTTAAAGTACCAGGTCAGTGACAAATATTGTGGACTCCCTACCTTTTACCATCCCTCGAAGCCAGTCATGTTCTGTTCACTTTTAATATGATGTCAGCAATGAAGCAGGTGTGGCAGCACATTGTGTAACCGCACCTGCAAAAATCAGCAGCACTAAAATTGTTCTCGACCTTAACTACCAGATTATCAACCCCTGATACACCATCTAACAAATATAAATATATTTGCTAGTGTATGTTAAATGAGGAGGTTCTTACTTTAGATATTTCGACGTGATCAATTCACGTCAAATATCTAGTATATTATATAACTAGTTAAAAAATAAAATTATCAATCTTAGACATTTAATTTATCACTTCTCAGCGAATGATGCATTTTAATTGAAGAGAAAAATACATGCCTGAATCAGGATTTGAATCTGATGTTTCTAGTTCTGTACACCAGCACTCTTGACTACTAAGCTACCAGGCATTCCAATCCAACGCACATTATTTCTCTCCTTTATTACATGAATTCCCATTTGCCAAAGCTATGAACTTTTCATTCCACTATGCCTCTAGTGGCTTCTTTAACAAGAAGACTTATTCGAAATTAACATCGCATTTATAGGTAGTGAAGATTATTTCTGATATTAGATATTTATCATTTTTCACCGAATGACAAATTTCATTTGAAGAGAATTTATTTGTATTTTACACTTTTCTCTTCATATATAATTTGTCATTCGACGAGAAGTGATAAATTTAATATTTAAGATCGAAAATGAGCTTCACTTGCTATAAATGTGATGTGATTCCCATTAAAGTCTTGTTGTTAAAGAAGCCGCTAGAGGCACGTATGGAACAGAAGTTCTTAGCCTCGATACATGGGAATTCATGTAATAAAGGGGAGAAATAATGTGTGCTTGAATCAGAATGCGTGGTAGCTTAGTGGTCATGAGCACTGGTATACAGAACCAGAGATATCGGGTTCAAATCCCAATTCAGAAGTATGTATTTCCCTTCAAATGAAATAAGATTATTAATAAATTGACCAGAACAATAATCTACAAATTGGATTAGATATTATGATGATCTTGTATAAGATTTCCAGGCTGTTGGCTGTGGTCTTGAGGCTTGTAGTACCCCAACATTTTGCCAGAGACCGCGTCTGGCATCCTCAACGGTTGTCTTGAGACTGGCAATTTTGTCAACTACGTGTTAATGTATAAATAGGGCAGGTTGTTGACAAAATTGCCTGTCTCAAGACAGCCCTTGAGGATGCCGGATGCAGTCTCTGACAAAACGTCCTCAAGACAACAGCCAACAGACCAGAAATCTTCTACAAGATGATCATAATAACTCCGGCTGTGAAGGCCTAAGTCAATATATGAATTAGATATGTTAATTATGGAAAAATAAGTGAAAATTATTCACTTATGATTTATTGGTGATTTACAAAAAGGACATTTTAAAATAGTTCACAGCACAATGCTAAGTAGAAGTATATAGCCATGTGAATTTTGAATTTTATGTAACAATAAAGACACTCTTGATGAAAAGCCATCAAAAGTATATGAATTTTAAAACAACATAAATAAATTTTGAGGTACATTTCCACAAGCCAACTCAATGCTAGCTGACATGGCTGGCAGAACTGGTGTCACATGGTCAGAGTCACTCGACTTTGCTTCCAGTTTTATTAATTGGATTTTGATAACTTCTCAAATCGAGAAGTTGGCTCCAAAATCAACTGAAGTGATTGCTATTTAGAAAGTGGGTTTGATTCTAAATAAAACATTGCTTATGATCCTCCAATATTTTAGAATAGGGAATTTTCATGGAGGATTTGTTGATAATCTGGTATGTTAACGTCGAAGGTTTCGATAATTCAGCTTACTTTCCCTCTTCTCTGTAATTTCACAGTTAAAAGTACTAATTTAAAACATTAACATGTTTGGAAATTAATATTTCCAAACAAGCCGTCTGCAGGTCAAAGTTAATCTAACTGGAAAGAAAAATTTGCACGCTAACTGGGATTTGAACCCAAGATCTCCAGGTCTTCTCGCTAGTGCTACCATTGAGCTACCTCTTAGGGCAAGCACAAATTCCTCTCTTTTTAGTCCCCAAGTCTCCTGTAAGTAGTGAAACTTGTGTTCAGAAGACTTAATGGGGAGCTTCTACTGTAAGAAGCTTTTATTATGGGGTTTCACTGAAAAAACACCAACTAACTACAAAATATATATATATGGAAATTATTGTTTTAGAAAAGCCATCTTTAGGCTATGGTTAAACTAAAAAAAATATTACAAAGAGTGTTGAATTGAAAAATGGATAATATCATTAAGAAAGATCCTCACAGCCTTGTAGTTCCTAGTTCTGAGGGAAACTCAGAATCAAGCAACAACAGACCATTCCTGAATGATACACTCCAGCTTGGTTACACTTCAATAAAGTACACTTTAAGAGGGAAAGTAAGCTTCTCGAGTTTGATTGAAGTTATCAATGGAATGAATAACAATTTTGAAACTAACGTTGAAGATACAAATTTTAAGTGTTAATATCTACGTTTGTTATTCTACGCGCTGCAAAAACTTGCATCTTCAACCATTTTTACTACAAACCAAAAGTTTTATCATTCCATTGCCAAAGTATTATTTTTTATAATCTATTCACTTTTAATCTCTTCAAAACAAAGTGCTTCAAAGAATAGCAAAATTTAATTTAAAAAGAACGAATTTCATGTGAGCTGAAAAGCAAGACAAAATTAGTAAATGAAAAAATATACTCTTAAATCTAGTTTTACCTTTAAACACTAGAGGCTGAACAAATGAATTTTTCAAACATCTTTTTCAACTCATAAGATTAGATGAAAAATAAACGCTGATCAGATAGGAGCCCACAAAAAAATGGCTGAACCATATTAGAGGTGAGAATGCTGTGGCAAGCATTGAATTATAATCTAGTAGAATGTAGAAGCAGATGAAGACCAGACCAATGTCACCTTGAGAGAGAGGAACGGGTTTAATCCAGAAACATTGATGACAAAGTTTACAAGGAAGTTAATGGGCCGGATTGCATTCCTATTGGCCCAAAGTTAAGTTAGACAATATTTCAAACCTTAACTCGTCAAATTTATACAAACTACTTTTAAAAATTCAAGTCAAAACAAAAATACTCATCTTTTCACATCTTCGGACCGAATTCAACTGCCGGCTGCAGTCAAAATATCTGAAAAATTAAACAAAATTAAGTAAGCACAGATTTGTTCTTAAAAGTTTAAAATGATAATTATTTATTAAGATACCTGCAGATTTCATGTCACCAATATTAATTCAAATAAAAAAATGGAAAAAAAAAAAATGTATTGTTGCAATATGTGAATGATTGCCTGAGAGAAATATATATGTTGATTTAAATAAAAAATCTTTATACCTCACCACATATCCAGTCTTTTAATTAAACCAGTTTCAAAACCTAAGCGGTTTCATCTTCAGTAATTATCTCAACTGATGTTATGTCGTTTAGGGGAACTGCTTCTTACTCTATCTGTTGGTGGACCGATGGACCCCCAAATCAAATCAAATTCTCCAGGAATTTCAAAATTCATAAATTTTCTTTCTTGATTTTTGAATGTGGATTTTTTCCCAAACTGTGAGCTCCTTTGATTTTTCTATCTGTTTGATTAAAGTAGCTTTTATTTCAAAAGATAAAACCAAAAGAGCTCATGGTTTTGAAAAAATTCCATATAAAAAGCAAGAAAGAAAAACTTAAGAACTTTTAAATTCCTGGAAAATTTAATTTGGTTCAGAGTTTCATCGGTCCACCAAAAGAAGATTGAAAAGAAACAGGAACAACATACCATCAGTCAAGATACTACTGAAGATGAAACCGGTTTGATTAGATGACTGGATATGAGGTGAGGTTAAAGAATTTTAATTTAAACCTTAAATTAAACCTCATAGTGATTTTTCCTATAAAAGTTTAATATATATATATATATATATAGATTTTTTCCAAAAATATTTGAGAAATCCTCAAAAAAAAAAATGTGATAAGTTGAACTCAAATAATGTAAAATCAGCATATTTACAATGTAAAATATGTATCAGTCTTGCTTAGTGTAGTCAACTTATCACAGAAACCTGCTAACAAGTGTACAGTAAACTAACTCACTGTAACTTGCTCACACTAACTCGCCTATTTTCTCACCCTAACTTTCTCACTAATGTAGGTGGACTCCTGGGATAAAATCCCCTTATATGTAAGTAAACATATTGGTATTAGCAGGAACATGTGTTATCACATTATCAAAGCTAGCAGTCACTTGTTCTCCAATTGGATATTTACAGGTAACACAGTGGGATAGAATAGCCAGAACTTTATAAAACTAATTCGCATACACTAAATGTGTTGAGAGAAATTATGTCCACTACAATAGAACTAGTGCGTGTATATCACAATTTCATGAGAAAGTGTCAAACATGCATAACATAAAATGATTAAGCATCTTATGTGAACACAGCAAGGGCTATTCTATTCACAGATAGTCCTGCCATCTATGTAGTAAGTTCATAACCATTGCATATGTGCACTACTATTCTGCAGGACTTAGAAAAATTATGGTTTTTCCCAGTAAGGCAAAACTTTAGATTAGGATGTTCAATAATTATCCTTACAATATTCTTAAGCCACTGTTAAACAACATATTTTTACCATTTGTAACAACATTTTGTATTATTTTTAACATTTTGTAATGATTCTTTAACATATTTTGCAATTATTAAACATTTATTTATGTATGCAAATTGCACTCTCAACGAAATTCCACAGAATTGCAGTGCATATGCATAAATGTTTAATTCAACTTTCACTAGATGGTAGGACATATCTGTGAAATCGGTGTGACCAATATTCACAATTAATTCCAAACCTATTTTAAGAAATTAACTTCAATTTGTTAGCTTCTGATGGGACAAGTTAGTGTATACTATATTAGTTTATTAGATAATATGAATGTAATTTATTTTGTTAGATTAGAAAGAAGGAAGTTAGTATATGTCCATTTCTTATAAACATGTTTTGGAATTTATTGCAAAGGTTGGTCATACTGATTTCACATATACATATCCTGCCACCTGATGTACATGAATACTGCAATTCTGTAGAACTAGATGAACAAGTTAATGTCTAGTTACTTACTCATTGGCACTATTGAACCCATCATGGCCACACGGACATAAGCTCTCCATACATCCCTATTCTGAGCTAATGCTTTCCAATCATTCCCTGTATAATCTACTTCCCTCAAATCATAGTTAATGTTATTCTCCCACCTCATTCTTGGTCTACCAACTGGGCGTTTTCCCTCTTGGGTTTCCTACAAGAAGCTTCCATGCAAGTCTTTCATTCCCATACGTGCAACATGTCCTGCTCATCGCAGTCTACGAGACTTAACTGTTGTTATATCTGGCTTCCTATAAAGACCATGTAGTTCATTGTTATGTAGTCTTCTCCATTCACCTGTCTGTTCATCTCTCTTTGGTCCAAAAATTTTCTTAAGTACTTTACTCTCAAATACTTGTAATCTCAAAGTAAGAGTCCATGTTTCGCACCCATATAATATATTGTATATTTTCCCTTTACAGAGATTTAGGCACTCTCCCCCTACAGGGAAGAATTTGAACCATACTAATTTAGTTAAACTTGTTTTCGTATAGATGTCATTTTGAGTGGTACGTGGTCAGCGTTCTGCCTCATACTGACATCTAGGAAACCAAGGTAGTACTAGGACGGGAAAATTCGGTAAATATTGCTTAGAGGCCTTTTCATTCAGGCTTAAGGATTTTTTACGAGCCTGAAAATCTTCAGACTTGGGACCCACGGCTTAAAGTCCCTCCCAGAGGACTTGCTCCTTGGATTTTTCCATCCTAAAAAATCCATCGCCGGGTTTGAACCCGCAACCCTTGGGACCAGAGGCAAGGAGCATAACCACTAGTCCACCATGGCCGACCCATATAATATAACTGGTAGAATAATAGTTTTATATATTTTCAGTTTAACGTTTTTTGAAAGGAGTTGGGACATCAAGAGTCTCTGCAATGCATAATAGCACGCATTTCCAGAATTGAGCCTATGTTAAATTTCTTTGTTCATGTCATTCTTATTTGTGATTATTGTTCCTAGGTATTTGAATTCAGCCACTTCCTCAAAATTTCCCTCATTTGTAATTAGCTGTCCATTTCCATTATATAATGTATTTCTGCGTGTGACCACATATTTAGTTTTATTGATATTTACTTAGTTAATGTCTAGTACAAAAGTTTTTCCCAATATTATTGTTATTAGTTTTTTCTTTCTCTAAGCTATACGTTTAGGTCATTCCGTAGGTATTTGTTTGAGTCAATTTGCTTATGTGCTGTAGCCTATTAACTATAGTCAGTTTAGGCAGGAGCTGCCACTGCTATTTACTTTGAATATTTTTGTAAAATGATGGATGTTGAAATCGGTGCCTTGAAGGCTTGAGGAAATCCAGGAAAGAATTCAAGTAGGTTGGCTATAACCGTGGTTTGAACCCGGGACCTCCCATACAAGCCAAACAGTTAATACAACTCGCTCAGAAATTGATAAATTGATTTTATTGAATAATTTGATACTAAAATTTACTTGAATTCATATTTAAAGCCATGTATATGGAAATTTAAAACTGATATTTTTCAAATCAATACGCTTTTCTGAATTATATATTGTCAACTTTCATTCAATTCTACGCACTTCAGAAATTTTCCCTGAATTATTAAATTTCTTTTAAAAAAACGAGTTAGGCATAAAATATTTGTATAATTGTGCAAACATCTACTTATGTAATTATATTTATAATCATTATTAAATAAGTTAACACATACCGCTTAAAACTCGTGCACTTCATTTGCTTCAAGTAATAATCCCCGGGCGCCCTTTCTAAATCAGCTCTCTAATTGGTTAATAAAGAAAGAGGTCATTGACTTCAAGTTGATTTTCCCGCTTTGTACACTTGCTGCATTCTGATTGGTCAATTCAGACTTGAGTAATTCCCAGGGCTAGATGATAGACCGCCATTTTGACTATTTTTTTGTGCACGATTTTTAGTCGTTTTAGAATAAACAAATGTTTTAGTAAATATTTCATGTTTGATATATTTGATAATTTTATCAAAGAACTTCTGATATTCCAAACCAGCGCCAACCCACAAAGATATTCCACTACCTTTGTTAAGTTCAACATCTCATTTGATATCTGGCTTCTGATTGGCTAAAGCAAGGGAATACTACTATACCACTGCAATTCTATTTTCAAATCCAAATTTAGCAAAGACAATCACGGGAAAGTTTTAAAAAGAGAAGAAAGTTTGTTCTAAACACTGTTTTATGAGAAAAATGATACTTTCACATAGCATCGAAACATTACGCTGACATGTAAGCGGATATACGATAATGCATACTTAAATCTCGAAAGATTAATAAAGATATACCTAATGATAATGATTCGCACGTTTATAAAAAATAATATTCAATGAATAAAGTACTTGTTTTAAATGGCTTTAATAAAAATTAGGACATTTCAATACTCACCGGGAATAAAACGAATTAACGTCCTCACTGCCCGGCGTTTGATCTGTAACTGGTAATAGAAGGGTCGTGATTTCGACCAATCAGGAGGTATTGCTGCCCTTAATCACAAGTTATTAAATTTATTTAATTAAACTAAACATAATCAGAATATTAAAAAACACGATAGATAATATTTTAATAGCTTATACGACTATTTATTTTCATAATTTAACAAAAACAATAGTTTTAATTAAAATTAACCAGAGCACTCTACATATTGTTTCAGGAACCTGTGTCCTTGAATTATATTCATTTCTGCCATTTTTTTATAAAATGATGAACATATATTAAAATATTTCAAAATTATGTTTTTTAAATTACATTCTTATTAAATAAATCGCTTTCAATGTATAGTTGTGCATAATTTTTTACTTAAATAATGTAATTAACAATGATAATCCACCTTTATGATATGTGATATTTCCAAGCTTCAAAATTCATTTATATATTATAAATTACATATAATTTGGATTAATTAACAGAAGAAGGAGGGAATTAAATTATTATATAAATTTTAATCCAAAATTAGAGATTTCAAATTAGAATTTTTTTTATGATCCATACATACTCTATGTTATAAATTTTGTAAAATTTATTTTTAGGAACGAAGAAATGTTCCAAATAAAACTTATGAACTGTCGGAAATTGCATGATAGCTAGAGTTTAATAGAAACAAATGAGGAAATCTACATTCCAATATAAACCATTGTGATCTGGAAGACAAGAGGTTATTGGGGCGCATCTCAAGATCTTCAGAACTTCACTATCTGTAATAAAGGTGATGAAAGTTCATTATCTTAATCATCTTTAACATAACGGCATAAGTTTTATTTTCTTTGTAAGAAATCAACATTTATAAATATTTTGTTTCTTTTCACATAAGTCTCTAAAAGCTTCTGTTCAATTTATTTTTCCTGCTCTTTGACCTCAGAGTCACTTTCAATAGGCAAAAACTTAAAAATAAAGTATAATTAAAACAGGTGTATTCCTACAATTGGCAGGTGAATGGAGAAGACTACATAACGTGAAATACATGGTCTTTATAGTAAGCCAGATATAATACGAACAGTTAAGTCCTGTAGACTGCGATGGGTGGGACATTTGGCACGAATGGGGAATGAAAGATGTGCATGGAGGCTTCTTGTAGGAAAACCAGAGGGAAAACGTCCAGTTGGTAGACCAAGAATGAGGTGGGAGAGTAACATTAACTATGATTTGAGGGAAGTAGATTATACAGGGAATGATTGGAAAGCATCAGCTCAGGATAGGGATGCATGGAGAGCTTATGTCTGCTTGGCCATGAACCTACGGATTCGATAGTGCCAGTAAGTATTCCTACAATTAGCGTAAGTAAACATTTTAAGCTACAGTCTTCAATCTTGGCCACAATTCTCAGCGACAGTCTAGAACCTAAACATTCAGCCATTTATAAATCTCCCCTCCCCAGTAGTGACACTACTGTATATATTATTAATAATAAATAAGACCCTAGTTTCACGACAGTAATCAGCATTCTTAAATTTGCAGACAAGCTTGTTGTGAACTGAAAACAAAATTCAACTTTGCCATTTGTATGTCATACAATGTGTGTAGTGGGAAATTCCAAAATAACTTTTGGTAATTTACTAAAGACAAACTTTAATTTATGACAATTTTGATCAAACATAATTTATATATGTTAAAATTTTACTTTGTGAGAATATATAGTTTTTTTTTACTGTAATGTTTTAATTAATAGAGTATAATGATAAATATAATTGTAGGCTTTCACCAGACCACGGCCTATAAGCCCGGAAGACGAACCAAATATGGATATAATTATAAAGTTAGTATATATTGAATAGTAATGTTATATTTGGTTTGATGAATTATTTAAATGGACTAAACAAATCACAATTTATTTAAAGCAACTAAAAATAATATTAATCAGAAAAAATTAACCACCATAACCTTAAATTTGTCCTGGGTTATTAAGTCTCATTTAGGTTTGGTATAATGAAGCAATGTCAACCAGTAAATTACCAATTGTTTTTTTATTATGAAGAATAAGTTGCTGAATTATTCACACACTTTTTAACAAATTGTATCTATTATTCTACCAGTTATATTATATGGATGTGAAACATGGACTCATACTTTAAGGGAGGAAAGGAGATTATGAGTATTTGAGAATAAAGTTCTTAAGAAATTTTTTTTGGATTAAAGAGAGATGAACAGACAGGTGAATGGAGAAGACTAATGAACAGTGAACTACATGGTCTTTATAGGAAGCCAGATATAATAATAACAGTTAAGTCTCATAGACCGCGATGGGCAGGACATGTGGCACGAATGGGGAATGAAAGTCGTGCATGGAAGCTTCTTGTAGGAAAACCAGAGGGAAAACGTCCAGTTGGTAGACCAAGAATGACCATTATCCACTATTTGAGGGAAGTAGATTATGCAGGAGATTACTGGAAAACATTAGCTCAGGATAGGGATGTATGGAGAGGTTATGTCCGCGCGGCCATGAACCTACGGGTTTGATAGTGCCAGTGATCTATTGTACATTTTCAAATTGACTACCTCATTTATTATTCTACATATGTCAATCTAAGTTTCAAAATAGTTTAGTCTTAAATTTAAAATGCTAACAAAAATGATTGAACCTAACCTTACTTTTGTTCTTGTCATTAGTTTGTTTAGCCCAGTGTTAGTGAACATTATTGAAAATAAGATTTGCTGCAAAAACCTGCCTAATATGCAGTTCACACAGTATATAGTTTTATTGTTGTGCCAGTTTATAAAAATAGATTTATTTTCAAAAGAAATCAGAATGAAGTGTTCACCTCATTCATAAAAAAAAGACCATTGACCTAAAAATTGTGAATTTTGCTAAACATAAAAAGCACTTTCTGCGGGTTCATTTTGTCTGAAATATAAACATTATTATGTTTCTTCAAAAAAAAATCTTTCTCTTATATACACTGTTAATTCTTGTGCACCAATTGCTATGAAGCCTTTGCTTCTATCCAGTCTGAGGGTATAGTTTTTCTGTTCAAATATGATTTATCCATCATTGTGATGTTTGAAATGAATAATAAAAACATTGAAAAATTAAAAAATTGGGGCCGGTAGTCTAAAACTTAGAAAGTGACAAATTTTATAAATATCCTATACTGGAATCATCAACGATACAGGAACTATTCAATAGCTTCTTGATTTTTTTGTAGCATTTAAGTTATGCCGAGTTTTGGTTAAACAAAGTTTGGTTATATTTAAATTAATATTGGGAAGTAAACATTATGAGGTTATATCATTAATAGTGAGTGGAGAACATATTTTAATCGCCTCACCTCATACATTTTCAAACTTTTACTAAATAATATTTTTTCTTCAAAATCATGCAGTGGGATACCTGCTTTGAGGTAAGAAGTTAGATTCTGTATTATTTATGAACCAAATTGAGATTACATGATGTAACTGCAAATTCAGGGCTGAAGTACAGCAGCAAAAATTGGATACTAAATTCTAAAATCAAATGAAAATTGCAAGCAGCACAGATGAGATTTTTATGTCTACTCCTAGGTTTCACAAGCAAAGAAAAACAGATATACACGATAAATTAAAAGTCCAAAATAAAGTTGAAGAAATTCAGAATTATCAAATTACAGTAAAACCTGTCTTAGCTGGAACCTTTATAAGAATGAACCTGTAGAGACAGAAAAAAATCTCCAGAACAGTACGATTTTATATGTAAAATCGTCCTTTATAAGCTGGAAACCTTCATAACGCGGAAACGGAATGGTTTTTAAAGTACCAATAGTTAATTTTTACCTCAGTAAGACGGAAAATTATTCTTAAGCACATTCTAATTACAGTATTAATGACCACATGTGAAAATTCTGCATATGATGCTTTCTGCATTATATCGCTTTACCTTCTTGTGTTGCCATTGTATTGCAAGGATACCCTTGCTTATGTGTGACGATTTTCCTCACCTGTTTATGTTACCTGAGAGGGAGTTGGGAAACTCTTCAGTCTTCCTGTAGTTGAGTTCCTTCTCACTTTTGTGTAATAAAGTTGTTTTGTATTGCTGTGCAAACAGAGCTGTGTTACATACACTATTTTGTCTGTATTTCAGTCAATACATTATGTCTTTAAAGCGTGCATGTAAAACCCTTACACTGCGTGAAAAAATTCAAGCTTGTAATTTGGGAACCCTTTATAAGAAGGAGAACTGCCAAGACAGAAATATATTTTTTGTCGATGTGACTAATTTCTTATACTTACCAATATTGTTGTTACTGGAAGTAAGTCAACATTCCCACATCTAACCTGATTTCTATGCAAACAAAACAAATCACAATGCTGAATATGGACTCAAAAAGCACACATTCAGTAAGTAAAATAAAACATTTCTTGAATGTTTTGTACACTAACTCGTACCTTTCTTTAGACTTTTCCAGAATTAATGCAGAACATCCCACTCTCCAGGCTTCTTCAATTTCTCTATCATCTACCATGACTCCTTCCATAATAAAATTATCAAACAGATTCTAATCACGGTACTACATATAAAAATGTCTCCACAGCCAACAATCCTTGCTTATAATAAGACAAATGAAAAGCTACATAGCAACAATACCAAATGTTTTTTTCTCATAGAAGTAATTTACATCCAATCAATATTTTAATTAATTTATTATTATATTTAATAAAAATTAGTCACATTGACCAAAAAATAGTATGCGATACACATGAGGTAAGCATGTAACAGATCTCGAAAACTGAAAAAACTCGGCGCAAGCGCCTTGTTTCTTTCAAACTTTTTCTCGAACAGTAACAAGTGCTTACCTTACTTGTATTGCAATATACTATTAAGGAACCGTCATGTTCCTTCATAGACAGGTTTTACTGTAATCGGTTACATGTCCAAAGACTGAACCCATCTTGCTTTCCTAATTTAGCAATGAAGTATCACTACAGGACTTCAAGATAGTACATATTATGACTTTGGTATGTATAAATACAAATTACATATACATGCATTATATACAATCAATGTTTAATTACCTAAATTTCCAATTACATTTAGCTGGGACTTACATTTACATATAAAACCGAATTATAAATAGACGTGACAACAAACCTCTCGAACAAGTAACAAATTTTAATTATTTGGGTTGTAATTTTACTATCGACACAAAATTGAAACTGTCGAAATTTCAAATGATATGCTGAACAATACATAAAACAATAAAGAACAAAACAAGAAGGGATACTAGATTGAAGTTTTATAAAACATTGGCAGTTCCTGCATTGCTTTATGGGAGTAAAACTTGGGTAATGACCAAAAAATTACAAAGCGTAGAAATTAACTTCCTGAGAAGAACAAAAGGTTGCACAATATTAGATTGGATATAGAATGTAGATATAAGAACAGAGTTAAATATATATCCACTGAATGAAAAAATCAAAGAATACAGAGATAAATGGTTTAGACATGTAGAAAGAATAAATGTAACAAGATTACCAAAAGCAGCATTTAACTACAAGCCAAGAAGTTCGACGAATGTAGAAAGGACAGTGAAAAGATGGACAGAACAACTGTGATGCAGAACAGGCAATTTGCCTAGCCCGTGAAGTGAAGAAGAAGATATAGATCTGAGTTATGTATAAGGCAGATGTATTTGTAGTTTTTTTATTATATGTTATTATTTGAAAAATCCAGTACTCACCCTCAAGAAAGAAGCTGCTGGAAGTGTTCTCCATCTTTTGCTGCACCTAGATTACATCACTTCAAAAAACTTATAAACACCTCTTCACTCATTTCTCTAATTTTGTCACAAATGTTATCATTAAGTTGTAATTAATAGGACTACAGGGTGCACCATAAGTCAATTAACCAAAAATGCAAATATATGTTATTTTCTGTGGCTTATAACATCTACACAAACAACTACCGAAATTCATAGTTAAATATGGGAAATAACATTATGAACTACCGAAATTGTTCAGTTACCTCCATTTGTTTAAATATTTATGACATCATTTTTAACACTGATTTGCACATGTTATTACCAAAAGTGTTTTCAAATTCCTGTGTTCAATCTTCTCTTCTTCTTATTCATGATTTGTAGGATTTTCATCCTGTTTATTTCCCAAATCACTCTTCGGAGGAAGACGTATTGGATGTGCATCCACTGTCTATCCATCTTTTGGGCTGGTCTTCCTTGTTCTTCTCCCATCCATTGGTTTATCTTCTTTAGATCTTTTTGGAAAATTGGTTGTCTTTCATTCTTTCCATATGACCTTTCCAATATTTTCGTCTGTCTATAATAAATTTGGTTGTCTTGAATATGACATTTGTCCCTAATTTCTGTGTTGCGTATCTTATCAAATCCCGTAAACGTTGCAGGTTTAGTGGTTTTGTACTAAAAACTTTGTCCTTCAAAGTTACCTCAAGCTGTAGTGTTTGAGATTATATTATGAAGGTCCTATATTCAAACCCCAGTTTCAACCAATTTGATTTTTTCCTTGCAATCATGTGCAGTGGTTAAAATTGACTTATGTCATATTCTGTATTACAATTAATATATAATACAACATATTGAAGTTGGTAAGTTTTAATTCTGCTAAGTGCAGTGACTTGAAGTGGCCAGTTCCCGGCAATTGCTCATTATTTAACTGTCTCCTGGCCAATCAACAAACTGGACGCCACTGAAACCTACCTAGAAATTTCTCCCAGAGAAGCATTGTGATGTACCACAGCCGTGTACAAAAAATCACCTGTTACTTTAACTCCTAAAAACTCCATTGCGTGACAGGCCTGGAAGGCCCTTGGCCTATCAGCCGGCCTCACATCTACATGTGTTAATCACAGAGGTAGACAATCATTCAGCCAGTGTAGGGGTGACATGTGGTCAGCACATCGGATCCCCCAGTCGTTATAGCTTGTTTTCTCAACCTGAAGCTGCTACTTATTGTAGCTACCCAAATTCTTCACAATGCTGAGTGGGTACCGGTCCCATACTGGCTGAAATTCCATGAGAAAATTTCTTCCCTCATGAAGACTCGAACCAGTGCAAGTACCATAGCTCTGTGCCAAGGCATCTTGCCTTAACCACTAAGCTACAGTGCTGGACTGTCACTTTTAACTGCAAGGCAATAAAATCCAGTGCATGGTCAGATGACAACCACTATTGTCAATTGTGTTACTAACTTCTAAAACAAACACTAAAAAGTCAGTGAACAATGTCATCTAAAACTCCATAAAATTGTATATACAGTAAAACTTGTTTAAAGCAGAATCGGATGGGACCAATTCTTTTTCCACATTAGACAAAATTCTGCATTATAAAAAAAAACTAAAATTTATTAACAATCTTGGATTATAGGGTACCGTATGTCTTTTTACGTACCTTGAATTAATTGTAGTTCCGTTGCCGTTGAAAATTAAGGTATAGTATGCACTAGCGACTTCGACGGTAACATGCAAAAAAACAGTCCCGTTTCATCAGCATTAAAAATGTCCCTTATGCGCGCATCCTGAAATTAAAGTATGCAGTTTCGGTTTCTGCTAACTGCACTTTCGTTCACATCCTTTGATTCCCCTCAAATTTCATTCCACACTACATTGTGTCGTCTTTTAAAACTGTCCACAACCA
The DNA here is from genome assembly GCA_030220185.1 of Diploptera punctata. Classification (NCBI taxonomy): domain Eukaryota; kingdom Metazoa; phylum Arthropoda; class Insecta; order Blattodea; family Blaberidae; genus Diploptera; species Diploptera punctata. The sequence continues at coordinate 814,879 of JASPKZ010003438.1, forward strand.
ATCTGAAGATGCCTTGAAATTGTTATTCCCTAGGGATTTAGCAACGGCTAGAGCTTGACTTTGGATCATCGGTCCAGAAATTAGGAGATTTATCTTCGATCACTTTCATTTTTTCGTTTAATGACAATGATACATACGTTTTAGCCATCTTTATTCCATAGATTCAGAACGCTACCTGTGAAAGATCAGTCTCAGAATTTAAACTAATTTAAGATTTTACAGTGCAATGGTTATTTGTAAGACAGGTATCTGTATTTTGCATAATGGGTGTACAGTGAGGCCGAAAGAACATTTCAGGTACAGGTAGAATCTCTACTTCACCCAACAGCAGGAATCATTCCTTATTGTTTTCTTGGCCTTAATCAGGAATTCAATAAAATGGAAACTAATTTATCTCTCTGTCTTTCTGCTTTATAATTTTTTTCATAAATTGTGCAGAAATATCCTTCAGTTTCCGCGTTGGACAGATTCCGTTTTATGCAAAATAAATACACATCAAATTACTATTATTTCGTCGGGATCAATAAATTTGTTCACATTGGACAGATTTCTGCATTATTTACGTTCTGGATTAGACAAGTTTTACTGTATTTCAACATTACTCAAACATATCTTTGACCAAGCAAACAGCATTAAAATTATTTTAAAAACCACCGGTGTCAAATCTCTCATTTAAACTAAAGAGAAATACTACAACACCTGACTTGGCTGGATTGGATAAACCTCACAACTGCCATCCACGCCGCACTCCACACTGCTCTATTCAACCAGGGACTTTGTACAGTGGGTTGCCATTGCTAGATTCTGGCTTCGATTTCTGTCTCTTCCAGTTAAAAGCAGCAGATAATTTTTTTGAACACAACCTTGGTACATCACAATGCTTCTCTGGAGAACTTTCAAGGTACTTTTAGGCATGCAATGGTTACCAGTTCCCTTGTGAGCACCTTCATTACGTACTAAGTAAAGTGTCCTAAAAATATGATGATGTCTAAGAACAATGTTTCTATCAATGACAGTTATGTACACAATTCAGTCATATGGCAGGTAAAAATAACACCATGGTTCCTCCAAAAGACGGAGTCAGTAATATCTTATGCAAGTTTGTTTACAGTACAACTGGAACTTAGCTTGGAATTAGTATACAGGGTGCCTCTAAAGTCACTATCCATTTCCATGAAAACACTACTATTTTTCATATTTGAAGAGAAAAATTACATGCTCAGACTGGAACTCAAACCCAGGACCTTTGGCTTTCTAGGCCAATGATCTACCGACTGAGCCATCTGGGCAAATTCCAATCTAAATGCAAATTTTTCTCATATCTTCTTCTTCATCATCACGGTTTAGGCTTTTTTACTAGCCTGTTCCGCGTCCAAATTGCTGCTGTTTCCATCTTTTCTTTGGTCTTCCAAACTTCTTCTTCCTCATGATGAATAGCTGTATGCTGCTTTTGGTATTCTGTTCTCAGTCATCCTTGCCAAGTGTTCTTTCCAGTTTGTTCTGTATTTCACTATTGTTGTGTTTAATTCTTCTACTTTTAGTTGTTGTCTTATTTCTGTGTTATGTTTTTTGTCTGTTCTTTGATATCTTGCTGTTGGTCTGAGGAATCTCATTTCAGTAACTTGTGTTCAGGCAGATTGTTGTGTTGTCACTGTCCATGTTTCGGATCCATAAGTAATAATAGGCACTGCCATTGTCTTCATTATAGAGTCGTTCCTGGCTTTATTTTTCAAAGTTCTTTTTAGTGTTCCTGTTATATAATTAAACTTAGTTTGTTATTTATATTTGGTTTCCTAGATGTCAGTATGAGGTGGAACGCTGACCACGGACCACTCAAAATGACATCTATACGAAAACAAGTGTAACTAAATTAGTATGGTTCAGATTCTTCCCTGCAGGGGGAGAGCGCCTAAATCTCTGTAAAGTGAAAACATGGGCTTACAATACAATACAATTTATATCTGTTTCCGCTGTGTATGATATTTCGCAACCTAGGAAATTATATCTTACCACTTGTTCTATTGGTTTATTTTCTAATATTATCTTTGTCCGAACTGGATGAGCGCCCTTGAAGGCCATTGTTTTTTATTTTTCTGATATTTCCATGTTGTATTTTTTTTTTATATTTCATTTGGTTTATATAGCATTTCTCTTATACACTTTGTCAATTCCTATGCACCAAATGCTATGAAACCTTTGCTTCTATCTTTGCAAATGGCAGCTTCTTTATTAAGAAGACATTTATTTGGGAATTTTACATTACATTATAAAGCCAGTACGGCTTCTTTTGATGTTTTTATTATTCATCTCATGCACCTCAATGATTGATAAATCATATTTGAAGAGAAAAAAGTATAATTTTTCTCTTCAAATATGATTTATTCATCATTGAGATGTATGAAATGAATAATAAAAACTATTATTTTTATTTTCTTTGCATACACTTTTTTAGCAGGGAAGAATGGGTTGCCATTGTTTGTGCACGGGTATGCATACAGTCATATAAAGATGACATAGCTGAATTTACCCATAAATTCTGTAAACCAGCCCCAACAAAGGCACACATTCGTCTGCTTGTAAACAAATTTAACTGTACCAGCAGTATGTGATGAGGCATGACCACACGTATCAGCAGAAACAGTGCAGCAGGTTCAAATTGCCAGTGATATTCCGAACGCACAGGAGTCAAACAAGGAGACACCCTCTCAGCTACCCTATTTGGCTTAATCATTGATTATATATTTAAGAAAATTGAATTTAGGGGAAATATTACAACAAAACTTAAACAGTGTATAGCTTATGCAGAGGACATACTGATTACAGCAAGAACCAGACAAGCGTTATGTGAAACCTTCACAAAATTGAAAGAAGAATCTAAAAAATTTGGTCTAATAATTAATAAATCAAGAGAAAACAAAATATTTAAAATGTAGTAATCACAATACAAAATCTAGAAATTGATGACATGAAAATTAACACATTAGAATCATTTAAATATTTAGGTACCAAAGTAAATGGACATAATACATTAGAAGAGGAAATCAAGGAAAGATTGGTAAATATTTTGCAAATATAACCTTATTTAAAAGCAAATTAATATCAAAAACTGCAAAAATAAGGTTATACAAAACACTCATTAGACCAGTAGTTACATATGCTTGTGAAACTTGGGACCTAAAAGAAACAATAAAACAGAAATTACTAATTTTCGAAAGAAAAATTTTAAGAAGAATATTTGGACAAAATAGAGGAACTGATAGCTGTTGGAGAATCGAAACAAATAACGAACTAAACAAATTAATAAAAAATCAGAATATAGTAAGCCATATAAGATCTCTCAGAATTGATTGGCTTGGACATTTGATAAGAATGGATGATCAGAGCTGTTGGAAGACCGAAGATCAGATGGGAGGACACAATGAACGATCTAAGGAAAATGAAAGTGACTAGTTTGAATATGGCAAGAGATAGATTGGCATGGAGGAGGATTGTTGAGAAGGCCAAAACTTTCACTTTTGAAGTTGTCGTGCCTTAAGATGATGATTCTGAATGTATCAACTCGACACCTCAATAGGAAGTTGAATACCCCTCGCAACAGTGTGTGGAAAATTCTATGTTTCACTCTACAAGAATGTCCTTGTCACGTCTGCTTGATTTACGGAACTGTATCACAGAAGAAGCAGACTTCTTTACTGTTTAAATGTTAAGGTCTACATTTCATTTCACAGCTGAAAGATTGAGTATGTGTTTTAACCCAGATAGCAGTCATGTAGAAAGGCAGTAGAATATGTGTAAAACTTCATAATAACATTTTCAAGTAGAATATGTGTAAAACTTCATAATAACATTTTCAATCATTGCCTTCCTTCATTGAAACAGATAGTGACTTTACAGACACCTTGTATTAATGTATCTATGTATTAATACGTGAAGAAAAAACTTTGTACCCCTTTTTAAGCACATTGTGCCCACGAAGGAGTGTGGTATTTGGCATAATTAAAGTTCATATAGGGAAGGAGTGCAGAAAAATAAAATAAATTGATGTGTATTATTCATTCATTTGTGTATTCATTAATTTGTTTACGTATTGTTGTAAACTACATTGTTGTAAAAATAAAATTTTGCAGCAACAATGTGAATTGATTTACTCTCATGTATTTATTATTAGTGGTTTTAAAAAAGTTAGTATATTTTTTTATTTAAATTTAAATTAAACCCTGTCTAATCTTGGTTTCAGTAATTTCATTACATATTTTTTTTATATTTACACATTTGCACCTACGTCCTGCGCCATAGCCGAGTGGTTAAGGCAGGTAGCCTTGGCGCAGAGCTACGGGACTTGCGCTGGTTCGAGTCTCCATGGGGGAAGAAATTTTCTCATGGTATTTCGGCCAGTATGGGACCGGTGCCCACCCAGCATCGTGATGCATTTGGGTAGCTACAATAAGTAGCGACTCCAGGTTGAGAAAACCAGCTATAACGGTTGGGGGACTCGACATGCTGACCACATGTCACCCCTACACTGGCTGATTATCATCTACCTCTGTGATTGACACATGTAGATGTGAGGCCAGCAGCCGGCTGGTAGGCTAAGGGCCTTCTAGGCCTGTCGCACCAGGAGTAATTTGCACCTACTTCCATTATGCATCGACGGGTCAAAGTGAGGGACAAAGAATATATATTCCCATACACATAATAATAGGCCAAATGCAAATTTAAATAGTATAAATTGTATACAAATGTCAAATGACGCGTTATTGTTTTTAAATATGACTTAGCCAAGCTATACCACATATTACCTATCGTTCGTATTTTTAAAATAAATCGAAAATTAATGCATAATGACATATTTGTGAAAAACTTAAATATAATGAATTGTATATAATACATATTTTTTTAAATATTTTTCACTGAGAGTAATTAATAATCATAATTACAAAGAAATAAACATTATCTCAGTCAAAACATACATTTATTAAGTCGGTGTTTCAATCTCCTTATGTGAGATCTCACACAAGGAGATTGAAATGTCGGCTAATAAATTTATGTTTCGACTGAGATAACGTTTATTTCTTTGTAATTATGATAATGAATTGTGATCAAATTTTGACTGCTGGACGACCACTAGTTCTTAATTAACAGGCAATTAGTACAGAGATATATTTTTACTACAGACTACTTTTAACCTCAAATGTCCTTAAGGAAGAAGAAGACATGCCTGAGATGAGGTAAATAAGTTTTACAAATATTATAATGTATAACAAATTTTATTGCTAATATATTTATTCACATGATAAAAAATAAACTATGCACAATTTTCCTTTTGTAGTTAGCATACTCAGTAAAAGTTGTTTGTTATGTATTTTTTACAAGAACTTTGTAAATTTCTTTCAATATGCAAGAAAGTTTCAGAAATCAAAGAAATTACTTAAAAAGCTCTTTTTTGTGACCATGTGATAATTGTAGATACTTTGATACAAGAGTAGGGTTTGGCATGAAACTTGAAGCTCCGAATTTCACCTAATTTTTTTAGTTTAAAATAAACATTAGGGATGTTCAACAATACATGAAAAAAATTTCAGATCACTCAAAAACAAACCAGAAAAATATCAACAGTCTTCAAATCCTGATTCTTGATTTTCCCCTTCTTTCAGAATTATGCTTTCATATACATTCTATTTCCATCTTGTTCTATCCCTATTGTACAAATTAAAAAATGGCTATTCTTTACATTGACACGACTTTTCTAATCCCTTCATAAACTCCTGTCAAATTTTATTCTTAGGGTTTCATTTTTCAAATTATTTCCCACTATTTACAATGATTTTTACATTTTCTCTAACAATTATTTCAATATATTTTTCTATGATATTTAACTACATACATAGCATGAAGATGTGGCAGCCATATTCACTCTATTTAACACTTTCCAATACTGTTATTTTAACACAGTTCCAATAATGGATCATATTATATTGATATTGTGAAAAGAATATAGATACTTTTAAACGAAGCCGGCCATTGGCGATAGTAGGGACACCTACCTGACAGCGGGCAAAACGAGAATTATAGATTTGTATATGTGGAAAGAATTGTTAATGTTTGTGCCAAGTCTAGAATGGTGTAGTAGGCTGTACACTAGTCTGGAGAACTAGAGATCCACGGTTCGATTCCTGGTATTCAGACATTAATTTTTCTTTTCACAATATTATAATATGATCCATTATTGTTAAAATAACAGTATTGGAAAGTGTTAAATAACATTGTTTACTGCTTATAAAAGTGGTGGTGTAAAATTCTCAAATATAGATACTTCTAAACGAAGCCAGCCGTTGGCAATGGTAGTGACACCTACCTGATAATGGACGAAAGGAGAATGATAGATTTGTATATGTGGAAAGAATTGTTAATGTTTGTGCCAAGTCTAGAATGGTGTAGTGGGCTGCACATTAGTCTGGAGAACTAGAGGTCCATGGTTTGATTCCTGGTTCAGACATAATTTTTCTTTTCACAATATCATTATAATATTTACTTTAATGAATATTCTATGCAACAACAAAGATGTGTTCCAGTGCAGCCAACATAGAGTATGTACTAATTAACTGTACACATATACTTCAGAACTTACTACTTATTTTTGGGTGTTTCACTCTTTCACAGGTTAGAGTACTTAAATTGCATTAGGTTAGCTTTTAGGTTTGTTAAATATCGTGTATATGTTGGCTGCATCCTATGATTCCATAGTGTAAACTGCTTTGTGTTTGTTGGTGCATGCACATGGTGTATGATTGGAACTTAGAAAAATTTTTCGCGTCACATGTTGTAAAGAAGTCCCTAAAAAATTATCTAATGTTTTCATTGTTTTTCCTTCTCTATTGTCAAGTTCATCAGCCGCGATGACTAGCAGTTATGTTAATAAGGTGAATTCGGAATCATCTTATGTGATAAATTGTTTGGTTCTATTTGAACATAAGATTTAATTTAAAATTCTCTATACCTCAGCTCATATCCAGTCTTCTAATTATACTGGTTTCAAAACCTATGTCGTTTCATCTTCAGTAATATTTCAAACGATGTTACATCGTTCAGGAGAACTGCTACTTACACTCTCTGTTGGTGGACCAATAAAGATAAAAATAGACTAAAAATGGGGGCAAAATAATAAGAAATATAATCAGAAGTTAACGCGATGAACCTCTAAATTAAAATTCTACAAGAGTTCAATCTATTTTAAGATGTTTAATAATGTAAACAACGGAGAAGTAGAAAAATCTGCACTGACTGCTCACGTTTGGTCAGAAAAGCATACAATTGATGTAAACACAAATTTATTGAAATGGTTAGAAAATAGAAAAGAACTCACAGTTTGGGAGGAATCTACATTCAGAAGAACAAAAATAGGATTATGAATTTTGAAATTCCCGGGGAAAATATCTGTTTTGCAGTTCTTCGGTCAGCCAAAAAGATGGAGTGGGAGTCAACATCCAGGGTCGACAACATAAAATCCATCAGTCTGGAAAAGCTGATGATGTATACATGGCATATGGAAACATGTTCAAATAGAACACAACAAGTTATGATGTAAGATGATTCCGAGATTCACCCTATTTATTAAGAATAACCTCATAATTTGACTTCCTGTTGTAATTTACGTTCCTTGCCTCATCTCCTGAGTATCACAGGTTCAAACCCAGCTAGAGTCAATGGATTTTTTTAGGATAGTAAAATCCAAGGAGCAAGTCTTCTGGGAGGGACTTCAAGTTGTGTGTCTCGAGTCTGAAGATTTTCAGGCTCATAAATGTACCTTAAGCCTGAATAAAGAGGCCTCTAAAGCAAAATTTACCAACCATTATTCCAGTAATACCTCAGTTGCCTGCTAGATGTCTGATTGGGTCGGTATGTAGACAGCATACCAATTCATGACATATGTATGGAAATAAACATAACTAAATTAACTTGCTATAGTAACTCCTACGTCCCGCACCGTAGTCGAGTGGTTAAGGCAAGAACTATGGGACTTGTGCTGGTTCAAGTCCCCATGGGGAAGAAATTTTCTCATGGAATTTTGGCCAGTATGGGAGCAGTCCCACCTAGCATCATGAGGCATTTGGGTAGCTACAATAAGTAGTGACTTCAGGTGAGAAGGCCAGCTATAACGGCTGAGGGACCCAACATGTCACCCCTATACTAGCTTATGGTCGTCTACCTCTGTGATTAACACATGTGGATGTGAGATCAGCAGCCGAATGGTAGGCTAAGGGCCTTTTAGGCCTGTCACACTTGGAGTAACTCCTAACAAGGGAGAGGCTAAGGTCCAACACTATTGTAGATAGATCAAAATTTGAGTTTAGTTGGCTTTGATTTTCCATGTACTATATAATGAATCTCTCTTTAGAGGTAGTGGTCGGAGTTTGGAATGATTTAGAAGTAACATGACAAAGTTTTACCAATCTGAATAGTTCACACAATTGAACTAACAAACAAACAAATTCTTCAGCAATGTGCTATTGTAAATAACTGATTTTTGTCGTCCGATGTCACCAAGCTATAACTGACAGTGAAGGAATCATGATCCATTTCTGAGTTTCGAAAGCGATATGATATGATGGGTGTTAAATGACAATGACACATCAAGAAAGTACTTAAACTTAACTTAAATTGCACACCATGATAGATCACAAGAAAAATTCTTGTGGACTGAGCAGGAATTGAAGTGGGGCCCGTGAACAACATAAATTAATTAAGCAAAATAACATTATGAGATTTTCAAATTAGTAACTAATAAAAAGTGAGTCCTATGTCTCCTCTTCAAGCATGGAACAACAGTTTCAGGAAACATCCCTCCCATCTTCAACCATCGAGTCATAAAGATGGCTGAAAATGAGAGGGATGCCTCTTGAAACCTCGGTACCGTGCTTCAAGATCAAGAAGTATGAGGTGAGATAGGACTCACTTTTTTATACTATTTATTAACCCCAGAACTTCTGACCACAAGACCATCAGATTAATCAATTGCAATATTGTATCACAATTAAAATGGCAGTACTATGATTAAAAAATTTCATACCAAAGAAATTTAAATGTAACAGAATTCCTTTACACACAGCAAAGATACCAAGAAAATATTTCATTAATCAAATCATTATCAAATGTTATTCGATTTTGAGGGGCACATCGTACCATAGTTGGTTAAGACTATCTGCTGCAAGCCAGAAGGTTGGAGGTTCATGTCTCAGTGGGGTTAGGATTTTGTATCTGTTCTAAAACTTTCTGGTGACACCATTGCTCTCGGATCAACTCAACCTCTAATGGAAATCAGATTAAATTTAAAATTATCTTTAATTACATTTCACCTTATACACTCTGTGTTCTTCACAGCACAGGACCACAGTTTCAGGAATAGTCATTCCTCTCTTCAGTCATTTTTTTCAACTGCCAAATTTTTGCCTTCGCCATCATCTTTTAAACTGCCATCTAGAGTGATTTCATGAACTTTGAAATTAAACCTTGCTTGCTGAAAATTTAGAAGATGATGCTGAAAGCAAAATTTCAACAATCAAAAAGATGGCTGAACATAGGAGGGATGCCTCCTGAAACTGCAGTCTTGTGCTTGAAGAACATGGAGTTTATGAGGTGAAATTTTACGACTTTCTATTTATTTCTTCATCATCATCCAAGCAAGTATTAGGCCGCGTGGCCGGTTACGGTCTCAAAGAGGAATTTTCCATCCAGTGCTTTTTTGGACGTCCCAGCGATCTTTTGCCTTGGAGGCAATAATGAAGCATGGCTTTTGGAATTCTATGAGACGGCATTAGTTGAAGATGGGCTTTCTATTTATTTATTAACCTGAAAGCCTCATAATGTTATTTCTGATAATTAATTTATGAAATGTGCACATATATTCATCTAAAGTAATTTTTTTGAGTGTCTTCTTCACTGTATACAGTCAAGCTCCTTTCCTTTTTATGCACAATTCTATGTGGTATTCCCCCAAGGATTGCGAAGGGGAAGACCTAGGGCAACATGGAGTAACACCATCAGGAATGAAGCTGAACAGGCAGAGATGAGTTGGAATAAAATTAAAGCATTGGCAAACAACAGAGTTCATTGGCAAGCTTATATCAAGGCCCTATGTTTCCCAATGGAGTGACCAGCATTACTACTATTCTATGTGGTATTGTTTACACAGAGTATACACTCAATCTTCTACTGCTCTGTGGAATCCACACACTGCATTAATAACCCTGGTCAACATGATTTTGTCTCACGAGTATCAATAGTATTACTTAATGCAGTTTTTTTATCGTGTTTTCAAATATGTATTCGGAATTTCTCTATCACCCACAGTTTTTTTATTTCAATTTCAATTAATGGATTTAAATAATTCTTCTTCTTCTTCTTCCTTCCAAGTATTACGCCAAGGCCTGTTACGATCCTATAGAAAATTTTCCCTCCAGCATTTCATAGGACGGCCCAGTGATCTTCGTCCTCTTGGTATATAATGATAAACAGCTTTGGGGATCCGATTTGAACTCATTCTTTCAAGATGGTGTTTCCAATTTAGTTGGTACTGTTTAATATATTCCAAAATTGGCGTAGTCTTCAATTCTTTTAAGATATCGGTGTTCCTTTTCCGATCCCATCTGGTGTAACCCGCTGTTCTGCGCATGAATCTCATTTCACAAGCCGTTATTCTGCTTTCATGTTGTTTTTTTAGTGTCCACGCTTCACTACCATAGGTCAACACTGGTCTAGCCAAAGTGTTATATAAACGTAATCTGGTGTTTTTTTTTGTACAAGGGATGGTTTCATAACTTGATTAATAATTCCTAAACTTTTATTATAACTAGTAACTTTTTCAGGGATATCCTTTTCATCCCAGATAGAGAGATAATATCCAAGATATTTAAATTGATTAGATCTCTCTAAAATTTTATTCTGGAGACAGATTTTACTTTGTATGGGGTCCTTCCCATGAAATGCCATAATTTTAGTTCTGTTAATTGATATTTCCATATTAAATTTGGCACCTATTTTTTGTAAATTATAAATTGATCGTTGCAAATCATTTTTGGAAAGTGCCAGAAGAACTAAATCGTCTGCAAAAAGAATAGCATCGAGTTTGAGGTTCCTATTGATGGGTATATATCCTCGTTGTGTTTTCCTCCATTCATTTATTAATTTATTCATGTATATAATGAAAAGCACTGGTGAAAGTCCACATCCCAGTCTTACTCCAGTGTTGATCTTTTCCCAAGAAGATAATTTGACATCTTGTTTAACAGAGATTTCATTATCTTTATAGATGTTGAAGATATTAGTAATATATTGTTGTGGAACGTTATCATCAGCTAAAATTTGTAGTAATATATTTCTGTCTACTTTGTCAAAAGCCTTTATGAAGTCAACGAAGGCGATATGAGTTTCTATATTGAATTCCTTGTGCTTTTCTAATAGTAGTTTTAGAGTAAAGAATCCATCTGTACAAGATCTACCCTTTCTGAATCCATTCTGCTCTTCTCCAATTATATTTTCATAAAATTTCCTCAATTTATTCTTAACTATATTAGCATAAATTTTATATCCAGAGTTCAACAAGCTAATTCCACGATAGTTATCTTTGATTTGGCGACTTCCTTTTTTGAAGATTGGTATTACAATGGATTTGTTCCAGCTTTGTGGTGGTTCTTGTCCTTCCCATATCATATTAAGGAGAATAAGAAATCTGTCTAAAAAATTTTTAGTTGAAAATTTAAATAATTCTTGATTAATGTGGTCTTCTCCAGGAGCTTTGTTACTTTTTAGTGATTTAACAACATCAGTTAATTCATCTATAGAAATTTGTTCCAAAGCAGTGTTATTAGAGATTGGTATTTGTAATAAATCATCCTTTTGTGTCCATAAATGATGAAAGTAGTTAAGCCAAGATTCTTTAGACATACAATTTAAATGTGCATTTTCTCTTGAATCATTATTTAAAACTTTATATATTTTTGGTTGAGGCCTAGTGATATCATTTTCCAAAAATGAGACAAATTGTTCCCAGCTTTGATTTAAATAATTAATTTTTTAATAAACTTTTTCATCCATTTGTTCATTGTAAAATAAAACAGGAAACACTTTCATCAGGAGATTTCAGCTATGGAAAAGAGATATCAAGGCAAATGGAATCTTAATATGCTGGCCGATTATTGTTGGACCATCAAGAGGGATGCTCCACAGGCAAAATATAGCAGAAAATCGTCATTTCTTACTTTCTAGGTGAATCCGAATATTGTGTAGTTACAAATGTAGATAATATTAAAGTGTTTGAAATTATAAATGCCTGTCTCTTGGAAACCTTGTGTGATGGAGAAAAACCGATCATATTTGAATTCAGGAGAAAAAATACTATCAGAATCACATATGTTTCTTTCTGAGACAAAAAAATTTATTTTTTGTTGCTCAGTGTAACCATGGGCCTCTGTGGCATAGAAATCAGTTTCTATTTTGCTGTGTTTCCTTTTCCTTTATGCTATGACTTTGTTGTAGTTTCATGTTGTAGCAATATTTTCATCTCTTCAAGCAGTAAAGTTCTTTAACTACTTTGTATATTAACCTAGATGAAGTCACTTAAGTACTCTCAAGATTGCTTCAGGTATGTACCTTTCACATGTTCTAGAAACTTAACATCATTCTTTTTAAGAACTATCATATATCTGTATGTCAGTACAGGACAATTTTAACTAACTCACTGGCTCTATCGAGCCCATAAGTTCATGGCACATGGACATAAAGTCTTCATAAAACCCCATCCTGAGCTAATGTTTTCCAATCATTCCCTGTATAATCTACTTCCCTCAAATCATGGTTAATATTGTATTCACGTAGACTTTCACGGCTGGAGTTATGATGATCTTGAAGATTTTCGAGCTGTAGGCCGTGGTCGTGAGGCTTGTAGTTCCCCGACGTTTCGCCAGAGACTGCGTCTGGCATCATCAAGTTTCCATGCCTCTCTTTCATTCCCCATTCGTGCCACATGTTCTGCCATCGCAATCTACGAGGGTTAATTGTTCTTATTATATCTTATTTCCTAAGAAGATAATGTAGTTCACTGTTATGAGGTCTTCTTGATTCACTTGTCTGTTCATCTCTCTTTGGTCCAAAAATTTTCCTTAGAACTTTATTATCATATACTCGCAAACTTTTCTGATCCCTTAAAGTAAGAGTCCATGTTTCGCATCCATATAAGTGGTAGAATAATAGTTTTATATATTTTCAGTTTAACGTTTTTTGAAAGGAGTTGGGACATCAAGAGTCTCTGCAATGCATAATAGCATGCATTTCCAGAATTGAGCCTATGTTTAATTTCTTTGTGCATCTCATTCCTATTTGTAATTATTGTTCCTAGGTATTTGAATTCAGCCACTTCTTCAAAATTTCCCTCATGTCATTAGCTGTCCATTTCCATTATATAATGTATTTCTATATATGAACATATATTTAGTTTTATTGATGTTTTCTTCCAGTCCTAATTTCTTAGTGTTACTCAACAGTGTGTGCGTGTTGGCCTTTATTATCTCCTCGCTATCGCCCAATAGTACTACATCATCGGCATAAACTAACAGCTTATTAATACCATTGAGTTGTAAGCTTTCACCCTCTAAATATTTGATGGCATGCTGTAGCACAATATTGAATAGTAGAGGAAATAGAGAATCTCCATGCTTTAACCCATTGTGAATTTCAAAAAGAATCCGAAGATTGTTTGCCTACACTCACCTCAGTTGATTTTATTCAACTAAAATAACCCGTGTGGAGTTGCCAGTCTCCCATCGTGCGCCTCCCCATGTGGCGGATAGGGGAATGCTCACCAAATATGGCGGGTACTGGGGAAATAAAATACCCAGGGCAGACCAAAACTAGCGCTGCTGCTTTGCAGTAAGATACTGGACTATCAAAGGCTAGAGGAAGAAAACCTTGGAACAAAAATTACCCGTCCCCAGGTTGGGGGTTGATGCATCGTGCCAGCTCCTCGTCCATCATAAAAAGAAAAAAAATGCTAAAAAAACCAAACATCATGCCTTGAAAAACAGAGGATTGGAGGAAAATCAATGGATGGACAGAGAGGAATGGCATTTAGTTTCCGGAAGACGATAAAATAACTAACATCCCACATTGTAACTGAGTGGTTAAGGCAAGAGGCCTTGGTGCAGAGCTACGGGACTTGCACTGGTTTGTGTCTCCATGGGAGGAAACAATTTTTATCATGCAAATTCAACCAGTATGGGACCGGTGCACACCCAGCATTGTCAGGCATTTGGATAGCTGCAATAAGCAGCTATAACATCTAGGAGTTCTGACATGCTGACCACATGTCAGCTCTATACTGTCTGGATGCCCGTCCACCTCTGATTAACACACGTGGATGTGAGATCAGCAGATGGATAGTAGGCCATCTTTTAGGTTATGAAAACAATTATGTGGCTTTTAAATCTTAAATTTCAATTGCGGCTCCATGGCGCAAGCGGTTAGACGCTTGCCTCTCACCGCTGGGGTCCTGAGATCGAGTCTTAGTCTCTCCATGTGGGTTTTGTGGTGGACGAAACGGAGCTTGGGCAGGTTTCCCCCCCCCCCCCGTTTTCCTCTGCCACAATTTCATTCCACCATTTCTCCATACTCATCTCATGCATTTTGCTTCATTTCATTCATCTGCCCCCGTGATGGTGTGTCAGGCGTGATCGGCCAGCATCCCTGTCATTCACAGACCTCTATATAGGGGGCTCATCTCATTCCTCGACCCAACCCTGAGTTGGACGTGAGTTGAGGATATTTATTTATTCATTTTTTAAGACAAAAATTGAATCTCTAGTTGTACATATTAGTGCACTGAATATTATGCTAAATTAAACCTCATAGTATTTTTTCCCTGTGAAAGTTAAATAAATTAGTTGTTGTATCAGTTACCTTTATTTTGTTCTACTTGTGCTACTCATGACTTGACTAACTGCTTCCACCATTTTGTTACATACAGAATACTATTTGCTAGAAAGCAAAAATAAATAAAACAGGTCTGGAAGAGAGCAGGGATAGTCTTGCATGTACCATGCCGTGATATTCACCGAATATATCACTAATCCAATGAAAACTCAACTTTCAATTTTTTCATACTTAAATATGGGAAATAACATTATGAGGTTCTTAATTCAATGAATGAATGAGCCACTTATCTTACCTCACAGTTTATGTTTTCTTAAACACGGGAACTGAAGTTTTCAAGAGCAAACATCCCTCCTATTCTCAACCAACATTATGACTACCAGATTTTTGTTGGAATCCCCATCTGTAACATTGCCATCTGGTGTTGATTTGATGAACTTCGAGATCAGGTCCTGTTCATCAGGAATTTCGAAATTCACGGATTTAAATTTGTTCTTCTGAATATATATCTTCTCCTAAACTGTTAATTCTAAAGGTTTTTCCAAATGTTTTAGAAGTTTGGCCTCTTTTTCAATTTTATGACTCTCCAACAAATTATGTGCTGCAATATCTGATTTTTCAATTTCACCATTTTTAAAATTTCTAAAGTGTTGCTTTGTGAGAGTGTTTCAAATTTTTGTTGGTTAGATCTCTTTTTGGGGCAACTATTTAATTCATCCTTCAGCGAGAAATGTTAAATTTATAATAAAAACATTGAAAATTTTTCTCCTCAAAAATCATTCAGTGCAATTGTATAAATTTACTTAAAAAATTGCTATAACAGTGATTTATTATTTGCTATTTTTCTGATTTGTTTCTGTATGATCCAGCTTTTGTCTGTTTTATAGTAGGACATGCCTAATGTTTTAACCCCCCCAAAAAACAAAGAAATTCAGAGCTCCACTTTTTATGCCCCAAACCCATGATTATTTTACAAGAAAGGAAAAAAAAAAACCTTACTTGACAAGAGAAAAACCCGACCACGCAATAGTTTTTTTATCGTATGTACAAAAACTTATCTCAAAATACGATATAATATCTCAAAAAGACAAAGTCACAAGGAATTGCCTCAATTTTGTAAATGAATAAGTAATATGAACACAACAAGTATTATATACGTTCTCACGAAAAAACAATTGTGTTTCACTTATTAAAAACAAGGTTAGCTGCCTATTATCTAAAAATTATAATCAAAACACTCTTTCCCAAAAAAATAAAAATATAAAATACAGAATCAAGTGTTAAGAAAAAAGAAGGATGTTTAAGAAGGAAGTATGCATAGATTACACACAATGATTTGCAATCGTGCACGCACTCACTCACACATACACACGCGCTCGGCAGGCTGGAGGCTGACTTGTCAGTACTTAAAAGGGGGGAGGGGGCAGGGATTAGAATTATTACGGCTTGAACTTCACTAAAGGTATGTTTTTGGAAGATAGACACTTATCACACACCCACTCGGCGTACACTTCTGCTGTGAGCAATTGATAGGCTGCTTCAGTGAGACCAGTGCACACTCTGAAACAACACAAACAACAGCATTTATTTATGTAAAATTTAATCACTCACCTCATATTTTTTTTTCTTATTTTAATTTAAACTAGTTTCAGAACTTTAGATTTCAGTTCCATCATCAGTATCTTCCCCTTTTTTGACGTTCCTGAGATGTTCTGAGAGGGGAAGTAGAAAAATCTGCAGTGGTTGCTCATGCATGGTCTGAAAAACATCTTATTGAAAAGAAAGCTAAATTATTAAATCAAAAAAACCCAAAGAACTCACTGTTTAGGAAAAGATCAACATTCCATCCATAGTAATTCTGCCCGAGGGCAGGTCCTTCACTGCAATCATAGCATTTTCATGCTATGCTTGCAGCTTTACTAGGGAATTGTAGGTGTGGTAGCTTCCCGTTGCTTTCCACACCGGTGAAGGATGATGGTGGTGATGATGATAATGATAAGGGTGATTATGATGATGATGGCCATATGATTTCGGGGACCGTTTGGGCCTTAAAGTTTTCCTGGCATTTGTCTTACAGGTGAGGAAAAACCCCGATAAAAACCTCACCCAGAAAAACTACCCCGACCGGGGATCGAACCCAGGCCCGCTGCGTGACAAGGCAGCACGCTACCTTGAGACCACAGCGGTCAAAGGAATGAAAAGGAGAAATTGATGAACTTTGAAATTTCCGGGGAGAATGACCTGGTTTCAAAGTTTTTCAGTCTGCCAATCTGCTCTTCAAGATGACAGAAGAACAGTTGCGGAGATTAGTGATGATGGAGATGAAAATGAAGCTCCGACACTGGTTTAAATAAAATAAGAAGAAAAATATGAGGCGAGTGTTTAAATATACCTCATACTGTGAATTCCTAAAAATAAATAAATAAAGTTAAGTTTTTTTTTTTAATTTACTTTTATAGGAATTAATCACTATGAGGTTTAATTTCACCATAAAAGTTAAGTTTATAAATTAATGAGTCATTTTTTTAACATCTTACCTCATATTTTATGTTTCTTCAAACACGAAAACTAGTTTTCAAGAGAAGGATCTCTCTCATTTTCAACCGTCATAATGACTACCGGATTTTCGTTGGAATCTCCATCCTTCTCTCGAAAACTAGTTCCCGTGTTTGAAGAAACATAAAATATGAGGTAAGATGTAAATATTATTTGTTTTTAAACCTCTTAATGATGGACAAATTATATTAGGTGTATATTTTTCTTTTCAAATATAATGAGGTAAGATGTTAAAAATGACTCATTAATTTACGAATTAAGAACCTCATAATGTTATTTCCCATATTTAACTATGAAAGTAAGTTTAGTTTTACCTATGGTAAAATCAAATGTTTCTTACCTCTCCTCATACAAATCTTCTAAGTACATCACAATTTCGAGACCATAACGGTCTCATCTTCAATCCTTCTTCTTCCGAGGAGAGGTAAGAAACATTTGATTTTACTATAAATTAAATCTCATAGTGATTAATTCCTGTAAAAGTTAAATATATGTGACAACAGAGGGAAGAATAAGAAGAGTTTCTTCCGATCGACAAAACATCAGTCACCAAAATAGTACTGAAGATGAGACCGTTATGGTCTCAAAATCGCGATCTACTTAGAAGATTTGTATGAGGAGAGGTAAGAAACATTTGATTTTACCATAAATTAAACCTCATAGTGATTAATTCCTGTAAAAGTTAAAAATGAAGTTAAGTTTAGTTTTACCTGTGGAACCAGAAGTTGCAGCCTGACTCACAGAGGATGGCCTGGTCGTTGTCGTGCACCTCCTTGTGACAGGTCCCACATGGGTATATAGGAGGTGCATTGGGGTTTTGTGGGTTAAAAACCATAGGCTGATCGGGCGGGTACACCTGCAATACAGTTTTACATTTTAAAGATGAGAGTACACATAGTACAACAGACAAAGTTGGATAATTCAAATTTTCTATACAGGGTGTGCATAAGTCAGTTAACCACTGCACATGGTTGCAAGGGAAAAAAAATCAGATTGGTTGAAATTGGAGTTTGAACATGGGACCTTCATAATATAATCTCATACACTACTGCTTGAGGTAACTAGGGAATACATCTTGTCTATAAACCACTAAACCTGCAATATTTATGGGATTTGATTGAACATGAATTTGAAAACACTTCTGGTAATAATGGCAAATTGTGTGATAACATCTGCAAATCTTTCTCCCAGTTTCGTTAAAACAAATCCTTGTGCAGAATCTTGTGTTGCCACACTTTGATTACTGTGACATTATATATAATGATCTAAACCATGACTTGTCGCAGAGACTGCAGCATGTCCATAATGCATTCGATTCATTTTCAATATCCACCATTATGACCAAGTTTCCGAACACTTTAATAACTTCTCTTGGCTCCGTCTTACTGACAGACATAAATTGCATTCTCTTTTAAACTTTTCAAGCTTCTGAATTCCTACACTCCTAGTTACCTGGTGTCCAGATTTGAGAAGTTATCCTCTTACTGCAATATTGACACTAGGTCATAAGATAACAATCTGCTAACAATTCCTCTTCATAGCACTTCCTCTTATTCTACTTCCTTCACAGTAGCCTCTGCCCGCTCCTGGAATTGCCTTCCTCAAGATATCAGGGGTTGCCGCACACTTGGCACTTTTAAGTCACGCTTATACGGTTACATGTTGTCTAATAATTAATTTTTCTCTATTTATTTAAATTTATACTATGTCATTAACAATTTTTTTCTCATTTTTTTATATATCTTGTACATATTATATATTTAATTTGTTAAATCTAGAGTAAATCAAAATACATTATAAATATTAATTGTATTGTATTTATAACATGTAATAGTTTATGTATATTGTAATTTAGATGTAAGACTATTTTTTTTGTATTTTTTAAAACCTGGTTGAGTGGCAAACAAGGCCTTAACTCTACCAGGTAAAATAAAGCTATTATTATTATTATAATTTCTGTGTTCTGTATCTTATCAAATAATATTTCCCCTGAATGGTTCTTAAGATCTTCATTTCATATATGCTTATTATTTGTTTAGTTTTTGTTGTATCAGCCCTAGTTTCTGCTCCATATACAATAACTGGTTGAACTATCGTTTTGTCATTGTTTAAGTAAAATTTTATCACCTCACATTCTTCTTCTTCTTAGACTTTTTTTTCAGCTCTACCTCAGTACTTTCAAGACCGTTGTTTTGTTGTCTTGAAGAACTGCCTCCTGCTCCCTCTGTTGGTAAACTGAAGAATCTCAAACTCAAATAATTTTCTCCAGGAATTTCGAAGTTCATTAATTTCTCCTTTCCATATTTTTAAATGTAGATTTTTTTTTCCCAAACAGTGTGTTGCGACATGTGTCACACTGTTTTGCCAATTCGGTAGACTCAGTCATCTGCTGGCGTGGTCTACATCGACTATGTCAATGTAGTTCACCTTGTCTCCGCGTGTAGGCACCTGACTACAGCACCTAACATTTTATGTTGGACATATTGCTTGTTGTAGCATTTTGTCATGTTGTCAACATTTGCGGTGCTGTGTTCAGGTCTAGTGTGTCCACACCTGACTCACTCTCAGTGTCTTCTAAGCCGTCCAAGGTGACAGTTGCCCTTGCATAGAGGTCTGAATACCTCTCTCATTGTGTGCCAGGTCGTTGACGGCAACGGTCCTGTTTGTTTAAGAGGCAAAATACCTTGCTCTTTTGTTAGCTAGATAGTCTGCGGCGACAGTATTGTTTGTAGGCAGAGGCTTGGAATGTCTCAAGGCCCTTTGTTTAAGGAACTTGGAAGTTCTCACTGATAGACTTAAACTTTATTCCTAGTGTAAATATTGTTACTAATTAGCGCAATAAACTTGCATCCAATAAGTTACCACATGTGTAATTCCAAAATTCCTTTTGGGACAAAATCCAGCGACTCCAGAGGACTTTTCGATCCATACATCAAAATTAGGTCGTTGTGGCATTTAAATTTTTAGGCGGACCTCAGTGAGCTATTTGGGTTTTTCAATTAGTTTCAATAATTTGGTCTTTCTTTCGATTTGATGTTTTTCTGACATTGTATAGGCTGCTACTGCAGATTTTTCTACTTCCCCATTCATGACATTCCTGAAATGTTCTTTCATTCCAGTTTTCAAATTTCTCTGTTTTCCCTATGTAGACTTTCTCACATTCTCCACATTTAATCTGATAAATCCCTGATGTTTCCTTCTTGTATTTTCTCATTTTTCTTGGATATAATTAATCTAATGATGCTGAAGTTGTTTTCGGTGCCAATCCTATGTTCAAATTAAAAAAAAAAAATGAAACTTATGGTGCTTCAATGGACGATATGTGAATTTATTGAATTTTATGTTTTCTTCTTTTTCTTTTAGAAGTGTATTTTGGTTAATAAATGTTTGTCTTTTGAACTTGTTTGTTTTCTTGTGTATCACGCTTTTTTTCAAATCCATTATTTGTAGCCCCTTAGATTGTGTGTGGGGCACGCCGTAGCGTAGTGGTTAAGGCACTGAGCTACAAGCCGGAGGGTCGAGGGTTCAAGTCCCGTTGGGGTCAGGATTTTTAAACTGACCAAAACCCTCTGGCGGCACTATGGTCCTGGGGTCGACTCAGCCTCTAATGGAAATGAGTACCAGACGCTTGTTCTGGGGTAAAGGCGGCCATCACGCAGGGCTGACAACCCGGCTGACATCAAGTGCCGATTGTTTAGAAAAAGTGGGAGCCTTAACCTCCTACTACCCCAAAGGCTTCCTGAGGCCTGTTGTGGGATCACTTTACCTTTACCTTACTTAGATTGTGTGTTCTTTTTCTCTGTTCATGGGTATGTTCACTAATCTGCATGTAAAGCTATTTAAAACTTCTTTGTGAGCCACGTGATTTTGTCATTGTCATTATCGGTGTCTACTAGGTACGATCAATGAAGATACATCAAAATTTCTCAAAACATCTTTTCAACAACAATAATTTCATTCCTTTGGATCTAGCTAAAAGCTCCATACAATAAAATATGGATTAATAATTAATATACTTATTAAATCTTACGTAAATAGTCTTATCACTAGCTACGATCACTTACACAGAACTGAATGAGAGGATACCATGTGAATATAGAATACTTAAAATCATGCCAACCTCTGACATTCTTGCGATGCTACAAATAAAATAACATTATGCCATTTGCGTGATCGAGCAAATGCTCTAGCATTCAGCACTCGGGAATTAACAGTGTATAAGAGAAAAATTTGCATTTAAATTGGAGTTTCTTAGGTAGCTCAGTGGTAGAGCATTGGCCTAGAAAGCCAAAGGCCCTGGGTTCAAACCCCAGTCTGAGCATATAATTTTTATCTTCAAATATAAAAAAAATAAAAACATAACTTACCTTGCCAGCGGACACCGGCATGGGTTTGGGCCCCATCCCTGGGCCAGGGAAGCCATGCGGAGGCCCATGCATGCCCATGTGATGCATTCCTGGTGTCATGTTGCCCATGGGACCCATATTGGCCATGGGATGCTGATGCGGCGAGTGGTGATGTTGGTTCATAGGACTCATGGCGCCCATGTTGTTCATCTGCCCCATGTTCATTCCTCCGCCCATAGGTGGACCACACATACTGTTCATCGGTGGGCCTCCCATAGGGCCGTTGTTCATCGATGGGCCTCCCATAGGACCGTTATTCATAGGTGGGCCACCCATAGGACTGCTGTTCATAGGTGGGCCACCCATAGGACCCCCCATATTGTTCATTGTTGGGCCACCCATAGGACCTGTCATGTGACCACTGTTCATGGGGCCTCCCATAGGACCATTATTCATATGACCACCCATCGGACTGCCCATGGGACCCATTGGACTTCCCATAGGACCACTGTTCATCATAGGCCCACCCATATTATTCATCGGGCTCCCCATCGGGCCAGTGTTCATAGGACTTCCCATTGGGGGGCAACTGTTCATGGGGCTACCCATAGGTGGGCCACTGTTCATTGGAGGACCGCCCATAGGGCCACTTGTCATCGGGTGACTGCCCATGCTGTTCATGGGAGGACCTCCCATGTTGTTCATAGGACTCATGCCACCCATAGGAGGTCCCCCCATGTGATGGTGATGGTGGTGATGATGGTGATTCATATGCACGTGGTGCCCGTGGCCCATTCCCATCACTGGGGGCAGCTGTGGCGGCGTGTCATCAAAAGGATTCGATGCAACGATTGTGTCTCCATATCCTGCAAAACACAATAAATTACAATAGGAAGAAACAGTCTTAATAAATAAGTCATCTTATCTCATAAATTGTTGTGTTCTATTTGAACATGTTTCAGTATGGCATGCATACCATCATCAGGTTTTTCAGACTGTTCAATTTTATGTTGTTGGCCCTGGATATCTACTCCCACTCCATCTTTTGACTGGCCAAAGAACTTGCAAATCAAATCTTTTTTCACCAAGAATTTCAAAACTCATAATGAGAATTATGAATTTTGAAATTCCTGAGGAAAATTATGACTTATGAAATTCCCAGGAAAAAAGATTTGATTTGCAAGTTCTTTGTCCAGCCTTGTGAATCATGAATTTTGAAATTCCCAGAAAAAAATATTTAATTTGCAAGTTCTTCGGTCAGCTAAAAGATGGAGTGGGAGTCGACATCCAAGGCTGACAACAAAAAATTCAATAGTCTAGAAAAGATGATAAGATGAAAAAATACTTTAGATGGCCCAATTTATAAATTAATTTGTTCAAGTTGTTAAAAATCAAGTATCAGAGATCACAACATCAATAACACATGCTACAATCGTACCTGATAGAGGAGGAGGAAGTAGATCCTGCAATGCTGGTGTTGGTTGCGCCGGCGCCGAAGCTGCATTGGAGGTCCGCCGCTTCTTCTTGGCAGGTGGTGGGTCAGGTACTGCCCCCGTGGGGGGTTTAAATTCCCCCAATCCTCCCAGCGGCATTCTAAACATCACCCCCTCCAGTTAGTTACAATTATAAATACATACACATTTACAAACGGAGTCAAATTACTGAAATTGAGGTTATAAAAATAATTGTATGTAATGTCATTATTTCAAATCAACTAGTATTCTACACAAAAGTTAAGTTTCACACTTTATTCAATAATTTAATTGTAAAATCATTAGTTTATTGAGTTATTCTAGAAAACAAAATATAAAGAATAGGACTGTAGTGCAGATATCTGGATAATCCAATTTATTAAAAAGCACTGCCTTATTAACAAGAAGAAGTCGTTGAATATTTCAAGGTAAGAGTGAGTTACTTTTCTGAAGTACAGGGTGTCTGGGACCAATGCTACCAAATAAACTGTTATAAAACAGAAACTATACTTCTTCTGAGCTAAATTTCAGTTGTAATGTAAACAAACCAGATTATGGACTACATTTTTATTGGTTGAATAACTTTTCCTTTTGAGCATGTAAGAAAATGTAGACTGCTTTCTAGCACTCGAAATAAATAAAATAAAAATAATGTTGTTGAACTTTTATAGCAAACGACACTATGAGGTTTAATTCATCATCATCATCATCCAGGAATTAAGCCTGTTGGCTCGTTCCGGTTTCATGAAAGCTAGAAATGTTAAAATTGTTCAGACCATCTTCTGTGCGGGCATCCAACTTTTCTCCTTCCGTGTGATTTATAATTTAGCAATAATTTTGGAAATGTTTCTTCTGGCATTCTATCAATATGTTCTTTTCAGTCATTCCTATATTTAATTATTCGGTCTGTAAGTTTGAAAATATTTAGTTCCTTTCTTATATCATTCCTTTTCTTATCCAGCAGAGTATATCCTGCTATATTTCTTAAAAATCTCATCTCAGCTGCTTCCAATCTTTGTTCTTGAGGTTTAATTTAAGATTTAAATTAAAGTGTTTAATACCTCACCTAATATCCAGTCGTCTATTTATACCAGTTTCGAAGCTTGGGCAGCTTCATCTTCAGTAATCTCTTGATGACTGATGTTATGTCGATCAGGAGTACTGCTTCTTCCTCCCTCTGTCCACCAACAGACGGAGGAAGAAGCAGTACTCCTGATCGACATAACATCAGTCGTCAAGAAATTACTGAAGATGAAGCTGTCCAGGCTTTGAAACCGGTATAATTAGATGACTGGATATTAGGTGAGGTATTAAACATTTTAATTTAATTCTTAATTTCACTGTTGTCACCACAAAACTTAAAAATATGAAATTTCATTGTTGTCACCACAAAACTAGGTGAGTTTGTTTATGTTTTACAATAAACAACACTATAATAACTTTACATACATAGTGTTCTGCCCTAAAGCAGGTATTTCACTGCAAACTTAGCATTCTCCATTCTTTCCTTTTTGTATCCGCATACAAACCATTTATTTTAATATTTCTATCATTTGATGTCTTTTTCTGCCTCTAACTTTCTTTCCGTTGACCATTCCTTCTAAGGCATCCGTTAGCAGGCAGTTTCTTCTTAGCCAGTGGCCAATCCAATTTATTTTCCTCTTCTTTATGAGTTCCAGCATTGTTCTTCCTTCACCCACAATGTCTAGCACATCTTTATTTTTTATTTTGTCTGTCCATTTTATACGTTCCAACCTTCTCCATATCCACATATCAAAAGCTTCCAATCACTTTTCCTCATTCCGTGTTAATGTCAAAGTCTCTGCACGATACAATGCTACACTCCACAAAGCACTTCAGTAGCCTCTTCTGTAATTATTTTGCCAAAGGTCTGCTTCTCTTCTTGTTAAAAGCTTCTTTTGCCATTGCTATCCTCTGCTTTACTTCTTGACCGCAGTTCATGTTACTACTGATAGTACAACCCAAGTATTTAAAGCTCTCCACTTGCTCAATGGCCTCATCTTTAATCATCATGTTTATCTTCCATGGTTTCTTTCCTATAATCATGGCCTTCGTCTTATTTATATTTATCTTCATCCCATAATTCTCGCACTTATCATTTAGCTCCATCAGCATGTTCCTTTGTGTCATTGCATCTTCTGCTAGCAAAGCCATATCATCAGCAAATCTTATGCACTTAATTCTTTTTCCCCCATATTTACACCTCCTGTATTCCTGAAGCAGTTCTTCATTAGGTCTTCCAGGTAGATGTTAAAAAGAGTAGGTGATAGAGGACATCCTTGCCGTATCCCCCTTCCAATTTCTCTTCCCTCTGACATTTCTTCTCCTATCTTCACTTTTATTTGCTGTTTCATATAAAGATTACTAATGAGCCTCCTCTCCTTCCAGTTCACGCCAATTTTCTTCAAGATCCTCATGTGTTTATTCCAATTTAATCTGTCAAAAGCCTTTTCTAGGTCAACAAATACTGCATAAACTTCTTTATCTTTTTCTATATATATGTTTCTCCTATTGTTCGTATCAATCCAATTGCATCTCTCATACCCTTTCCCTTCCTGAAGCCAAACTGTTCTTCCAATTTGCTTTCCATCGTAGAAAGTAAAAATCAATTCAGTATTCACCGAGTGTGATATCAAGCTGATAATCTTGAACCATAATAACTTTATTAGTTATTTATTTATAACAATTTCTTATTGGTAGTGTTAGTCCTGGCCACGGTATATATGCATAAATTTTGGCAACAGTAGTTTTCAGTGTCTACTAGTCAGGATTGGTGAATATCTGTAAAAATGTTTCAAAAATCTTTTCATGACAACAATCTCAATAATTTCAAACTTACTCTAACCCTGAAATATTCCATCTAGCAGAATAACTCAACTCTCTTTAAGTTGACAGCACGAGAAAACCATAAAAGCTCTTAACCTGTGGGCACAAGCCAGATACCAGCATTACAATCACCCAATCATCTTTTGCAGCATCAATCATTTTATTTCTCAAAATTTTTCCAACTTTGCTTTCTTCTAAGAATATTTTCATACAAAATAATTATCAACTGTAAATAGTGAATAAGCTAATCAATTTAATTAAACAATAAATTACTATTTTTTTAACTTCAATATATTGTATTTCATTATTAAATTATCTTTACTGCTGCATAATTTATGGGTATTCATATTGCAAGATTCTAAAAACTCACACACACAGCAGCATAGTGGATTGTAGCGCAGATGGGCACTTACTACATATTAAAGAAGCAAAAAAAAAAAACTAGGTAAATTATTGATATAGCATATAACTACCAGCTAATATATGTAGTTTTTATGTCACAAGAAAATACACAAAATAGCAAAAAACATGTAAAAACTTTAAGATATAAATTTAAATTATTTATACCTCACCTCATATCCAGTCTTCTAATAAAACTGGTTTCAAATTAATTTGATTCGGAGGTTCACTGGTCCACCAACAGATGGAGTAAGAAGCAGTTCTCCTGAATAACACAACATCGGTCAAGATACTACTGAAGATGAAACTACCTAGGTTTTGAAACCAGCTTAGTTTTTGATTGGATATGAGGTGAGGTATAAAGAATTTTAATTTAAATCTTAAACCTCATAGTGATTTTTTCCTATAAAAGTTCAATTTAAAAACTTTCTGACATGGATCCATCCATCCATAATAATTCTGCCCAAGGGCAGATCTTTCACTGCAATTATAGCATTTTCATGCTATGTTTTGCAGCTTTACTAGGGAATTGTAGGTGTGGTACCTTCCCGTTGCTTTCCACACCGGTGAAGGATGATAATGATAAGGATGATGATGATGGCCATATGATTTCGGGGACCGTTTGGGGCTTAAAGTTTTCCTGACATTCGTCTTACAGGTGAGGAAAAACCCCAATAAAAACCTCACCCAGAAAAACTGTCCCAACCTGGGATCGAACCTGGGCCCACTGCGTGACAAGGCAGCACGCTACCTTGAGACCACAGTGATGGACCTGACATAGGTACTCAACAGTTTTATCTTACAAGAGAACAGTTGTTGTTATCAAATGGTGGGCAATGGCAATGAAGCCATTAGTGTTCTTGCTCTCCAATATTTCTCTATGGTGGATCCAATACAGGTTTGTAGATGTTCTTCATTCATTACTGTCAACTATCGAATGCTGAAAACTACCTTGAAATTTTTCTCAGAGAAGCGTTGTGATATACCAAGACCATGTCCAAAAAATTATCTGCCGTTTTTAACTGCAAGGCACAGAAATAAAAGCCAGAATCCAGTAATGGCAACTAGTGTGCAAAGAGAAGGACATCCCTGCTTGAGTAAAGGGGTGTGGAATATGATGTGAATGGCAGTTTGTGAGAATATCCAATCTACCAGGTATGGAGTTTTATTACTTGCCTCTAGTTTAAATGAGAGATTTGGCACTGAATTTTACTGTATTGAAGTTAAAAGAAGCAGATATTTTTTTTGTACATGGCCTTGGTACGTCACAACGCTTCTCTCGGAGAAATTTCAAGGTAGTCATCAGCATGCATTGGTTGACAGTTGCCTTTGTAAGTTGTACAGAATAGTAACATGCATGGCCAAGTTTATGAAGTTGCCAATATATGGAAGCACATGAGATGTATTGACAATGAAACTGGTACAAACTACATTCACAAGAAATTTTCAAACATGTGCTTAAAGAATTGAGGCGCCCAGAATAATAATGGCAGATCCCAACCGATATTGAATTTTGAGATAAAAGCATGACCTTTCATGTGATGGAGTATCAAACGAATTGGGATATACCAAAGCTCTCATTTTCCACCTTTAAAATTTGTACATAGTGAAAACAAACACATTCTCAGCGTAAAAATGACATACTCCAACTATGAGTGCTTTACTTTATGCCCGCTACACGTTCATGGCATTGTAGTGAATGGTAGTAAATATGGGGCCGCCTATAGATGTTATTCCTGAATCTCCAAAAGAAGGAAAGAAACGAGTGAGAAAGGCAACTGAATGAGTAATAAAGAGAAGAAAGTTGTGCAGAAATAGCATTAAATCGTATGTAATGAAAAAGTCCATAGTGGTTCCAGAAAAAAAAAAGTAAACAATTAGATAAATACTGTAACTTGCAGGTTTCAATGTTTGTCTCGTGATGTGAAGGACACATTGTAGAATTTTATAGGCTTGGTGACTATAATAAACAGAATGCCTATTTGTTTAATTTAATACAGATAAGTGAACCTCGAAAGGCATATAAAAAGGATAGACTTCTCAGAGACGAAAACAGGTGCAAGTTTACCCTCAAATATCATTAGAATGAAGCACAGCCTGATGAAATTATTAAAATATATACCATCCATCCATCATCTATCATGATGTTTATAACTGTCTTCATCATGATGGTGTTATTGATGGCGAAAAATGTGAAGATTTGGAAATAGAGGTATTTCAAATTGTTAAATTAAAGAAAAGTCAATGTTACACAATTTTTTATGTTTTATATATTTTTTGTTCTAATAAACAACACAAAATCAGAAAACTATTAATCACAATGGTTTAAGAATTTGCACATAGATTTGAAATCCCTTAATTTAAATACCCAGAAAATATCAAGTTGTAATGTTAACTACTTTTTACCTTTTGGAAAAAACAGAAAATGACATTTACCTCAAAATGAACTTCGGTTGGAATCTACCGTTATTATTCTAAGCACCTCAATTATTTTCGAAGTTCTAAAGTAAAGTAAAGTATTCCCGCTACAGGCCTCAGGAGGCCCTTGGGGTAGTGGGAAGGTTAAGGCTCCCACTATTTCTAGACAATCGGCACTTTATGTCAGCTGGGTTGTCAGCCCTGCGTGACAGCCGCCTTTACCCCAGAACAAGCATCTGGTACTCATTTCCATTAGAGGCTGAGTCGACCCCAGGGCCATAGTGCCGCCAGAAGGTTTGAGTCAGTTTAAAAATCCTGACCCCACCGGGACTTGAACCCTCGACCTTCTGGAGTGTAGTGCAGCGCCTTAACCACTACGCTACGGCGTGAAGTTCTACAATTATAAATCTATAATTTTGTAATGTAATCTAATGAAAGCTAACCTAAGGACATAAACTAACCTAAGATAATAGTCAAATTAACAATGTGGTAGTCAGAATGTTATTTGCTGAAATAATGTGTTCAAAGAATCACATGACTTAACAATGAAAGATATAGTGCAATTTATTTTCTGATGTATTGTGTTTTTAATACAATTACAAAAAGGTACAATCTCCAATATGTCACCAAATAAAACAAAGAAAGCCGAATTGGACAGGCCAAACGTTGAGAAAACCATACAGAGCCATCGAGAAGATTGCACTAGATTGGAACCCGCAAGCAATAGGAAAGAGGGGACGACCTAGTAAAACTTGGAAGCGATCAGTAGAGGAGGAAGCAAATGAAAGAGGGAAACAAGTGAAATTGCTGGCTGGAAACAGAGTACACTGGAGGAACCTTACTGCTGTCCTATGTTCCACTTAGGAACTACAGGAAATAAGAAGAAGAAGAACAATATGGAAATCAATACAAACAAACCAAAAGTGATGGCCTTTTGTGGGAAATACCCTATACCTAGCAAAATTGTTTTGTACGATGAAATTTTAGAACGAGTAAATGAATTTAATTATTTGGGTTATAATTAAAGATTTCAAGATGAAGCTGATATATCAAAGAAAATCACAAATTTGACAAAAACAATGGGGATAATTAACAGTATAATGAAACCAACTTTAGTAAAAAAAAAACACAAGATTACAGCTCTTTATAAGGTTCTTGCAAGACCAGTATTAAGATATGGTAGTGAAGCATGGACAATACAAAAAAGAGATGAAAGCTGAATAACAGCAAATGAGATGTGATTTATGCGCCGTACAGCAGGCTACACAAAGTGGGACCATAAAAGAAATGAGGAAATTATAGAAGAGTTGGAGGTAGAACCCATTCTCCATCTGAAGAACTGAAAAGCACATCTTCAACAAATGCCATCTCACAGAATTCAAAAAGTTATGCTTCATTACTGCCCCCAAGGCAAAAGATCACTGGAAAGTCCAAAAAAAGTGCTGGATGGAAAATTCCTCTTTGAGACCGTAACAGGTCATGTAGACTAATACTTGCATGGATGATGATGTATTATGTTGTGGCAGCACTGGTAGAGAGAGGAATAGTAGCAGCTAATTACTGTAACGTCAACTAAAGTGACTTTGACGGCCAGGGGCAACCTTGACATTTTGAAAGGACTTTGTTTTTACTTATGTCATCATCATAAACATTTTAGCTATAGGCTCAGTTAAACCTTCTCTTCTTCTTCTTCATAATTTGTAGGATTTTCATCCTGTTTATTTCCAAAATCACTCCTCAGAGGATGAAGTACTGGATGTGCATTCACTGTCTATCCATCTCTTGGCTGATCTTCCTCTTGTTCTTCTCCCATCTATTGGTCTATCTTCTTTAGCTCTTTTTGCAAGTCAGTTGTCTTCCATTCTTTCTATATGACCTTTCCAATATTTTTGTCTATCTACAATAAATTTGGTTATGTCTTGAATGTGACATTTGTCCCTAATTTGTGTGTTGTGTATTTTATCAAATAATGTTTTTCCCTGAATAGCTTTGATCTGAGACTTGATCCTTGGGTCTGCGAGCAATGTATAATATACACCTTGAAGTGGGTTGCTAGCCCATTAGGAAGCATGATACAGTAAAACTTGTTCAAAGCGGAATCGCATGGGACCAATTTTTTTCCCACATTAGACAAAATTCTGCATTATAAAAAACTAAAACTTATTAATAATCTTTCATTATAGAGTACCGTATATGTCTTTTTAAGTATCATGGATTAATTGTAGTTCCGCTGCCATTGAAAAATAAAGTATAGTATGTATGACTTCCATGGTAATGCACAAAAAAAAGTCCTGTTTCGTCAGCGTTAAAAATGTCTCTTAAGCGAGTATCCTGAAATTAAAGTATGCAGTTTCGGTTTCCGCTCACTAACTACACTTTCGTCCACATCCTTTGATTCCCGGCAAATTTCATTTCACACTACATTGTGTCGTCTTTTAAAACTGTCCAGCCAATCTGAAGATGCCTTGAAATCGTTATTCGATAGGGATTTAGCAAAAGCAAAGCTTGACTTTGGAGCATCAGACTGGAAATTTGGAGATTTATCTTCAATCACTTTCACTTTTTTTTGTTTAATGACTATGATACTTTTAGCCATCTTTATTCCATAAATTCAGAATGCTACCTCTGAAAGAAACTAATTTAAGATTTTACAATGCAATGGTTATTTGTAAGACAGGTATCTGTATTTCGCATAATAGGTGTGTAGTGAGGCTAAAATAAAATTTCAGGTACAGGTAGAATCTGTAATTCACCTGGCATGCAGGAATCATTCCTTTTTTTTTTTTTGACCTAACGGGAATTCAATGAAGTGGAAACTAATTTATATCTCTGTCTTTCCGCTTTATAAATTTCTTTTTTCATGAACTGTGTAGAAATATCCTTCCGTTTCCGCATTGGACAGATTCCATTTTATGCAAAATAAATACATGTAAAATTAATATTATTTCACCAGGACCAATAAATTTGTTCACATTAGACAGATTTCAGCATTATTCACATTCCGGATTGAACAAGTTTTACTATATCAAAAAAAAAAGGAGGAACAGAGGAAGAGAAAGAAGGCTAGAATTAGAAAATGAAAAGCTGTATTCTCACAATTGGAGATGTAAACAAATCTCAACTAGAACTAGATTAAGACTATTTAATCGCCATGTGAAGAATATATTGCTTCATGGATGTGAGACTTGGAAAGGAACATTATACAAAAAATTACAAGTACATGTAAACAGATGCATGAGATTTTTTTTGAGAATCTGGTGGTTAAAAACCATATCAAATGAGGGATTATGGAATATAACATATCTATCCGCTATTCCTGTATTGATGTATGGATCAGAATGTTGGACAATCACTAAAAGACAAGAAAAAAGATTGGAAGCAGGTGAGATGAAATTTTTAAGAAATATAGCAGGATATACTCTGCTGGAAAAGAAAAGAAATGAAGATATAAGAAAGGAACTAAATATTTTCAAACTTACAGACCGAATAATTAAATATAGGAACGACTGAAAAGAACATATTAATAGAATGCTAGAAGAAACATTTCCAAAATTATTGCTAAATTATAAACCGCACTGAAGGAGAAATGTTGGATGCCCACACAGAAGATGGTCTGAACAATTTTAACAATTCTAGCTTCCATGGAACCAGAACGAGCCAATAGGCATAATCCCTGGATGATGATGATGAACATATCTATCTTTGTGTTTTACAGCTGCTGCCGTCTTCCCATGCCAAACCTCCAAAGTCTAAGTTCTTGGGCATCTTCAATGCTTAGCCTTCTTGCTTGCATTATTATCTTCATGCTTTCCTTATATGTTAACTTTGGTCTCCCTCTTTTCTTCTTTCTGCTCGGTTGCCATTGATATAATAGTTTCGGCCATCGCTCATCTTCCATTCTTAAAATATGTCATAACCATTTTAATTCCTTCTCCTCAATTCCTTCAATTATGCTTTCTTCTGCTTACATTATGTTTCTAATTTTCTTATTTGTGACATCTTCTATTTTTGACTTTCTGGCACTTCTGTATAAATAATCCATTTCTAGAGCTATTAGTCTATTCTTGTAGTACTTATTGATTGTCCATACCTCACTTCCATACACTTAATAAAACATTGGCAGTACAATATAATAACATATCCATCCATAGTAATTCTGCCCGAAGGCAGGTCCTTCACTGCAATCATGGCATTTTCATGCTATGCTTGCAGCTTTACTAGGGAATTGTAGGTGTGGTAGCTTCCCGTTGTTTTCCACACCGGTGAAGAATGATGATGATGGCCATATAATTTCGGAGACCGTTTGGGCCTTAAAGTTTCCCTGACATTTGTCTTACAGGTGAGGAAAAACCCTGATAAAAACCTCACCCAGAAAAACTGCCCCGACCGGGGATCGAACCCGGGCCCACTGCGTGACAAAGCAGCATGCTATCTCGAGACCACAGCGGTGGACATAATAACATATAAGATCAAAAATCATAATAGACAACAAACCCTGCTTTCTTCTGCTTACATTATGTTTCTAATTTTCTTATTTGTGACATCTTCTATTTTTGATTTTCTGGCACTTCTGTATAAATAATTCATTTCTAGAGCTATTAGTCTATTCTTGTAGTACTTATTGATTGTCCATACACTTAATAAAACATTGGCAGTACAATATAATAACATATCCATCCATAGTAATTCTGCCCGAAGGCAGGTCCTTCACTGCAATCATAGCATTTTCATGCTATGCTTGCAGCTTTACTAGGGAATTGTAGGTGTGGTAGCTTCCCGTTGTTTTCCACACCGGTGAAGAATGATGATGATGATGATGATGGCCATATAATTTCGGAGACCGTTTGGGCCTTAAAGTTTCCCTGACATTTGTCTTACAGGTGAGGAAAAACCCCGATAAAAACCTCACCCAGAAAAACTGCCCCGACCGGGGATTGAACCCGGGCCCACTGCGTGACAAGGCAGCATGCTATCTCGAGACCACAGCGGTGGACATAATAACATATAAGATCAAAAATCATAATAGACAACAAACCTCTGAACCAGTAACAAATTTTAATTATTTAACTGTTAATCTCCCAGTTATATTATATGGATGCAAAACATGGACTCTTTCTTTAAGGGAGGAAAGGAGATTACGAGTATTTGAGAATAAAGTTCTTAGGAAAATGTTTGGACCAAAGAGAGATGAACAGACAGGTGAATGGAGAAGACTAAATAACAGTGAACTGCACGGTCTTTATAGGAAGCCAGATATAATAAGAACAGTTAAGTCTCATAGACTGCGATGAGCAGGACATGTGGTACAAATGGGGAATGAAAGGTGTGCATGGAAACTTCTTATAGGAAAACCAGAGGAAAAACATCCAGTTGGTAGACCAAGAATGAGGTGGGAGAATAATGTTAACTATGATTTGAGGGAAGTAGATTATACAGGGGATGATTGGATAACATTAGCTCAGGATAGGGATGTATGGAGAGCATATGTCTGTACAGCCATAAACCTATGGGTTTAATAGTGCCAGTGAGTTAGTTAGTTAGTTAGGTTGTAATTTTACTATAGACACAAAAACTGAAAGAGACATAAATATGAAACTGTCAAAATTTCAAATGATATACAGAACTATACATAAAACATTAAAGAACAAAACAAGAAGAGATACTAGATTGAAGTTTTATAAAACATTGCAGTTCCTGCATTACTTTATGGGTGTGAAACTTGGGTAATGACAAAAAAATTACAAAGTAGAATACAAAGCGTAGAAATGAACTTCGTTAGAAGAACAAAAGGCTGCACAAGATTGGATCAGATAAAGAATAAAGATATAAGAACAGAGTTAAATATATATCCATTGAATCACCGTAGCGTAGTGGTTAAGGCACTGCGCTACAAGTCGGAAGGTCGAGGGTTCAAGTCCTGGTGGGGTCAGGATTTTTAAACTGACCCAAACCTTCTGGCGGCACTATGGCCTTGGGGTGACTCAACCTCTAATGGAAATGAGTACCAGATGTTTGTCCTGGGGGTAAAGGCGGCCATCACACAGGGCTGACAACCCAGCTGACATCAAGTGCTGATTGTCCACAAAAAGTGGGAGCGTTAATCTCCTACTACCCCAAGGGTCTCCCGAGACCTGTAGTGGGATCACTTTACTACTGAATGATAAAATCAATTAATATAGAGATAAATGGTTTAGACATGTAGAAAGAATGAATGTTAACAAGATTGCCAAAAGCAGCATTTAACTACAATCCAAGAAGTTCAAAGAATGTAGGAAGGCCAGAACAACTGTGAGGCAGAACAGGCAATTTGCCTAGCCCATGAAGTGAAGAAGATCACATGATGAGATCTGGAAGGACATTAAATTTTGGAAATGGACTGGACACACTCTCAGAAGAGAACTAGACAATGTGCCAAAGAAAGTCTGGAATGGAATCCACAGGGATTGCCTAGAAAAAGAGGAACATCAAAAAATTATATAGTGCAGTGTCCCTGCAGTGGGACAAACAAAGATCAATCATCATTTGTTTGCAAAAAGCACAATGCAGATATAGTTTCCAGAATGTCACGCAAACATTTTTTGTAAGTTTGAAATAGACACCATGCACATGCACCAACAGATGAAAGCAGATACAATTTAGAATCACGTAATGTAGCGAACATATACAATACTCATTGCCAACATATAAGTGGAGTAGACAAATCATGTTTGAAGAGAAAAATTATACACTAAGACTGAAACTCAAACCCAGGATCTTTGGCTTTCTAGACCAATGCTCTACCGACTGAGCTATCTGAGCAAGTTCCAATCTAAATGCAAATTTTTCCCTTATATATGTTGTCAATTCTTGCGCACCGAATGCTATGAAACCTTTTGCTTCTATCTTTGCAAATGGTGGTTTCTTTATTATTACTATTATTTTTTTGTCTAATGCAAGAGGTTGTCTTTTATGACATTTCTGGCTTTCTGCCCTGGCATTGGCAGAATTGTAATCCATTCCTTAGGTTGGGGAACATGGAAGGCAGAGTTACGTTACCCTGATGATATGATGGGTGATAAATGATAATGAAGACATTTATTTAAGAAGTTTAAATTACATTATAAAGCCAGTATGGCTTCTTTTGACATTTTTATTATTCATTTCAAAGTTGTAGAGTCTCATACCGTGACTGGAAAGTAACTTGACATACTTTTGAATCTGATACCTCCCTCACGTCTCTTCATACGTGGCAAATGGTGAGGAAAAAGTCATGAAAAGCATTAAAAAACTATATTAATTATGTATTCACGTAGACTTTCACAGCCGGAGTTGCTATGATGATCTTGAAGAAGATTTTCGGGCTGTAGGCCGTGGTCGTGAGGCTTGTAGTTATAATATTAATTATATTTGTGTATTTGGTGAAGATCAAAGAGGGTCAGGTCACTTGCTAACCGATAGTAATGATGATGGAGAACAATTCAAAATGCAAATAAATAACATATTGGACTTCAAACTCTGTACTAACTAAAGATGGAGCAAAGTTGTTTTGAAACATATCTCACAGGAAACAATGAAATATGAGGTAAGATGAACAGACCCAACTTATTTATTAAGTAGGACCTCATAATTAAACTTTTATATGAATAAATCACTATGAGGTTTAATTTAAGATAAAATCAAATGTTTCATACCTCTCCTCATATTAATCTTCTAAGTAGATCACGATTTCGGGTTCATGGCGAGCCCATCCTCAATACCATTTTGCCAACTGATGTTATGTCGATCAGAAGAACCACTTCTTCTTCTACTTCCCTATATTGGTGGACTGATAAACTTCTGGATCAGGTCAGAATTTGCAGGAACTTCGAAATTACCGTGAATTCTGACCTGATCCAGAGGTTTATCGGTTCACCAACAGAGGGAAGAAGAAGTGGTTCTTCTGATCGACATAATATCAGTCGGCAAAATGGTACTGAGGATGGGTTCGCCATGAATCCAAAATTGCGATCTACTTAGAAAATTAATATGAGGAGAGGTATGAAACATTTGATTTTATCTTAGAACCTCACAATGTTACTTCCTAATCCACTTTCATAATAGATCCATAAACTTTGAAGTTCCCAGCAAGCAAAATTTAATCTCCAAGTTCATAAATCAACACCAGATGGCTGTTTGGAAGATAGTGGCAAAATTTTGACAATCAGAGTTTTAGCTGATGATGGAAGTGAAGACCTTTGAAACCAGTATTGTGAAATCATGAAGCTTTATGAGGTGAGATGCAAAAACTTTTATCCAACTCAATTTATAAATAGTCAACTTTTATAAGATTCATGATATGTTCCATTGAGATATTATTCAAAATTCAAATTATTCAAAGAGTTTTGAATCCTGCTGATGATGGGACTAGTCCCGAAAGCGCTACAGATAAATAACTAATAAAGTTGAGGAGACGGACCTTTTAGGTAAATATTTCATAATTTTATATTTTAATTTGTAAATAATCAATATAGTTTGTAACTGATGGCCCATTGTAACATGCACCAGCTATTCTAGGTGAGATGAACACCTACAAATCTTGAAATGGACCACTAGGTATAGACTATAAGCCTAGCAATAGTTACTGAAAGCTACCAGTATTATAAAATTACAACAGGAAGTAACATTATGAGGTTCTTCTTAATAAATAAGGTGAGTCTGTTGCATCTTACCTCATAAAAGTTGAGTTCTTTTAGGGCATGTTTCCAGTCTGGACAATCTGACAATGAAAAAGAATTGCTTTGAAACATGTGAACTAAACTTTTATGAGGTAAGATGCAAAAGACGGTCGGGTGGGAGATGACCAGCTTTTGATTTACCCACTTTAACAGTAGCTAATTGCATGAAATATTAATAAAATATTATATTAAAAGTATTTACCTGAGAGAAGTAATTATCATTTCTTTATTTTACTCATAAATATGAAAATAATGTGGGACTATTTCCTGTCATGACCATAAAGGTTACAACAGTTATTCAAAATGGCTGTCGTAACCAGTGATAAACCACCGATTACCACACTTCTAACCAGCGATAATGCACATTTGTGCACAATTCTACTTATTATTAACCAGCGATAAACCACTGATTACCACACTTAGACCATATCTGTTGTTTCAACAAATTATGTCCAAATTTACCTTTTACTTATTTAACTGCATAAAATAATAAAAAGGACATTCCATGGGATTCACCTAGGTTAGAGTACGTAAAATCATATTTCCACTAGTACATTTCATAATACATTAACATAATTTGACGATGGTAATTACTCGCAGATAAATGGTATCATTAACATTTTGTAGTACTTTAAATTGCATCAAAAATGGCATAAGTTGCGTAAGTAAAAAGCTAATAATAATTGAACCTCATAATGTTAAAAATTCCCAAATTTAATATATAAAGTAAAAAGCTGTTCTTGTACAACTCCACCCAAAAGACTCACCTTATTTATTGTAAGTAACCAGTATGATTATTTAAGTTTTGCTACAGACAATTACCAAAATGTTTATTGACATTATGTCACATTACATTAAATTGTGTAGATTAATAGTTAGGTTGGATTATATTAGAGAAATTAGATTAGGTAATTATCTGTGACTCTATTGTTAGTATGTCCACCGCTGTGGTCTCGAGGTAGCATGCTGCCTTGTCACTCAGTGGGCCAGGGTTTGATCCCGGTCGGGGCAGTTTTTCTGGGTGAGGTTTATATCGGGGTTTTTCCTCACCTGTAAGACAAATGTCAGGAAAACTTTAAGACCCAAACAGTCCCCAAAATCATATGGCCATCATCATCCTTATCATCATCGTCATCATCCTTCACTGGTGTGGAAAGCAACGGGAAGCTACCACACCTACAATTCCCTAGTAAAGCTGTGAGCATAGCATGAAAATGCTATGATTGCAGTGAAGGACCTGCCCTCGTGAAGACTTACGATGGATGGATTGTTAGTATATCTTTCATAGGTTGGCTATTCTGTATTGGCAATGATTACAGACATGTTCCAACAACAATATGGTGTCTTTTAGGTTAAATTTACGTCAACTTCTGATTTAATTTTCAGGTATTTTCGACTGAGGTTGGCTTTAAGACCCACACAATTTTCCATCTAACATTCTTATGTCACTGATGCACTAAAAACTTTTCAACCATTTATAATAACGTTTCGTACTATTTTAAACATTTTGGAACCATTTCTTAAGATTTTTAAATATTTATAAATTATGTAAATATTGTGAATCAAGTTCTATACACGTGGAAATGCTTCATGTAATATTTGCTAGATGGCTCTCAAATTGGAGTTACCAACATTTGAAAATAATTCCAAACCATATTTCAAGAAATTAACTTCATTTTGTAAGATTTCAATGGGACAAGTACTGCAGTATATGTAAAATTAATTTATAGTTTATTAAATAATATACATGTAATTTGTTTTGTTAGGTTAGGAAATGGGAAGTTAGTTTATGTCATTTTTTTATCATTTGCGATTTTTTTCCGAAAGTGGGTAACGCTGACTTCAGAGCCATCTACTGGAAGCTACATTAACCGTTAATAGCAACTTCTGCAACTCACGCATGCACACTGCGATTCTGTAGAACTTAGAAGAATACATGTGGCGACGGTTTCTCCACCTTATCCGTATTTGCTAGATAATTTAGAAAAAACTACATACATGCATTGCCGAGACAATTATTTACCTATTTACCAAATATGTTATGTAATTTCTGTGGTTTTCAGTTCTATTTGTTTGAATTTATATATGTGATCAATTTGCCCATGCATATGTACCCATTTGCACTACAATAGCTGCCGTCTCTTTGAGTAATTTGACACCGTTCTCTACACCTTGACAAAAGTAACATGCATTTTATTATTACCCGCACGAGATTCCAAGATGTTTCTCATTCCGATCATCAAGGAAACAAGGGCCTCGTTGTTCCCCTCCAGGACTTTGGAAGTACATGTGGTTCCTCCCCCTTGGCATGCTGCATAGAAACCAACCAGTGCTCAAAGTAAAAAATTAACTGGTGGTAAGATTATTTCATTTCCTTCACATATTCCAACACCCCCCCCCACATTATATCAAATAATATTAGATATTACCTATTCATACCTGACAAAGGGCGCCATCCCTGCAATGTTATGGCTCATGTCCTTCACTTTACCATCCCTTCGTTATTCATTAACCTCCTCTGTTAATCCTCAAGTCAAAAGTCTCTGGAACTCTTCTGAAAGAAATGTTCCAAGATAACGCTGACGAAAATACACACTTCATAACATGTATGATATCCTGTAGAATAATAATTTCATTATCTACTTATCACAACTTTTGACCTAACCTTACAAATTATTACACACTAAGATGTTCGTAAACAAAATTTAGCGACGTCACAAAGTAAAAATAGATTGCTAATGCACTCATTTCATACCCTCCCTTAACTTACTTCAACATTTTAATCCCAATAGTTTGACCGAGTCGGTTTCATTTGTCAGCTTTTTCGGTTCTGGACCACTGAAGTACTTAAATTTACAGTGTGTAAATAATAACTATAAGTAATCACTGTTAGCACTTTAAAACAAACCAATGCATTTTTATATATTTATTTAAAAGTTGCATAAAATCCACTCCAATACTACATATAGTAGCAAATTCCAACACTTATTTATACAGTATAGTTTCCAAACACACGCTAACTTCATGTCGCCATTGTCTGTTTTCTCTATACACGAGCTGTAGATAGCGCGTTCATCGAATGCTCGAATGCTGCTATCGAATATAACCAGCAAGGCCTACTCAGTTTAGCCTAAATTCATCTCCAGTATTAAAATATTACATTATTTGCAATTAATCAGGAGTAACATAGGATTATTTTCGATATATAATTTTGAATTGCTTAAAATTACATACAGCAATAAGAATATTCTACAGCTTAATTATATGAATGAAAGGAAATAATTCCTCCTTATACAACTATGTTAATTAATAATAAAATATGTTGAATTTCAACAAGTTGTTTTAAAATAATTAAATAAAATCCGCCGGTATTGAAATAATATTACTCGCCAATGTAAGAAATAGAATGTATAATATAAACGTATTAAAAAGTGGAATTGTAAATTTATTTACTTTAATTGTAAATAAAATAGCGGCATATTATATAACTTTTTTTCTAAAAGACAACGCTTTGTAAGTAAAATATCGCATATGTTTATAGGTACCGAGAAAATGTATTGCTAATGTAGGACGATTCCAATGCATATGACAATCTATTGTAATTTGAAAAAAAAAATAAATAAATAAACTTCCAAGACTCAGGCACTGCAATACTCTAAAAAGCCAAACCTTATTATTGTTTTGATTAGTTTTTATAGAAAATGCAATTTTGACTAATGATCTAAAAAATTCATCAAATATTGCATATTTCAAATTGCACTATTTTTTTTGTTTATATGTTAGGCTACTTTCAACATTGTTAACTTGGCAGTACATCTTAAGCTAAATTAATTATACATAATTGGCAATACTGATGATATTAGGGTCCATAAAATTATATTGTTCAAGCTAAATACATATATATTGTATTTAGGAAGTTAATGAATTTGTGGATTTTTAAAACAAAACTCTTATTTATAATATTTAATTGCTTTCGATAGTGTATCTAGTGTAAGAAATTTTTTATCTACAGAAATTACCTACTAATTTGGCAGTGCTGCCAACTTTGGCTAATAAGCAGTAAATGAAACATTCCATCATAATTATAGCGCATTTCAAATAATGGATTGCGAACCCAGAAGGTTGCCTCACAGTTTTAAAATATTTGTATATATCATATATTTACAGGGTCCGCCGTGGCATAGTTGGTTAAGGCAATACGTTACAAACCGGAAGGTCGAGGGTTCGAATCCCTTTGGGGTCAGGATTTTTTTAACTTACCTAAACCGTCTGGCGGCAACATGACCCTAGGATCGACTCAGCCTCTAACAGAAAAAAGTTCCAGACTCTTGTTATGGGGAAATACGGCCGTCACGCAGAGCTAACAACTCGGCTGGCATCAATAGCCAATTGTCTAGAAAAGTAGGAGCCTTAACCTCCTAGGGCTGTAGTGGAATCACCTTACATATCAATATTTCTAATATTCATTGTAATCACAATTGAGGTTATGTAGTATACATTTTAAAAAAATATTAATATACTTTACTTTTTTTTTTCCATTAAACTGAAAATGTATAAAACTAAAACTATTATTCTACCAGTGTTATATGGATGCAAAACATGGACTCTTACTGTAAGGGAGGAAAGGAGAGAATAAAATTCTTAGGAACATTTTTTAGTCAAAGAGAGATGGACAGGTGAAAGGAGAAGACTAATTAACAGTGAGCTACATGGTCTTTATAGGAAGCCAGATATAATAAGAACAGTAAAGTCATGCATGGAAGCTTCTTGTAGGAAAACCAGAGGGAAAAACGCCCAATTGATAGGCCAAGAATGAGGTGGGAGAATAACATTAACTGATTTGAGGGAAGTAGATTATACAGGGAATGATTGTAAAACATTAGCTCAGGATAAGGATGTATGGAGAGGTTGTTTCCATATGGCCATGAACCTATGGGTTTGATAGTGCCAGTAATTTAGCTAACTTTTTTCTTTACTTATTAATGGCATAGCCCACTGTTGAGCTATGGCCTCTCCTTTGTAAGGAGTTACTAGACCAAGTTAATTTTTACTTACCTTATTAACATGTAGATGTTGTAATTGGCATGTAGTCAACATACCGACTCAGTGAGAATATTAATATAAGTACCTTTTTATATCAGTCTTCGTCATTTAAAATATATTTTTGTTTATAAAACTTTGTTAATTACTTAGAATTATTTAGACCTTTCAGAACATGTTCCATCTTCAGTATGTCATTTGATGTTGGTGTATAAATTGTTTAAACCTGAACCCATAATACAATTTACACCAACGTAAGTGCCAAATGACATGCCAAAGATGGAACATGTTCTCAAAAGCCTACATGGTTTTAATTAATGGAAGTTTTATAAACAAAAATACATTTTAATTGAGGAAGACTGATATAAAAAGGCACCTACATTATTCATTATCAGTCACGAATTAGGCCTATGTAGACCAGTTTCGACCCCATCTAGCAGTCTTTTAACCCTTTAAGTGCCATGAGCTGATTAGATCGGCTTTGATGCTTCTGTCCATTACCTGCCGGACAATATACTTAAACTACTTGCAGAACCGATCATATCGGCAGATGCGATTTAAATCTCTGACACAAGAGATTTTACCAGTGGCATACAGAAGATTAAGAGGTCTTCCTGGTTGACGATGTCCTTTGGGTTTATATTGCATTATCATTTTTGGGATTCTTGAATTATCTTTTCTCTTTACATGGTCTAGCTAGTTTAATTTATATCTGTTGAGTTTTTCTTCTACTGCTAATTGTTCTAAAAATTTAATTATTTTTTCGATCTAAAAGAGTGTATCCTGCTGTCCTTCTGAGAAATTTCATTTGCTTTGATTCTACTTCTGTCTCTTTTTCTTTAATGTCCAAATCTCACTTCCGTATAAAAGGAAGGTTA
The DNA here is from genome assembly GCA_030220185.1 of Diploptera punctata. Lineage (NCBI taxonomy): Eukaryota > Metazoa > Arthropoda > Insecta > Blattodea > Blaberidae > Diploptera > Diploptera punctata. The sequence continues at coordinate 858,447 of JASPKZ010003438.1, forward strand.
ATGCTAAAGTATTATATATTTTTATTATTAACATTTTTACAAAAAAATTACATCTTACCTTTACCATATATTTACGTGTAGTATAAATTTGTCAAAAAATACCATTATGAATCATAATTATCTAATAAAGTTAGAGAGCAAACTCAATTATTAGAACAGCGGCTAGCGGAGAAGTCACTGAATCATCCCCCTTCCAACAAAACTTGTTTTGTCACGTACAGCCGAGATCAAAAAAGAATATGTAACTAATATATCACATGTTGTTTAGAATGTTCTGAAGCTACTGGCGTTTCTGTAATCACAATCTATAAAATTCCAAATGTTAATGTTGTTTAGCAACCACATTAGAATGATCACAATTTAGAATTTAGTAGAATTAGTGAAGATAATTTTGCTGTAAACTCACATTACTGTATTTATCCTTGAAGAAGAATAGGGAGATACATTACTATCTCCGTCACATGGTCTGTGGTGTCAAATGGCAATAGTGTTCCCATAAGAGCAATACTATTTCCTAGACATGATGAACCCTATAGAGATCCTTGTTCTGATAAGATGTTCCCGACTGTCTGTGGTAATCATGAATATAGTTTCCTTGTCCCATGCCATAACTGAGTGGTTAAGGCAAGAAGCCTTGGCGCAGAACTATGGGACTTGTGCTCGTTTGAGTCCCCATGGGGGAAGAAATTTTCTCATGGAATTTTGGCAGTATGGTACCGGTGCCCACCAAGCATCGTGAGGCATTTGGATAGCTACAATAAATAGTGGCTCCAGGTTAAGAAGACCAGCTATAACAGCTGGGGGAATCGACATGCTGACCCCTACACTGGCTCGATGATTGTGAGGCCAGCAGCTGGCTGGTAGGCCAAGGGCCTTCTAGGCCTGTCATGCTTGAAGTTTTTTTAAAATATATATTCATTAATTTTCTGAGCATTCCACATTCTGATTTAGCTGTATTTCACCTCCTCACTGCTTACCTGACCTCCAGTAAGTTTGAATTCTCGACAATATCAAATGCACAATATGCAATAAAACATTATGTTTCCTCCTCTTGTCCCCTTAATCCAATGAATTCCATCTCACATCAAAATAACTGGCAATGAAATAACAAATACTCTTGCTAAGAAAGGAACTTCAATAAAAATTTCAGTGATTCCTAAGCCACACCTACAGAAGACATGACATCAAGAAGAAATGGGATGCCGAGAACACCAAAATATCCCAAGCAGCAGCCAAAGGAAAAGATGGGAAAAAGCAGAACAACTCGCAATTCAAGTTAAATTGAAGGGACGTAAAGAAGCTGTTGCCAAGTTCAGACTGATGATGGGACATGACTGTCTCCCCTACCACCACCACCACCTCTACCAATTGGGAATGTAACCATCCACCAGCTGCCTGCTTTGAGCTTATCCCCACCAGAAAATAACCCAAAATCTCCTCCACTGCCCACAGGTGAGCCAAGAAACCCAATAAAGACAGGATTTTGTCAGCTTGTACTGGGAGGCTGGAGGGAAAATGGCATTATTGCTAGTTCATACCATTTGATAAATAAAACATTACATTTCATTCTCTTATCTCCTTCATCCAAAATTGGAGACAGGAACATGTGGTAAATTCCATGACAACTGACGTAACAAATGGAACAAAATAAAATAACATTTTAATTTTTTTAGTCTTCAGTTAGTAGAACACTACCTTTTCTCTTCAAAACATTTACATATAGGTTTCAATCTCTTTAATAGAAAATGTGGAGTTTCTATCTTTAATAATTGAGCTTAAAATGTATGATTAATGTTTAAATTGGCGTTTTTCAAGCTTGAAAAATTTGGACTTGGTCTACAGTTATTATGTGATGAACATCTCAATTTTCATTTTTCTGTGGTCCAGAGCATGGTCAGAGGTCAAAAGTGAATCTGGATTGAATCTCCACATTTCTAAAAGATAAGTTGTAAATAAATTTAAAATTAAGTGGAGTACAAATATAGCAAATCTGCCAAAGCCTGTCCCAAGCCAGCATGGAAAAGGGTGAGGGGGAGGAGTAACAACCTCGTTAAAAAACCAGGGTTCAATACACCTGGCTGATAGTACCTTGTGAGGGCCCCTTATCTAGGGTATAGATACTGCTGCTTTGTAGCTCATCATTGGTTTGGCAAAGGCTGGAAGAAAACCTTGACCAAATATCACCTGATCCTCCAGGTTGGGGGTTGATGCATCAGACCACCTCTCTCTTAATCATAGAAAATAATAATACTTCTTCTTCGGCTTTCCCCCACTTATAGGTTTGCTGTCTTCAGTTTCCATTTATCTCTATCATTCCAATCTCTCTCTTCCAAATTCCTATCATCCATTATGGTACTGACGTAGGTTTTCCATTTCCACCTTGGTCTGCCACGTTTATTTCTTCCATTGGTATGTATTTTTTGGCCATCTTTCATTTTCCATGGCCATACCATTTAAGCGTTTGATTTTCAATCCTCTCATACCATTTAAGCGTTTAATTTTTTATCCTTTTTAACAGATGTGGTGACATTCATTTCTTTCCAAAGGAATTCATTTCTTATTTTATCCTGTCTTGTTTTTTTGGAGGCTTCTTCTAAAATAATCAAATTCAACTGTTCTAATTTTATTCTTTTGTAATTCCGCCAATGACCAAGTTTCACTTCCATATGACAAAATATTCTGTATTATGCTCTTATAATTTTTTATTTTAGTTTCCTTTGTAATATTTTTGTTCCAAATTATTCCATGTAATGTCTTAGTTGCATTTTTTGCCATTGCAATTTTAGTCTGTACATCTCTCTCACAGGTACCTAAACTTGCAATTATTGATCCAAGATATTAAAAAAATTCAGGAGATAAAAGATAACTTAAGAGAAGAACAATGTGGATTCCGGAGTGGAAGATCATGTATTGATAATATTTTCTGTATTAGAAAATTACAAGAGAAAATCCTAGCAAAAAATAATGAACTACATATGACCTTTATTGATTTAGAGATGGCATATGATAGTGTACCTCGACAATTGTTATGGATGGCAATGAGAAATATGAATATCTGTGATAAATGGATTAATATTGTTAGGAGGATCTATAGTAATACAAAAGCTAAAGTAAAAATACAGAATAATTTAACAGAGGAATTCACAGTGAATAAAGGCCTTAAGCAGGGATGCAATTTGTCACCATTTCTTTTTAACATTTATTTAGACCAGGCTCTTAACTTGTGGTATAAAAAATGTTCTGAAATGAGTATTCCTATAGGAGGAAAAGTACTGCATTCATTGTTGTTTGCAGATGATCAAACAATTTTTGCAGGGGATGATGATAATGATATGAAATATATGATAAATAAACTAATGGAGGAATATAAAAAAAATGGGGACTGAATATTAATTTACAGAAAACAGAATATATGTGTTTGGGAAAGGATGTGGATGACCTCATACTTGAAACAGGGAAAATAAAAAAAAATAATAATACTAAAAGTCTAAAGAATTAAAGGTGGACAGAAATAAACGAAGATGACAAAAGCAAAGAAAAAGGATAGTTCTTGTTGGATCATGGAATATTCAAGGGATACAAAATAAAATGGTATCATAGAGGAAATTGTCCACCTGAAGAAGAAAGAAAAGAAGACCTCAAAACTCATGGATGCAAGAAATAAGACCTGGAATGAAAACAAGGACTGGAGGACATAGATAGGGACAAGTGGAGAAGGAAAATGAAACTTAAGCACAGAAAGATGTGTAAACATTCAAAATTTGTATATAAATAAATAAAAATTGAATATAGTGTAAAAATTAGGAGATAGATGTCAGTGGTAGTGATAGAGAGGAGAATATGGGGTTGAAAATTATAAAATTACAACAGGAAGTAACATCATGAGGTTCTTCTTAATAAATACGGCTAGTCTATTATCATCATGCCATCAAATCTTTAGAGGATGAAGAAGGCCTACAACTCAATGGTATTAATAAGCTGTTAGTTTATGCTGATGATGTAGTACTGTTGGGCGATAGCAAGGAGATACTAAACGCCAACACGCACACACTACCGAGTAATACTAAGAAATTGGGACTGGAAGTAAATATCAATAAAACTAAATATATGGTCACACATAGAAATACATTATATAATGGAAATGGACAGCTAATGACAAATGAGGGAAATTTTGAGGAAGTGGCTGAATTCAAATACCTAGGAACAATAATCACAAACAGGAATGAGATGCACAAGGAAATTAAACATAGCCTCAATTCTGGAAATGCATGTTATTATGCATTACAGAAACTCTTGACTTTCCAACTCCTTTCAAAAAACGTTAAACTGAAAATATATAAAACTATTATTCAACCAGTTATATTATATGGATGCGAAATATGGACTCTTACTTTAAGGGAGGAAAGGAGATTACGAGTATTTGAGAATAAAGTTCTTAGGAAAATTTTTGGACCAAAGAGAGATGAACAGACAGGTGAATGGAGAAGACTGCATAACAATGAATTACATAGTCTTTATAGGAAGCCAGATATAATGAGAACAGTTAAGTCTCGTAGACTGTGATGGGCAGGACATGTGGCACAAATGGGGAATGAAAGGCGTGCATGGAAGCTTCTTGTAAGAAAACCAGAGGGAAAACGCCCAGTTGGTAGACCAAGAATGAGATGGGAGAATAACATTAACTATGATTTGAGGGAAGTAGATTGTACAGGGGATTATTGGAAAACATTGGCTCAGGATAGGGATGTATGGAGAGCTTATGTACATGCAGCCATGAGCCTACGGGTTCGATAGTGCCAGTTAGTTAGTCTATTATCATTTTACCTCATAAAAGTTGAGTTCTTTAGGATATTTTCCATTTTCAGCTTGTCCAAACTATTGATTTTTACGTTGTCAGCCCTGGATGTTGAATCCTGCTCCATGTTTTTGTGAATTTTGAAATTTCCGGGAGAGAAATTTGATATGCAAGTTCTTTGGACAACAAAAAGATGGAGTAGGAGTTGAACACCCAGGGCCAACAACATAAAAATCAAGAGTGTGAACAAGTTGAAGATGAAACAGAAGTTTGTTTTGAAAAATGTCTAAAAGATCTCAACTTCTATGAGGTAAGATAAAAAACAGACTCATCTTATTTATAATGGGATTGAAAAACTGACGAAGGAGACGAGAAGGAAGGGACATGCAGTAACAAACAAAGAGGTAATCTGCAAGATGATACATTTTGAGACCAGCCTTATGGGCTAGTTGTCAGCGTTTCTGACTACTGTTCATGAGGTCCCAGGTTCGATTCCCGATCAAATCACAGGAATTTTTCCTTAAAGGGAATCATTCCTGTACTTGCCCATGGTTTGGAATTTAGCTTAAGTTTAGGTTAAGAACTCACCTGGCATTTAATTATCATATTTATCACCCATCATATCATCGAGGTAAAGTAACTCCGTCTTCTAGGTGCCCCAACTTCAGAAGTGGGTTACAATTATGCCAATGCCAGGAGAGAACACTAGAAATGTCTAAATGACAACCTGGGGCATTGAATAAAAAAAAAAATTGAGTTTAGGTGGTTTTGATTTTAATGCATATCAGATAAAGAATCACTAATTAGGGATGATTGTCAGGGTTTAGGATGGCCCTCATGTAACATAAGTTTTACCAATCCGAATTGTTCATTCATTTGAACAATTTAGACTGAACTAAAACCAGCTGGAGGATGCATTATTCAGATTACAAAAAATATATAGTTAATGGAATTGAACTATATGTGATATGGTCTTCAAAATCAAGGAACAGTTCAGCAAAGGAATCTCCTTAACCAACATTTACTATGTTTTCCACTTCTTTAATATGAAATGCATTCAAACAGACTGCCCTTAATATACAAATGGACAAACCACACCAAAAAAATACTGCACATTCTCACTTCCACTCAAACATCTGTTACCACAATTATCATTAACATTATCACAACATGAATATCAAAATATCCTATCACAATAAACATTTCATTGTAAATCTTGTTTTAGAAACCGGGATATTAAGAGCTTTTTTATTTTACCAATTAAACAAGATGTCAAAATATTAGAAATACTATTCATGCAAATATTAACCTGCACAAATATGTCATTATTTTATGTCTTTTCTGTTTTTAATTTGTTCTTTCACACTTGCATACCTTAACATATATCTACATTTTCTTGAAGTACATTTTTAAAATTATTCATAACATGTTAAAAAATTACAGGATAGTATATCAGAAAAAGGAAAAAAATAAATAAATTCATTAAAATATATTTAAGTAACAAATCTGAAGATTGTCAGTTTTAACAAATGACTATCAATAACATAATATCTAGGGAATTTGTTATTGTAAATTTGTATAAAATGGATGACCATGCTGACCCAAGTTGACTAGGGAACCAGAAAAAAAAAATTAATTCCCACCAAGTCAAAAACTATTATACTATGAGGAATAAACTACATTTACAAATTAGCAATGATTTTTGTCAGTTTTACATGTCATTCCAATAAGTGTAATTTTTATGTTACAAATTGAAAAAATTGATTTGTTGTTTGTGTCTGCCATGGGGCAACCTTGTCTTACAGGTATAGACAGAGAGATAGACATTTCAGTATTTTTATGTTTTTATTATTAATTTAACACTTCTCACTGAAGGATAAATTATATTAGAAGAGAAACATTATACACTCAGACTAGGTTTGAACCCAGGACCTTTGGCTTTCTAGGCCAATGCTCTACCACTGAGCTACCTGAGAAACTCCAATCTAAAGGCAAATTTTTCTCTTATACACTGTTAACTCCCAATAAATGTCTTCTTAAACAAGAAGCCACCATTTGTGTGATCGAGCAAATGCTTGTAGCATTCAGCGATCGGGAATTAACAGTGTATAAGAGAAAAATTTGCATTTAGATTGGAGTTTCTCAGGTAGCTCAGTGATAGAGCCTTGGTCTAGAAAGCCATAGGTCCTGGGTTCAAACCCCAGTCTGAGCATATAATTTTTCTCTTCAAATATAATTTATCCTTCAGTGAGAAGTGTTAAATTAATAATAAAAAAATGGCCTGATAATGTTTACTTCCCAACATTAATTTTATATAACAGAGAATTTATATTCGTTTGAATCAGGAGTCTGGTAGCTCAGTGGTCAGAGCACTGGTGTACACGACCAGAAATATCAGGTTCATATCCTGATTCAGGTGTATATTTTCTGTTCAAATAAAATTTGTCTTTTTGTGAGAAGTGATAAATTGAATATCTAAGATCGAAAACATTTAAATGTTTACAATGTTTTTGTAGTTTTCTAAGATTTTAGCAATGGGTAATCATTTTTGCAAACAACTTACATTTTATATTTTTCAGGTAGCAATTGTTTCATTTTTTCATAAAAATCCTAAAAATAAATGTAAGACAGGAACTAATCTAGAGGCTAAGTATTTCATAGCTAGGTGAAAACAAACTGTTGCTGATGCTTAAATCAACTCTTTCTCTCTATATTCTCAAGACTTTTAATGTCCCACAATTCACTTCCTCTTTTGACTAGGGATGCAAATGTATACATCGATGTTTTAAAACATCAAGGTATTGTTCATAAACATCAATGTTAAAACCCCTAACATCAACGATACATCGCTCTTTATGAACAATATTTTGTCATGCATAGCACCATCTATTGCATTATTTTACCTGCTCGTTTGCTTCCTCAGCCACATGCATACATTCTTGTATTTAGCATCTCGCCTTCACTCTCATTCGCTCAACACTCATCAACGTCGATGGCCACTTTTTATTGTTTGACAGATGTCTATTAAACCAAGACACCACCAAACAAAGTTTTTGAATTTTATTGTGAGTGGATAAAAAAAGCTGACATAAACTCCTATAAAATTAGATGCTTTAGAAATGTGAGATGACATGAAAGGTTTATTTCCTGTGCTCTATAAATTGGCGATGGTATATTTGCCTATTGTAGCAACGTTGGTCCCCAGTGAGAGGCTGTTTTCAGAGGCTGGGCCTCGATTACCCAAGAAAGAAACCACTTATTAGGCACAAGATTGTCAAAATTGTTTTTAAATTATATTTTTTGTAAAATAAATAATTAATTAATAAACATTAAGATAAAATCAAATGTTTCATACCACTCCTCACTAATCTTCTAAGTACTTCTTGTTCTTCTAATACTTAGAAGACTGGATATGAGAATTTGATTTTATCTTAAATTAAAGCACATAGTGATTTATTCCTGTAAAAGTTCAAATTTTCAACATTCTTTAGTCGTTTTTAATTTTTTTTTCCAAAACATCAAAAAAACATTGATGTATCGACATTTTTATTATTAATTTAACACTTCTCACTGAAGGATAAATTATATTTGAAGAGAAAAATTTTCGCCTAGACCGAGACTCGAACCCGGGACCTTCGGCTTTTCGGGCCATATGCTCTACCAACTGAGCTACCAAGGTGAGTTGCGATCTAGATGCAAATTTTTCTCTTATATACGTTGTATTTGGCGTGAAGGAATTACAATGTATACATAACAATGAACTACATGGTCTTTATAGGAAGCCAGATATAATAAGAACAGTTAAGTCTCGTAGACTGCGATGGACATGTTGCGCATATGGGGAATGAAAGACGTGCATGGAAGCTTCTTGTAGGAAAGCCAGAGGGAAAACGCCCAGTTGGTAGGCCAAGAATGAGGTGGGAGAACAACATTAACTATGATTTGAGGGAAATAGATTATACAGGGAATGATTGGAAAGCATTAGCTCAGGATAGGGATGTATGGAGAGCTTATGTCCGTGCTGCCATGAACCTTCAGGTTCGATAGTGCCAGTGAGTAAGTAAGTTAAGTATAAGAGAAAAATTAAAAATTTGCATCTAGATCGCAACTCGCCTCGGTAGCTCAGTTGGTAGAGCATATGGCCCAGAAAGCCAAAAGTTCCGGGTTCGAGTCTCCGTCTAGGCAAAAATTTCTCTCTTCAAATATAATTGATGTAGCGTTCATAAACATCAATGTTTTCAACATTAATATTTTACATTTGAAAACATTGATGTTTTTTATGAGCGATGTTGCATCCCTACTTTTGACATCTGTATTCCATTTCCATAAATTGTTATAGTACTATAAGGGCCAATGAACATAAGTCAAATACTAACCTTAATAAATTCAAAAAAAAAAATAAATAAAATGGTACATTCACAAAATGATACAAAGAGAAAATAAAATATTTACAATAACAAAAACAAATGAATGATTAATCCACAGCCTACTTGTATTATTTACAAAACTAATAATAAAATAGAAATGAGTGTTCGATAATTCTAACAAAAATATCATGCTATAATTTCATTTGTTTACTTTTAATACTATACATAATACCAGAAAAGAAACAAATTAGATTCCAAAGACAGATTCTCTTTAAGGACCACATTTCACAACATAAATTACAATACAATGCATTAAAAAATTAATATTAAAAAGCTAAAACTATACTATGATTGAAATAAGTAAATTAATGTACACAACTAAATTATTGTAATCAATGGTAAAGTGAAAAAAATTATTTTGATGTATAATTTAAATTTTAACATTTGCAATGATGGTACGAATTTTTATTTGAAAAGAAAAATTAATACCTGAACCAGGATTTGAACCTGAGACATCTAACTTTTGCTTATTTGCTGCAACAACACCATAACTCGAAAATCACAATTTTTCAGGAGAAGCATTTGAAGTTTTAAATACTGTCATTCCAAGTCTCCCTGTGATATTAACTAAAATATCGTGACTTTTTAGTTATGAGGTTGTTGCAGCAAATGAGCAATATGTTAGTGTACTACCATCCAGGTATTCCAATGCAGACGTTAATTTTTCTTCCTCAAATATATAATTCAATCCATCCAACCTGGGCCAAAGTGGAAGCCAGGCTCTGTCACAAGCCAGAACCAAGAGGGGAATGATAGAGGAGCAACACATCTTAAAAAAAAAAACAGGGTTCAGATGGCACCGACTATTAGTATCCTGTGAGAGCACTTAGGTACAGTTATGGCAGATATGGTGGAGTAGGAGACCTATGGTATGGCCTTGAAAGTGGAAGAGGCAACTCTTTCCTCTATTTTTTACTCCAAGCGCAACAGGCCTAGAAGGCCCTTGGTCTACCAGCCAGCTGCTGGCCTTACATCTACATGTGTTAATCACAGAGGTAGACAATCATAAGCCAGTGTAGAGGTGACATGTAGTTAGTATGTTGGGTCCCCCAGCCGTTATAGCTGGTCTTCTAAACCTGGAGTTACTACTTATTGTAGCTACACAAATGCCTCATGATACTGGGTCCCATACTGGCTGAAATTCCATGAGAAAATTTCTTCCCCCCATGGGGTCTTCAACCAGCACAAGTCCCATAGCTCTGTGCCAAAGCATCTTGCTTTAACCACTCGGCTACAGCACGGGACAGAATGAAATTAAGGCATTGGAAACAACAGAGTTTGTTGGTGAGCTTTTATCAAGGCTCTATGCTTCCCAGTGGAGTGACCAGAACTACTACTACCTGGGTCCAAATGCAAGTCAGGCTCTGTCTGCCACAAGCCAGAACCATGAGGGGAGTGATAGAGGAGTAACACCTCTTAAAAAACCCGGGTTAGTTGGGACAGCAGATATGGTGGAATAGAAGACTTTACGGTATGACACTGAAGATAGAAGAGGCAAGTCTTTCCCCTAGAGTTTAGAGAGAACTGCTGTCTTGTGGTGAAGAGGGATCTTCAAAGGATAAGGGAGCTCACCCAACAGAAAAGCAAGGGGTAAATCAGACTCTGGAGCTGCAGTGAAAGTAATTGTTTTAGGGACAAATGTCCTAAAATCAAATGACCTGGTTCTCCAGGTTTGGGTTGGGCTTAAGATTGACAATTCTATAAAAATCCTAATGTTGAGAAACCTATACAGAATTTAACTGGACTGAACAAGAGAAGCCTGGAGAAAAATTCTAAAGGAAACCTTGATCCACCCAGGGTTGTTGTGCTGATCATATACATAATTCTCTTTTTGTCCACGACATAGAACATTTGCTCCTAATGCCATCTGACAGCTCCTAATTTAAGGAGAAATAAAAATACAAATCCCATAAATATTAAAGATGTCCAATCAAATCAAAACTTTAAAACAGGATTCTTGCATATTCAGCAAAAAAAAAAAAATAATGCAAAACCCCATGTTATATTCAAAATTAAAATGAAAGAATAAATAAAAAAAAATTCTTTAATTGAATAGTTGCCCCAAAAAGAAATCTAACCCACAAAAATTTGAAAGTTGAGTTTTCAGTGAATTAGTGATCTATCCGAAGAATATCACGGCATGGTGCATGTAAAACTATCCATACTCTCTTCCAGACCTGTTTTATTTATGTTTAAAAGTTGGCATTCAAGCGAATAGTACTGTATGTAACAAAATGGCGGAAGAAGTTAGTCAAGTCATAAGTAATAGTGCAGAAAAACAATTATTGCACATTCCACCACAGTTCCATGAATTTTAATCAGAATCTTAGAAAAATTGAGTGAAAATAAGAAAGACACAAATGATGTAACAAAATGACATTAAATGAAAAATAAATATTGAAAACTGATTCACTTAGAATTTTTTCCTAATTGAATCAGTATTCAATATGTATTTCCTATTTCTTATAATGATATTGTGAAAAGAAAAATGAATGTCTGAACCAGGAATCGAACCACGGACCTCTAGTTCTCTGTACTAGTGTGCAGCCCACTACACCATTCTATGCCTGGCACAAACATTAACAATTCTTTCTACATATACAAATCTATAATTCTCGTTTCGTCCGCTGCCACTAGGTGTCACTACCATCGTCAACGGCTGGCTTCATTTAGAAGTATCTATATTTGAGAATTTTACACCACCACTTTTATAAGCAGTAAACAATGTTATTTAACGTTTTCCAATGCTGTTATTTTAACACAGTTCCAATAATGGATCATATTTCTTATTGCAGCATTTTTAGTTATATGTGTGTTATTTTTTTATATATATATTTTTTTTTCCACTCTATAGAGATAGACTGTTTTCCCATTCAATTCTATATTAAATTGTTAATATTTAGTTGTTAGACCAGCCTTTCTGCTAAATATTGGAGTGCAAGAGAGCGAATGATTTCATTATCAAGTGCTCGACATTAGATACCAACCAACCAACCATATTTAGTTGTTAGCATTCAAATTGGCTGTATATGTTTCCAATAGGATGGGAGATTAAAATGTATATGATATAATAAAGCCTCAAAATGAACATTATGCATTTTTTTTTTCCCAACAATTTGTAGTTTGCGGGTTACATCTCTTTTCGGGGCAACTATTTCAATTATTATATTGTAATCACTGTTTCATTATTCCCTACAATATTAATATATTATATAATCCTTGGCCTCCAAAATCTTTTGAATGAGAATTTTAACAGAAATATTATAGCCACTTAAGCTTTAAATTAGAATATCCGTAAATTAATGAGTCATTTTTTAACATCTTACCTCATATTTTATGTTTCTTCAAACACGGGAACTAGTTTTCGAGAGAATGATCTCTCTCATTTTCAACCGACATTATGTCCTTCTCTCAAAAACTAGTTCCCGTGTTTGAAGAAACATAAAATATGAGGTAAGATGTTAAAAAATGACTCATTAATTTACGAATTGAGAACCTCATAATGTTATTTCCCATATTTAATTATGAATTTAAATTTGAGTGTTTAAAATCAAATTTAGTAAGCTCTTATGTCTTTCATACTCCTCTTAACAATCGGTAAACTGTATGGTAATTCTTTCCCTGAAATCACTTTGCATTTTATAAAGTACTTTCATTTTTATATTAACAAGATTTTCAGTCTACTTCAAAATATTATACAACTGCTACAACATCTATACATTAATAAATAGAGACCCTATTTTAAAGGCAGTACATCCTTTATATGATATGACACCACAAAAAATTATATATATGTATTTACTCCCATCATTCACAGAACAGGATTTTTTCCATTAAATGTAAACCATTCTACTTGTATATTTCACCCACATATGAAAATACAATATATTTTTTTAATAAGAATTAAATGAATCGTGAATTGTTCTTACCTCATACTTCTACGTTTTTTTAAACACAGCAATGCAGTATCAGTGACCATCGTCACCATCCTCAGCTGTTTTCATGACTGTCAATTTTTTCTTTTGCCGGTAATTATCCCCAGACAACAAAAAATCTGGAATTTATCAAATTGATTGCAAAGATTGCAACAGGATATATGTAGGAAAAACAAAAAGGAACTTGGAAATTCGTAAAAAAAGAACACTTCAGAAACATAAAGAATGGAGAAATTGAAAAATCAGCTATAGCAGCACATAGTTTATTGGAGCATCATAGAATTGAAAAAGAAGCAAAACTTTTGAAACATCTATCCAAACCTTTGGATTTAACAGTTTGGAAAAGATATATATTAAAAAAAACCATACTAGAACCAAGAACTTCTGAGATTCCAGACGAACCGAGCTTGATTACAAAGTTCTTCAAAAATACAACAGATGGCTGTTTAGAAAATAATTCCTTCAAAAATTGACAGTCGTGAAAACAGCTGAGGATGGTGACGATGGTCGCTGATACTGCACTGCTGTGTTTAAAAAACATAGAAGTATGAGGTAAGAAGAATTCACGATTCATTTAATTCTTCTTAATGAAACCTCATAATGTTAAAAATTCCCAAGTTTATTATATAAATATTTTTTTAAAATTTAATATTTAAAGGATTTATTTTAATAGTTATGAATTAGGCTATTTTGACTTATCTCATATTTGTAGTTTTATTGCAGACTGTAGTTTCCACACTCTGTGTGTCATTGTCAATGCTTCCTAACTGAAATAAACCTACAAGAATGTCAAATGCAAATTCAACAGTTAGGAAGCATTGACAATGACACATAAGAATGTAGAAACTGCTGTCTGCAATGAAATTACAAATATGAGGTGAGTCAAAACAGCCTAACTCATAATGATTACAATTTTTTGAAAATTTTTTTTTTACTATTTTTAAAATCAATAAATTAATTAATACATTAAAATGCAGGAAATATGACATTATCCTTTATCAAAAAAATATTAAATTAACCCTGAATGTATTTAGTCTCACAAAAGAACTGTCGACCAGAAACCTACCTTAAAATTTCTCCCAGAAAGCACTGTAATGAACAAAGTCCATGTTCAAAAAATTATCTGCCTTTTTAACTGCAAGGCACTAAAACCCAGCACCAAAATGCTCATTTAAACTATAGGGAAGTAATACAACACCTAAATTGGTAAACCCTCACTACCTATCATCTGGACCGTGTCCCACCTCACTCCACTCAGCTCTTATTTATGCAGGGAGTGAATCTACTCCATACAGTGGGCTGACATGGCTGGATTCTGGTTTTGATTTCTGTGTTATGCAGTTAAAAACAGCAGATAATTTTTTTTTAGACACGGTCCTGGTACATCACCAATGTTTCTCTGAGAGAAACCTATTTGTAGTTAAAATTTGACTATCTTATTTATTATAGAAGATGAGAAAACTATACCTCAATATAGGTGAGTGATGGTCAAAGTTCAAGGCAGATTGCGGCATGCAATGGATGACAGTTCCTTTGTAAGAAATAGGAGGGTGATTTTAAGCCATTTGAAAAATATCCATGAGTCATTGTGCTACCCTACATCAAGCTGTTCCTCATTCACACAGAATTCAACTTATAAACATATTGAAATTAATAATTCTTATGTTTGAGAGAAAAATTATATGCTCAGACCAGGGTTTGAAACCAGGATCTTCGACTTTCAAGGCCAATGCTCTCCGCTGAGCTATCTGGGCACTCTAATCTAAACACAAATTTTTCTCTTATACATTGTTAATTCTTTTTTTAATAAAGTCAGCTGAAACTAGCATTCATTTTTTATTTGCTTATGCCCCTTTTTTATTTTTTTCGTAATGTTCAGCTTTTGTCATCCTTTTTAATGATTGTTTATCTCTTTAAAATCTGGTCTCTTCTACAACATAATTCGTCATTTTGTGAATGTTGTATTTTTTAAAGTACTTTACAATAATAATTTCCAGTTATTTTCAATAAATAAAAACAAAACTATATCCAAGCAAGTGTAAAAGAACAAATGGATGGCTTTTATAGAAAAGGATTCAAGCATCCAACAAATTAAACTGGGAAAAAGATTTTCAGGTATCTTTATCTTAACGGGAGTCAGTTATGAAGAAGTATGAATAGTAACTCAAAATTTTAAGAAGAAGCATATCCCCGATTGTAATTATTTCACATTATTACAATTTTTTTTATGTCAATTGAGCATTAAAATGGGACATGTCCATTATGTCACATTTCAAGAAAACTGAATTTTCTTCTAAATACTGGTTTAAATCATATATTATAAATAATATACACAGAACAAATATTTTATTTGTTTTAATAGACACTTGTTAACACTATAAAAATACAATTATAAACATAAATAGGGGAATAAAGTAACTCATGCAAAAATGGATTACAACACCTGTAAGCTTCTCAAAGTTACAGAGCCAAGAAATTAAAGGTCTCTATTGGGAAGCAAGAGAAAGAATGGCACAAGCTCATCACCATTGGACAACAACATAAATATATTCTTGAGCTATCAGCAGATGTCCTAACTTGTAAAATGAACCAAAAGTGGACATGTCCCATTTAATACTAAAGGCTTCATTTATGGCTGTATACAACTTAAAAAAAAAATAGATTATCCGTTGATTAATATCTTTGACATCGTCCGATTCCTAATAGCAATTTTGTTGGTCCATCCAATCTCCTGGTTGTAGATGTTTCTCCTTCATGTATAAACATATTCCCTCACTCCAGGAGGTTTTACATCTTCCTCTGCCTCGTCTTCCCTCAGATTTCCATTTCAAAACACATTCGCTGGACATGTCCTACCATCTTAATTGCTGAGTTTTAATATAATCTAAAATAGTGTCTTCAATCTTCATTTTCTCCCTTATAACTGAGTTTCTAATTTTTTCTCTTCTTGAAATTCTTGCTGCTCTTTGTACAAAATCCATTTCCACTGCCAAAAGATACTTATTTGTTTTTGTTGTTGATGGCTAAAGTTCTGCTCCATAAGCAACAATGCTTTTAACAATTGTATGATAAACATTAATTTTATTTTTATTAATTATATTTTTATCCCACAATATTCCATTGAGGCAAGCAATTGCAAATTTTCCTTTATTATTTCTATTTCTTATTTCCTTTTCATAACTCCCATTTTTATTTATTTTAATTCCTAAATGTGTGATCTCACTACAAGCTTTTATTGTTTCTCCAGTCTCCAAAATTAAATTTTGTTCTGGTTCACCAATTGATAAATATTTTGTTTTTTTCATGTTCAAATTTAATCCCCATTTATCACATTCTTCTATTAATTTTCTAGTCATATATTCTAAATCTTCATAATCTTGTGCAATTAACAATTGATCATCTGCAAAATGTAAGTTGTATAAAATTTTGTTGTTTGAAATAGGAATTCCCATGCTTGAACATTTTCTCCTCCAATTCTTTAATACTTCATGTACATATATTTTAAACAAAGTCAGTGATAGACAACAACCTTGATGAAGACCTTTATTTATCGTAAAACCATGTGACAATTTACTGTCAATTTTAATTTTAGATATGCAATTGTCATATAAATTTTGTATAGCTTCAATTATTATAGTCTTAATTCTCATATGTCTTAAAGCAATCCATAGTTTCTCTATAGGGACACACACACACATATATAATATATATATATATTTAGATATCTTACACATACATTCTAAATTGTTATTCTTCTACTCCAGAGATCAGCCATTTCTGCCTATTCTGGCCCCAAAAATACATATGCTTTGATTTCTGAGGCCGTCCTTTGGCTTTATGTAACAATGTTATTTACTGATTGCCAATTCAAATAGTCTGTCCATTTTTCCTCTTGCACCCCGAAGAAAACTTGAACTCATTTTTGTGCTAAATGGGTTTCTAGGGAGACAAACAAAAAAAAAATTTTTTTGGGGGGATTCAAGAAAATTTGGGAAAACTTTTATGGGGGTCCTGAATTGAGATTTTGTCAATAATAATTTAATTTAATGGGTTCATAGAGGTCAAAAGAACTATAATCTGCAGACTATAAAAAATATGAGGTGAGTCAAAATAACTAACTCATAATAATAATGAGTTATTTTTTGCTCTCTTCAGAATTGGCTCCCAGACAGTTCCACTTGTGATTATAAAAAAGAAATAATGGAAATAGTGCTTCATTCCTTTATATAAAAGCCATTCAAATCATCAATGAAAAATGTAGAAAATGTTATTTAAGTATCACTAAAAGTACTCTGATATGATTTTTTGCTAATTCTACCAATGTGGTAAGTATCTCTTAAAATCAAAACACACGACCAGATGCAACAACATTGTTTAATAAGAATCAAATGAATCATAAATTCTTCTTACCTCATACATGTTTTTTAACACAGAACTGCAGTATCAGGAAACATATCATTCCCATCTTCAACTGTTTTCATGGCTGTCAATTTTTCATTATGCTCGTAATTTTCTAAACTGCCATCTGGTGTACTTTTGAAGAACTTTGTAATCAAACTTGGTTCGTCTGGAAACTCAAAGTTCATGGTTCTGGTATGGTTTTTAGAATGTATATTTTTTCCCAAACTGTTAACTCCAAAGGCTTAGATAGATTTTTTGAAAAGTTTTGCTTCTTTTTCAATTCTATGATTCTCTAATAAACTATGTGCTGCTATTGCTGATTTTTCAATTTCACCATTTTTTATGTTTCTAAAGTGCTCTTTTTTGTGAGTGCCTAAATTCCTTTTTGTTTTTTCCTATATATACTTTAGTCCACCGCTCTGGTCTCGAGGTAGCGTGCTGCCTTGCCATGCAGCGGGCCCGGGTTCGATCCCCGGTTGGGGCAGTTTTTCTGGGTGAGGTTTTTATCAGGGTTTTTCCTCACCTGTAAGACAAATGTCAGGAAAACTTTAAGTCCCAAACGGTCCCCGAAATCATACGGCCATCATCATCATCATCTTTATCATTATCATCCTTCACCGGTGTGGAAAGCAACGGGAAGCTACCACACCTACAATTCCCTAGTTAAGCTGTAAGCATAGAATGAAAGTGCTATGATTGCAGTGAAGGACCTGCCTTCGGGCAGAATTACTATGGATGGATATATACTTTATTGCAATCTTTGCAATTAATTTGATAAATTCCAGATTTTTTTATTGTCTGGGGTGTTAACTTTTTTATTAGTTAATGGACGATTACCCAGGCTGAATTTGTTAATCAGAGCAAATGTTATATTAATTTTTTGAAAATCTTTTAAAATTTGTTATGAACTTCTGGATGGTAAGTCAATTTCTTGAATTTTTCATCTTTCTTGGAATTTTGTTGCAGAGTGGTGTATTCACATAACCTTTTTTGCTGTTTAAATTTCTTCTTTATTATGTCTTCACCAAAACCGTTTATTATCAAGTTTTTTTGAGTTTAGAGATATATGTCACCTTAATTTAATGTTGATTTGTTCTCGAACATGTTTCGATATATTCTATATCATCGTCAGTTTCACTAGACTCATGAATTAGAAGAATATATCAAAACATGTTTTGAGAACAAATCAACATTAAATTGAGGTAAGATATCTCTAGACTCAAAAAAAAAAAAAAAACTTGATAGAAAAAATCTCAAAATATTACTTCCTAAAATAAATAATTAGAACCGTTTATTATATTAAGACATTGTTTAACTTCAGCTGTTACATGACACATGTTAGTTTTTCAGGCATTACCTATGCAAATGTGATGCACCAATATTAATAACTCATTGGTCAGTTCCTTCTTGCTAGGAGCTGCTACATATCAATGCACTACTTCCTATTAGCAAGTAAATTTGATAAAGTATATTTCAAGAGAAGATTTATTTGAAAATACAACAGGAAGTAACATTGAGGTTTTTTCATAAGTTACATATGAGAAATATGAAGGAACATATTAGAAATATTAAAAATTGTGAAATTGAAAAATCAGTTATTACAGCACAAAGTTTGCTGGAGAGCCATAAAATTAAAAAAGAGGCTAAACTTTTAAAGCATTTCGAAAAACCTTTGGATTTGACAGTTTGGGAAAAGATATATATTCTGAAGAACAAATTTAGATCCATGAATTTTGAAATTCTCGATGAACAGGACCTGATCTCAAAGTTCATCAAATCAACACCAGATGGCAACGTTATAGATGGAGATTCAAATGAAAATCCAGTTGTCATAATGTTGGCTGAAGATGAGAGGGACTCCTCTTAAAAACTGCAGTTCCCGTGTAAAAAAAAAAAAAAAATGAAATATGAGGTAAGATAAGAATTGACTCATTCATTCATTCATTGGATTATGAGGTTTTACTTAATAAAAAGTGTTGTCTGTATAATTCTAACCTCATATCGTTGTTTCTGTTAGACATATGTTTCAAGGCATGTTTGTCCCATATTCAGTAGTTACAGACTGACTTTTTCCAAGTTGTCAGCCCTGGATCTCGACTTCTGCTCCCTCTTTCTGTAATCCAAAGAACTTACTAATTGGGTCCTCTCCCTGGGAATTTAAAAATTCGTAATTCTTTCCTTGTTCTTGTTGAAACACACTGTCAATGTGTTCATTTTTCTTTTCAAATACTTTTTTCCATCATTGCAAATGTTAAAATTTAACTTTCACAGGGAAAAAATCACTATGAGGTTTTATTTAAGAATTGAACTAATATTTTTAATACCTCACATCATATCCTTTATTCTTCTAGACTGCAGTTTCGGAGCTATATTTCTATCATCAGGAGCCTCTCGTCGACTGGTGTTATGTTGTTTCTTGGTGGTTTTCTTCTTCCTTCCAGAAGATGGATACTGATGATGGAAATATAGCTCCAAAACTGCAGTCTAGAAGAATAAAGAATATGAGGCGAGGTATTAAAAATATTAATTTAATTCTTGTTAACATTTAATTATATTATTATTATTATAGTGAAAATAAACTTAATGGTCATTATTTCTAAACAATGTTGTTGCACCTGGTCAACAGTATATGTAACGTCTAATTCTAATTATTCTATTACCCTGTTATGAGGCCGAAGCTTCAGGTTTTTTGCTATCAACTAAAGTTGATGATAAAATACTGGCATCTCCTCCAGCACCTCCTTGCTTTATACTGTTAATGCTATCCATGCTAGAGTTACGAGATAGCTGCGCTCTCAAAGGACGGATTGTTTTTAATTTAGTTGTTCCGCCGTATGTGAAATGGACATCAGAACAAGTATCTAGAGGATGAATATGGGACGCTGAATTGGGCGATGTTGGTGTAACATTTCCACTATCATTGCTGTCACATTTTGTTGCCTCAGCTATTTTGTTGTTGCTGTGTAATTCAAATGAGCTCTGTGAAGATTTCAGTTTTGAGCGCGGTCCTGCAATGGGTGCAGAGATCGAAATCTCTGTTATAACCGCCCCGTTACTGGATTCTACTGACTTCTTCTCGTTGTTTGTAACTTCCGTTGAATTAAGTGCATTTAGCCTTTGTTGTTTTATCTGATTATGAGTGTTGGCGAAGAAAGACGACATCTTTGATGTTAAATTCGGTGAACTGAGGGCTGATTTAAGAGGATATGGAGTTTCCCTTGGTTTATCTTCCCCCCGGTTTCAATTTTATTTCATTTCCTGCTGAATTTGTTCGACCGTTTGCAATTCGTCGATGAGTATCTTCGGCCAGCGAGTCGATGACTTTGAGAGGAGCTGATTTTTCTTGCTTCAAGCTCTTGAGCAACGGTTGTCCTGCACTGCTAGTGCGACGTTCTGCCACGGTCAGTTGGTTCACTACTCGACGGATATCACCTGGAATATCTATGTCTGGGTGGTTCTCTGCGAGTGATGCTATGAAGTGACCCATTGTGGCCACGGTCACTTCCAAGCTGCGAGCTTGTGATTCAAGGCGAGTCTGCTGCACTTGCTGACGAGTCTGTCTCGTCTCCAGGCGCTGGATGTTACTTGTGGCAATCTGCAACACAAAGCAGTTCATTATAATGTGTAGGGCTGGATTTTTATGATGCAGTATTTATTTTTTTGGTAAGATTGATGTGTCCCTTAAATATACGTAAATGCTTGTTATGAAAAAAAACTGATTGAATGAAAGTATTTTGTTAAGTCGTATTTACGCATATTTGGCCATTTTCTATATGACAGAGCATATTTTAGTAACTTAATGGTCATACAAAGCAAACTCCCGATTATCCGTGTTAATTGGGACCGAGATATGCACGGAAAATCGAAAAACACAAATAATCCAACTGAATTATTCTATCAATAAACATACAATACAGTAAGAATTAAATTAATGTTTTTATTACCTCACCTCATATCCTTTTTCTTCTATACTGCAGTTTCGGAGCTTATCTCCATTGTCATTAGCCTCTGGTCAACCAGTGTTATGTCGTTTCTTGGCGGTTTTCTTCTTACTTCTATCGGTGAACCGATGAACCTCTGGATCAGGTCAAAATTTGCGGGAGTTTCAAAATTCATGAGTTTATCTTTCGTTTTTTTGGATGTGGATTTTTTCCCAGACTGTGAGTTCCTTTTGTTTATCTGTGTGTTTGATTAGGCTAGCTTCTGTATCAATTAAATGTTTTTCAGATCAAGCATGGGGCTGCTACAGCTGACTTGTCCACTTCACCCTTTTTTACATTTCTAAGGTGTTCCTTCAATCTGGTTTTTAAATTTCTTTTTGTTTTTCCTATATAGATTTTGTCGCAATCCTGACATTTGTCCTGATATATTCCTGATTTATATTCTTCTCCAATTTTTTCATTTTTATTGGTTTTAATTATCTTGTTTGGGCTGTATTCATTCTTTGGGGCCAATCGAATGTTAAACTTATTGAAAATTTTCTGGAACTTGTGTTTTAAAGGATGGTAAGTGAATTTTTTGAATCTTATGTTCTCTTCTGTTTGTTTTTTAAGTGTGCTTTCATTAATTAGTTTTTGCCTTTTAAACTTATTTATTTTCTTGTGTACCATGTTTTGTTCATAACCATTTTCTATTGCTACTATGAACCGAGAAAAATATGAAGAAGAAAAAGAATACATAATTAAAGTAACAATAGAAAATGATTATGAAGAAAACATGGTACACAAGAAAATAAATAAGTTTAAAAGGCAAAAACTAATTAATGAAAGCACACTTAAAAAACAAACAGAAGAGAACATAAGATTCAAAAAATTCACTTACCATCCTTTAAAACACGACAAGTTCCAGAAAATTTTCAATAAGCTTAACATTCGATTGGCCCCAAAGAATGAATACAGCCTGAACAAGATAATTAAAACCAACAAAAATGAAAAAATTGGAGAAGAATATAAATCAGGAATATATCAGATCAAATGTCAGGATTGCGACAAAATATATATAGGAAAAACAAAAAGAAATTTAAAAACCAGATTGAAGGAACACCTTAGAAATGTAAAAAAGGGTGAAGTGGACAAGTCAGCTGTAGCAGCCCCATGCTTGGTCTGAAAAACATGTAATTGATACAGAAGCTAGCATAATCAAACACACAGATAAACTAAAGGAACTCACAGTCTGGGAAAAAATCCACATCCAAAAAAACGAAAGATAAACTCATGAATTTTGAAACTCCTGCAAATTTTGACCTGATCCATGGGTTCATCGGTCCACCGATAGAAGTAAGAAGAAAACCGCCAAGAAACGACATAACACCGGCCGACCAGAGGCTACTGACAATGGAGATAAGCTCCGAAACTGCAGTATAGAAGAAAAAGGATATGAGGTGAGGTAATAAAAACATTAATTTAATTCTTAAATTAAACCCCATAGTGTTCTTTCCCTGTGAAAGTTAAATAATACTGTACTTTACAGTTAAATACTGTACTTTTTTACAGTAATGTAATTTAAAAACTGTTGTACATATAATTAATTGAAGCAAAATTTATGTCTAGGAATCACAAATCTCTGTTGAAACCATGTGTTTTACACCAAGTCAGATATTGTCCTCTGCTTCAATATATCATTTACACTCTTTCTGATTACAGTTCTTATTTTCCTAACACTTAAGACATAAACGTAATCAAATTAATTTTGTCCCATATATTTTAATAAGACATCTATACATTTTGATGCTTCTGTATGGCTAATTTCGTTTCCAAGCATCGTTGTATTTTCGTCATCACTTTCTCCTTCCTCTCCCTCACGCACTTTGTTGACAATAGTCATGTCATTCATTTATTGTATTCTCAGAATGTTTGTTGGTACCGTTAAACACGCCAGGGGAGGGGTTGTGAGCGAAGGTTACTCTATTGTGCTAATTTCTAAGCACATTTCACAGTATCATGTTTAAAAATAAAGACTTTTTTATAACAATGCAAAATACTGTACAGTATTAAATTAATATTAAGAAGCTAAAGCTGTTACTATGATTGAAATAAGTATATTAAAGTACACAACTAAATTAATGTAATCAAATGGTAAAGAGAAAAATTTTATGCCTGAACCGGGAATCGAACCCCGAACCTTCAGCTTTCTGTGCTGATGCTCTTAACCATTGAGCTAATCCAGGTTTCCTTCCCATCCAAGCATAAGGTAAAGGAAGGATTTATGCTTGGATGGGAAGGAAGCCTGGATTAGCTCAATGGTTAAGAGCATCAGCACAGAAAGCTGAAGGTTCGGGGTTCGATTCCCGGTTCAGGCATACATTTTTCTCTTTACCATTTGATTACTGTACAGTATATTTATCTTCATTTTTAAAAAATACAATATGAAGAGTCATGCCTGGATAATCTGCAATCCAGATAATACGCGCATGGATAATCGGGAGTTTACTGTACATCATATTTATACTCTTTGAAAAGGTAAAAAAAAAAACCTTTTCTCATAAAATTTCTTTCTTCCATATTCATTAAAGTTGTTACATTTCTAGAATTACATACTACATTTTGTTTTCTGGAAAATCTTACGATTTTCCTATTTTGTTTGCATTCACAATATGGACTTTCCCATTAGCACCAGTGTGAAAGTGTCTGTGTATTTCAATGTTTTTATTATTAATTTAATACTTCTCGTTGAAGGACAATTTATATTTGAAGAGAAGAATGTACGCTCAGACCGGGGTTTGAACCCAAGACCTTTGGTTTTCTATGCCAATGCTCTTCCAACTGAGCTATCTGAACACTCCAAACTAAATGCAAATTTTTCTCTTATACTCTGGTCCCGAGGGTTGCAGGTTGAAACCCAGCTGGGGTCAATGGATTTTTTAGGATGGAAAAATCCAAGGAGCAAGTCCTCCAGAAGGACTTTAAGCCATGGGTCCTGAGTCTGAAGATTTTCAGGCTTGTAAAAGATCCTTAAGCCTGAATGAAAAGGCCTCTAAGCAAAATTTTACCGAATTTTCCCGTCCTAATACTACTGTGGTTTCCTAGATGTCAGTATGAGGCAGAATGCAGATCACGGACCACTCAAATGACATCTATATGAAAACAAGTGTAAGTAAATCAGTATGGTTCAAATTCTTCCCTGTAGGGGGAGAGCGCCTAAATCTCTGTTAAGGGAAACATGGGCTTACAAGATACAAGAAGACATTGTTAATTCCCGATTAATTTAATACATGTATTAATTTAATACATTGATAATATACTGTGTATTAACAATGTATAGAATTTAGTTGTGTATATAACAATGTTTAACAATTAACAATGTAAGCTAACAAGTGATTTGATTTAATTTTGAGGTACATAGGTCCACCAACAGATGAAATAAGAAGCAGTTCTCCTGAACAACATATTGATTGAGATATTACTGAAGATGAAACTACATATGTTTTGAAACTGGTATAATTAGAAGACTGGATATGAGGTGAGGTATACAAATGTTTAATTTAAATCTTGAAAAATGAATAATTAAGGTAAAAAAAGAGAAGTACTTACTTCAAGCTGTTCTTCTAGTTGTTGGTTTTGTTGCAAGAGGGCTCTGTTTGAAGCCTCCAACTTGCGCAATGCTTCCATCTCCTCAGGACGTGGAGACGACATTTCCTCCTGCAGAACGTGGTACTCCACCTCATACTCATGCAGCTGTTTGCTCACATCCATTGTAAACACCTGAACACACATTCAATTAATATTGAGTAGCTAAAGCTGTTATTGTGATTGAAATAAGTAAATGAATGAACACAACTAAATTACTGCAATCAACGATGAAGAGAAAAATGTTTGCCTGAACCGGGAATCAAACCCTGAACCTTTAGCTTTCTGTGCTGATACTCTGACCACTGAGCTAATTCAGGCTACATTCACATCCAAGCATTAACCTTTCCTTTACCTTACTCTCTCTTGGTCCCACATTCAAATGCAATGAATCATTATTCAGAAATACACAATGAATGGCTTCTACATTAAGGGCCGCATGCAAATACATTAGTCTCTGGTGAGCTGAGTTTTCCGTGAGAACGTGCAAAGTTCGAATTAGCGAGTCGCTGACTGGTCATGCATGAAAGTAGTTTTTGTGTAATATTGGCAAGAAATTACCCAGAATTCTCAGCGATAAACCACTTCCGTTATTTTTGTCTACAAGAGGAACACATTTACGCTTGCGTCCTGCAAATAAAACCATATACGTCTGCGTTGTGCGATATTATGCTGATTCTCCTGTTCTTCCAGTTAAATTCTTTGGTAGACTCTATCAATTCCTCTTCTCTGCATGTACCGAAAACACGATCAAAGTCTTCAAGGTCCGACATCTTCGATAAAGCAGCAAGGTTTCAAAGTACATCGGTTACCATCGGGTTGCTCACGATTCGTTCTCTGCAAAGTCACCTCGCCAGATAGCTTAGGAATTTCGGCAATTAATATCGCATGAACAGACTTTTGAGTATGCAAAAATGTCTTTGGATGCAACTTTCTCACCAGAGAACGACTTTTACGGTCTAATGTGTTCATAGATACGACCCTAAGAAGACATGAAGGGACTCCACATAGCTATTTTTTCTCTGTACCATTGATTACAATAGTTTAGTTGTGGACATTAGTTTACTTATTTCAATCATAGCTAATAGTTTCAGCTTCTTAATATTAATTTAATAAATAATGCTATAACTGTGTGAGTCCCTTCATGTCTTCTTAATGTAGAAGCCATTCATTGTGTATTTGTAAATGATGATTCATTGCATTTGAATGTGGGACCAAGAGAGTAAGGTAAAGGGAGGATTTATGCTTGGATGGAAATGAGACCTGAATTAGCTCAGTGGTCAGAGCGTCAGCATGGAAAGTTGAAGATTTGGGGTTCGATTCCCGGTTCAGGCAAAAATTTTTCTCTTTACCATTGATTACACATTCAACTGTTAACACAATGTCTGTACTGTAAACAAACATGCATAAGGTATTACTCCATCCATTGGAGGAACTGTGGTGCTACTTTTACCTGCCATATGACTAATTGTGTACGATATAAACATTGTTCTTAGACAATAACATATTTTACAGGAAATAAGACTGAATACAAGGTAAGATGGTACCATTAATTAGGAACTTCCTCCATTTCTTATTTATTTATGACAAAAAATTATATAAAGGCCTACCTAATCAGACAGTTACACTTTTTCCATGATGTCGATAGATATCCTTTATTTGCAATTTTATTACAAGCAAAATTTATGCTCCATGCTGACTCACCTGTAAATTCTGCTGTTATTTTCACTACATCCTCAATGGCTAATATGACACATTTTTCAGTAAACTGTTTTAAAACATTCAAAATAATTTGTTTCTCTCTGCTCTTCAAATGGTTTCCACTCTGATATTTTATAAATTCTAGAGAAACTGCCATTTTGAAACAACTGAAATTTGAACGTATTCTGCACTGCACATGCCTAAGAATACAACAATGCTTATTTAATGTATTAAAATCGTAATTATATTTTAAGATTCTCCCATATGACTTATATAGACATGTGCTAAATAATATGTATTTTTATATCTTTATTTCGAGTGTTAAGAGAGTAAACTACATTCTCTCATCATCATAGTACATTCACGAATTTAGGCCATTTGTTGACCTGTTTCAGTCTCAAGAGAAATACCATCCAAAAGTCTTGAGTGGGCGTCCTAGTCTTCTTCTTCCTGCAGGTTGATATCTTAACATTTGTTTGGGTATCCTGTGATCTTCCATTTGATGAACATGTTACATCCATCTTGACTTATAATCAGAAATTTTGTTTTCTAAAGGTTCCATGTGTAATTCTTCTAAGATGCCTTAATTTTTTTTTTTGTGATCTAGTAGTGTGTATCCTGCAGTCCTCCGAAGGTATTTCATTTCAGCAGATCTAAGTCTTTGTATATCCTTCTGTTTCAACGTCCATACTTTACTACCATACAAAAGAGTTGGAAGAGCCAGTGTTTTATACACTTTTAGTCTTGAATGTTTTCGGACTAACTGTGGCTTGAAGATAGAATTTATTAACCCTAAAATCCTTAAAAATTTAGATATTTTTGCATTTACATCCTTTTCTTCTTCATATGAGATATTGCATCCTAGATATGTAAAATTATTCACCTGCTCCAAAATTTTTATTGTCCAGTACAATTTTACCTCTGACAGGATCTACACATTGAAATGCCATAATTTTAGTTTCTTCTGTAGAACTACATTTTCTTACATTCATAAAGGTAAAATCAATATTAGAACCAATGAAAATGCAGTCATACATCTGGTTTGTTTACATTACAACTAGAACTTAGCTTAGAATTTGTATAGTGTTATTTTGTATCACTTTTGGTAACAAGTTTATAACACACTTGCATGCAACACAAACCTGTTTCATGACTCTGTCCAGTATCTTCTTGTCCACATTTGGCACCACATTCTTCAGGTATTCCATGATCTCTTCAAAGCTATCACAGGCTAACAGGCCTTCCTTGTGTTCCCCTAGCAGCGCCATAGCTACCCGGAACAGAACTTCTGTGTTCTCCAGGAACAAGATGTCTGTCAAACACATTACTCCCTCAATAATCTCATACAACAGTAATCTATAATGGTATATTATGATGCGAGGTTAGGAAGTGGTTTTTACAGAATCGAGGAAAATGTTTAAAAACTGAGCAATAGCGAGGTTTTTAATTTCCAAGATTCTGTAAAACACTTCACAAACATGCATTGTACATTATTTTTTGCATGGTGGTGTTTTCAAAATAATAAATAATAGTAAAATAATAACATCTTTGTTGGAAATATTTACGTTCAACATAAACAACTGGACGCCCACACAGAAGATGGTCTGAACAATTTTAACAATTCTAGCTTTCATGGAAGCGGAACGAGCCAACAGGCTTAATCCTTGGATGATGATGATAAACAACTGACTAACACTAACATGTGGGCAATGTTTATTAGTTGAAAAAACAGGAGGCCATGAGACCAATTTAGCGATAAAGACGGCAGCAAGTATGTATTTATTGTTTTATATTGTTTCAAATAAAGTTCAGTTAATTTAAAATGCATTGATTTGTTTCGTATAATGTATATTAATACTACCTTTTGCATTTTTTTTTGTATATACATTGTATGTAGTATACATAGAGGGCAGTGGTTTTACTTCCCACACGTGGTTTGTAATATGTAATACTGTAGTATAGTTATATTACAGTATAGTTATTTAGGTTGGCAACCCTGAAATGTAGGAAGCTGAACTTTCAATCATGGCTGCCATTGCTGTAAGTACGACAAAACACACTATCGGGCAAAAAATAATTTTTTAGCAACAGCACACGTGCATGCATTCATTTTCTAAATACAATTGTTTCTTATATACACAGACCACATCTTAAAAGAAATAAATTCCTGACATGACAGGTCTATTAGATCATAAGTGTATAAATAATTACATAAGCATTGCATTTATGATGTTATATGTAAATTTATACATTCACTAAATAAATAAGTTTGTTCTGTATTCTTCTTATCTCATATAGGTGTTTTCTTTTAGACATATGTTTCAAAGCATGTTTGCTCCATCTTTAGTTGGTACAGATTAATTTTTTCCAAGTTGTGGGCCCTGGATTTTGACTCCTGCTGCCTCTTTCTGTGGTCCAAAGAACTTGCTAATCAGATTCCTCTCCCTGGGAATTTCAAAATTCACAATTTTCTCCTTGTTCTTCCCTATGTAGATGTTTTTTCCATATGCTAAGTTTGTTTGTGTTTTCTAACTGTTTTAATAATTTTGTGTTTACACCTATTTTGTGTTTTTCTGACCAAACGTGAGCAGCTACTGCAGATTTCCTACTTCTCCTTTTTTACATTTATTGTGTGCCCCCAAGGCAAAAGATTGCTGGGACGTCCAAAAAAGCGCTGGATGGAAAATTCCTCTTTGAGACAGTAACAGGCCACATGGCCTAATACTTGCATGGATGATGATGATTATGTGGTATTTGGTTCTAATGGTTAAATTTCTCTTCGTTTTCACAGTCTGCACATTTTATTTAATATATTCCTGATTTTTTGCTATCATCAATCTTTTCATTTTTGTTGGTTTTTATTAGTTGTAATTAGGCTGTAATCACTCTTTGGTGTTAATCTGATATTAAATTTTTCAAAAATATTTTGGAATAAATAGATGTAAACACAAAATTATTAAAACACAAAAGAACTCACCATATGGGAAAAAATCTACATGTAGAAGAACAAGGAGAGAATTATGAATATCGAAACCTAATTAGCAAGACCACAGAAAGAGGGAACAGGAGTCGAGATCCAGGGCCAACAACTTGGGAAAAATCAGTCTGTACCAACTCAAAATGGAGCAAACATGTTTTGAAACATATATCTAATAGAAACAACTATATGAGGTAAGAAAATTAAAAACCAAACTTATTTATTAAGTAAATATTACTTCCTATTGTACTTTCAAAGAAGTTGTTCTCCTGAATGACATAACATATCAGTTGAGATACTACTGAAGATGAAACCACATAGGTTTTGAAACCAGTTTAATTAGAAGACTGGATATGAGGTGAGATATAAAGAATTTTAATTTAAATATCATAGTGTTATATTTGAAGAGAAAAATTATACGCTCAGACCGGGACTTGAATCCAGGTCCTTTGGCTTTCTAGGCCAATGCTCTAACGACTGAGACATCTGGGCGAGTTCCAATCTAAATGCAAATTTTTCTCTTATATGCATTGTCAATTCCCGTGCTCCAAATGCTATGAAATCTTTGCTTCTATCTTTGCAAATGGCGGCTTCTTTCGAGTCTTTATTATTTATTTCATACATCTCAATTATGGATAAATCATATTTGAAGAGAAAAAAAAAATGTTCAGACTGGGACTCGAACCTAGGACCTTTGGCTTTGTAGGTCAATGCTCTACCGACTGAGCCATCTGGGTGAGTTCCAATTTAAATGCAAATTTTTCTCTTATATGCATTGTCAATTCCTAGCACCAAATGCTATGAAATCTAAGCTTCTATCTTTGCAAATGGCGGCTTCTTTATTAAGAAGACATTTAGGAATTTTACATTACATTATAAAGCCAGTATGACTTCTTTCGAGTCATTATTATTCATTAGATACATTTCAATTATGGATAAATCACATTTGAAGAGAAAAAAAAATGCTCAGACTGGACTCGAACCCAGGACCTTTGGCTTTCTAGGCCAATGCTCCACCGACTGAGCCATCTGGGCAAGTTCCAATCTAAATGCAAATTTTTCTCTTATATACGTTGACAAATAATAAAAAGCATCCAAAGAAGCCATACTGGCTTTATAATGTAATGTAAAATTCCCAAATAAATGTCATCTTAATAAAGAAGCTGCCATTTGCAAGATAGAAGCAAAGATTTCATAGCATTTGGTATGTAGGAATTAACAACTTATATAAGAGAAAAATTTGCATTTAGATTGGAACTTGCTCAGATAGCTCAGTTGGTAGAGTACTGTCCAAGAAAGCCAAAGGTCCTGAAGTCTTGGTCTAAGCGTATAATTTTTCTTTTGAAATATAATTTATCCATCATTGAGATGTATGAAATGAATAATAATAACATCATAGCGTTATTTCCTAAAAATATCAATTAGGTTTAAATAATTTCTATATAACATGTAATTTAACAAATAACTCATAAGCCATGCCCCACATGCAACTGAAGTGTGTACACTTACCAAACACTCTGGTGACAAATCCAAGAGGGAACTGTGAGGCGAAGAGAGTGAGTAACCAAGGAGCTGCATACAGTGTTGGAGCCACTTCGTGCTTGTCAAAGTGCAGATAGAGATCAGGATGTTGGTCGTGCAGCAGGCGAGACAGTTGGTACAACTGAACTTGCAGTGCTGCCATGTCGGGAAGATACTGACGACGTAATCCTCGACGGAACATCAGGTGCCTCAATAGGAAGAATGCTGTTTCTTCAGTCATCTGTCAATACATAACCAACCACATGCAATTAATAATGGCTACCAGCACACATATAATAATCTCAACATATTCAATTAATATTTATCATCCATGCAAGTATTAGGCTGTGTGGCCTGTTACGGTCTCGAATAGGAATTTTTCATCCAGCGCTTCTTTTGGACGTCCCAGCGATCTTTCGCCTTGGGGGCAGTAACGAAGCATGGCTTTTGGAATTCTATGAGATGGCATTCGTTGAAGATGGGCTTTCCAGTTGTTCTGGCAGTTTTGTATATGGTGAACAATGGGTTCTACATCCAACTCTTCCATAATTTCCTCATTTCTTTTATGGTCCCACTTTGTATAGTCTGCTGTACGACGCATAAATTGCATCTCATTTGCTGTTATTCGGCCTTCATCTCTTCTTCGTATTATCCATGCTTCACTACCATATCTTAATACTGGTCTTGAGAGATACATGGATAGAATACTCCAAGATTGGTGACAGATGAGACACAGTTCTATCCAAATTAATAAAAACCTAAAAATAGACTCCTTGCTTTTTGCAGATGATTTGGTTATTAATAGTTCCAACATAAACAGATTTACAGGATTCTATACACAATTTTAATATAATTGCAAAAAGGTACAATATGGAAATCAATACAAACAAAACTAAAGTGATGGCCTTTTGTGGGAAATATCTTATACCTAACAAAATTGTTTTGGATGATGAAATTTTAGAATGAGTAAATTAATTTAATTATTTGGGTTATAATTTAACATTTCAAGATGAAGCTGATATATCAAAGATAATCACAAATTTCACAAAAACAACTGGGATAATTAACACATTGGTGACCGACATCTGTGCGTTCCACTCATCCCTACTAGACTGGACATTTCTCTCAGTGGGGTGGACTTTTAAATTTTAAACCGCACTAGCATAATGTGGTTTTTACATCAATATATTTACAGTCAATAACAATAATACATAAGTAATTCTTTATTAGTGTTCTCACCAAACCTTCTAGTAGAAATTGAGCGTGTGATAGCGTTGGAAACATTCCTCTTTATGTAAAGGCACAGTGCAAAAGGAGCATATGTAGTGAGTTTCTTTTCTTGTGTTCACTGCAAATGCGGCAAGTTTTGGAGGGGTATTTTTTTCTTTCCAGTCACAATTGGTGTTAATTTATGTTTCTTCATGTCTCAGCCTTCCTGGTCGGTCTTGACGTGGTTCCTAGAAGTGGTTTCCTTTTCTCTCTGTCTTTCTTCCTCTTCCCTGTGATCTGTTCCTAATTTCACGACTGCCCAACAAGAGGCTGTTTCAAGCAAAAAAAAATTTGTTTGACATTTTGTTGTTTGGGTTTTGAAATTTATAGACCCTGAAAACATTAAAGAGTGCACAATTCAGAAGCCACAATACAACTCTCTTGCTCCATTTCACTGTTTTTCTAAGGATGGAGTAATATGATAGGTACTGGCCAGCCCTGTCTACACCATTCACATACTTCTTATATTGAAGTATTCAATAGGGCATTTTTACAACTTTACCCCTCCCACTCTCGTGTTGCCTGATGCAATGTGCTAACCATTTTTACTTCTCTTTTATCTTTCCATGTTTGAAGCAAACTTCCCCTTACTACGAAATACTCTTTGTCCTGGTTTGAGATTATTTCCTGCTTCCACAAATGATTTTTGAAGCCCCCTATTAATCCTTATTGTTCCACAAACTCTCATCTTTCTTTCGAGCAAATTTCAGCTATAGCCACACTATTATAATAACTATCCTGGTAGACATAATGCCACAGATATAAATTTGGCTCCAGAACGCAAAATAGTGTTTCTTATATTTTTTCCCCTCTACAACATATATTTACAGGTTACATATGTATTCCATCCGTAGCATAGTGCTTAAGGCACTGAGCTACAAGCCGGAGGGTCGAGGGTTCAAGTCCCGTTGGGGTCAGCATTTTTAAACTGACCCAAACCCTCTGGCGGCACTATGGCCCTGGGGTCGACTCAGTCTCATGGAAATGAGTACCAGACGCTTGTTCTGGGAGTAAAGGCGGCCGTCACGCAGGGCTGACAACCCGGCTGACATAAAGTGCCGATTGTCTAGAAAAAGTGGGAGCCTTAACTTCCTACTACCCCAAGGGCCTCCAGGCCTGTTGTGGGATCACTTTACTTTACTTTATATGTATTCCATAATCGCCTAACTATCCGCACTAAAATTCCATATTTCACCAGCCGTCTGTCTTGAAACTGTAAACTACTGCCACAGATATAAATTCGGTTCCAGAACGCAAAATAGTGTTTCTTATATTTTTTTCCCTCAAAAACATATATTTACAGGTTACATATGTATTCTATAATCGCCTAACTATCCGCACTAAAATTCCATATTTCACCAGCCGTCTGTCTTGAAACTGTAAACTATTCTTTATGTAAAGATGGAAATTGCATAAAAGAGAAGAGAGGGGAACAAAAACAACTAAAATTTATTTCACAATGAGAAAAAACAACTAAAATTTATTTCACAATGAGAAAAAACAAAATTGCATGCCTCCTTCAAAAGCGAAGAGGCAGGGAAACCATACTACAAAACGTAAATCTCCGTGGCCGGTCGTCTAGCGCTGGATATTTAAACACGGAGATCTCCATGGCCCGTCACCAATGTGTTAACAGTATAATGAAACCATCTTTAGTACAGAAGAACACAAAATCTTACATATTAAATGTATCACTTCTCACCAAAAGACAAATTTTTATTTGCATATATGAGTCAAATTCTACCTTTATAAAATCTGAATATTCATAAGTTCAATAGCATTGATGACCAATAGTTTTTAATATAACTGCCGGTCTATTAATTTCGTCCATTAGGTAAAGAAGTTGTAAAGAGGGAATTGCAATAAAGATTAAAATGATAGCAGGGGCAATTGTCCATGCAATTTCAATTAATTGCCCTTCAAGTAGGAATTGATTATTAAAATTGTTTATAATTAATATAATTATTATATAAGTTACAAAGATCATATCATGATTAGAACCCGATGAATATTAATTCTCTTCATTTATATGTATTCCCACTTACCAAGGCTATGAACTTTGAACAACAAAAAGTTCATAGCTTTGGGCCCTGTAGGAATTATTATAAATGAAGAGAATTAATTTAATATTTCAAGGAAGTAACACTACGAGGTTTATTTTAGATAATAGGAGTTAGATATGCACTACTCACCTCATATTTGTAGCTTTTTTTGAAGACCCTGTGTTTTGATGAATGCATTAGACTGTAAAAGTCATTCTCTGCTGAGAAAGTTGCATCCAAAGACGTTTTTGCGTACTCAAAAGTCTGTTCATGCGATAATAATTATCAAAATTCCTAAGCTACCTGGCGAGGTAACTTTGCAGAGAACGAATCATGAGCAACCAGATGGGAACCGATGTACTTTGAAACCTTGCTGTTTTATCCAAGATGTCAGACCTTGAAGACTTTGATCATGTTTTCGGTATACACGGAGAAGAGGAATTTGATAGAGTCTACCAAAGAATTCAACTGGAAGAACAGGAGAATCGGTGTAATATCGCACGATGTAGACGTCATCGTATACGGTTTTATTTGTGGAACGCAAGCGTAAATGCATTCATCTAGCAGATGAAAATAACGGAAGTGGTTTTATCACTGAGAATTCTGGGTAATTTCTTGCCAATATTATGAAAAAAACTACTTTTATGCAAGACCAGTCGGCGACTTGCTAATTCGAACTTTGCACGTTCTCAAGGAAAACTCAACTCACCAGAGACTAATGTATTTGCATGCGGCCCTTAGTCTCTTCTCTCTTCTTTAGTAGGCGACTACAACCTCATTGAAGTTTTGGTCTCCTCAACAATTTTTCTCCATCTAGATCTATCCTGGATACAGACTAGTCAATTTCCAATTTTCATTTCTAATATATCTTTTATAACATCATCCTGCCATCTGTTTTTGGGGTGTCCAGCTGTTCTGGTGCATATTGGTTTCCATTTGTATATTCTTCTTACAAGCTTGGCTTCCTGCATTCTATTTATATGTCCAAACCAGCGCAGTCTTTGAGCTTTAATGTGGTTTATTATATTTTTATTTCGTATTAGATTATTTAATTCAGATTAAATTGAAAAAGTGCCGATTGTCTAGAAAAAGTGGGAGCCCTAACCTCCTACTACCCCTAGGGCCTCCGGGTCTGTTGTGGGATCACTTTACTTCCCGAAACAGGTCAACAAATGGCCTAAATTCGTGAATGTACTATGATGATGATAAATTGAAAAAGTAAAGATAGTCGAATATAAAACTTTAACGAAATTATGTATCGATAATATGTTTTTCACCTACAATGGAAGATTTTATAAACAAAATTCAGGACTTTCGATGTGAAACCCTTTATCTCCATTCTTAGCTAATCTATTCATGGGGAATTTTGAACACAAGATAATTAATGGACATAGTTTCATTTTCAAGTTCTGTGCAGATATGTGGATGACATAATTGCAATAGTTAATCATAAACAGATAGATGATGCATTAAAATTATTGAACATTCAAAGTCAAACTATAAAGTTCACTATGGAAAAGGAAATCAATGGAGAAATACCATTTTTAGATTTCAACTTAAAAAGGAATGAAGAAAATAAGATAGAATTTGGAATTTACAGAAAGAAGGACACATATAGATAACTACATAAAAGCTTTAGGTTTCAATCACATAGCTCACAAAGAAGCAGTTTTCAATAGTTTGACACATAGATTAGTGAACATACCAATGAACAAAGAAAATTATGAAAAAGAAAAAGAACACATAATCAACGTAGCCACGA
This sequence comes from Diploptera punctata, assembly GCA_030220185.1. Taxonomy (NCBI): domain Eukaryota; kingdom Metazoa; phylum Arthropoda; class Insecta; order Blattodea; family Blaberidae; genus Diploptera; species Diploptera punctata. The sequence goes on from JASPKZ010003438.1 coordinate 894,842, forward strand.
AAAATGGTTTTGCAATAAAAATGATACCCAAAAAAAAAAATAAACAAGTTCAAAAGACAAAAATTTATTAATCAAAGCACTCTTCTAAAAGTTAAAGAAGATAATGTAAAATTTAGAAAATTCACATATCATCCATTAAAACACCACAAGTTTCAAAAAATTTTTAAAGATTTCAACATAAGGTTAGCACCCAAAAATGACTACAGCATCAGTAGACTGATTAGACCTAATAAGAATGAGAAAATTAAAGAAGAAAAAACAAATCAGGGATTTATCAAATTAAATGTGAAGAATGTGAGAAATTCTACATAGGAAAAACTAAAAGAAATTTGAAAACTAGAGTGAAAGAACATCTCAGGAATGTCAAGAAAGGGGAAGTAGAAAATCTGCAGTGGCTGCCCATGCATGGTCTGAAAAACATCTTATCGAGAAAGAAGCTAAATTATTAAAACAAATAGAAAAACCTAAAGAACTTACTGTTTGGGAAAAGATCTACATTCAAAAGAGCGGAAAGGAGAAATTAATGAACTTTGAAATTACCAGTGAGAATGACCTGGTTTTGAGGTTTTTCAGTCAGCCAATGGAAGGAGAGAAGGACAGCTCTTCAAGACGACAGAACAATGGTCGTGACGATACTGAGGATGGAACAGAAACTATGTTCCAAAACTAGTTTATAATCAAATAAGAAGAACAATATGAGGTGAGTGATAAAAATATTCTACCTTAATTTAATTCAGAGTTCATTCGTATACGCCGTGTGCCATCACTTTCTCTAATTGGTCCAAAAATTCTCCGTAAGATATTCCTTTCAAAGATTAATAGTTTTTGTTTATTTTTTATTTCACTCACCTCATACTTCATAACTCCTAGCAAGCATACCCAGGGTTTCGTCATATCCTTTGTGACATTCTCAATGCTGTGTCATGTTCACAACTGACGTCCGGCTGCCTTCTATCCTGCAGACTGACCTCTGCGCCATCTGATGGCTGACCGACGAACTTCCAAATCAGTCCTCTCTCCTTATAACCGGGTATTTCAAAATTCATAGTTGTATTTTCATTCTTGCATATGTAAATTTTTTCCCAAATTGTGAGTTCCTTCGGGTTTTCCAATTGTTTAAGTAATTTTGTTTTGGTTTCTATTCTATGTTTTTCTGACCAGGCATGTGCAGCTATTGCAGATTTTTCTGTTTCTCCATTTTTAACATTTCTGAGGTGTTCCTTTAATCTTGTATTTAGATTCCTTTTTGTTTTTCCTATGTATATCTTTTCACAATCTTTACAATTAATTTGATAAATTCCCGATTTTTTGCAGTCTTCAATCTTTTCATTTTTGTTGGTTTTTATTAAATTACCTAAGCTGTAATCATTTTTCAATGCTAATTTAATGTTGAAGATTTTTTGAAACTTGTCAAATACTAAAGGATGGTATGTGAACTTCTTGAATTTTTTACCAATATTTTTATCTGTGTGAAGAGTACTTTCATTAATCATTTTTTGTTCTTTAAATTTATTTGTTTTCTTGTGTTGCAGGATAGAAGGCAGCCGGACATCAGTTGTGAACGTGACACAGCATTGAGAATGTCACAAAGGATGTGACGAAACCCTGGGTATGCTTGCTAGGAGTTATGAAGTATGAGGTGAGTGAAATAAAAAATAAACAATATTAAAAAACCTCATAGTGTTATTTCCTATCTACATAACTTAATTAATAGTTTTTGTTTATCACACTCCTTCAGTACCCATGTTTCAAAGCCATAAGTTACAATCGGTCTTATTTCTGTATTATACAGTTTAACTTTAGTTAATCTGGAGACAGGTTTACTTTTGAATAGTATTCTATTTGCATAGTAAGCTTCATTGCCCAAAGAAATTCTTTCACCAATTTCTTCCTCTATATATTTTTTTCCATTTACAGTTGAACCAAGATATATATACAATTTTACTTCTTCTATATTTGTATCATTGATGTTCAGATTACTTACTTTTTCATTTCTTGTTGTACATTTTAAGTATTTTGTTTTGGAATTATTTAGTATTAATCCATATTCAACTGATTTTTTTTCAGCAACTGGAAAGTTTCTATTAGTGCGATGCCTTAGTCATCAATGTCAATTCTTTCTAAGTTTACAAACTTAAGTTTTAAAAAAAGCTACAAATATGAAGTGAGTATTGAACTTTTATAGGAAAAAAATCACTATGAGGTTTAATTTAAGATTAAATTAAAATGTTTCATACCTCACCTCATATCCAGTCATAAAAAATACCGGTTTCGTAGCCTGGGCAGCTTCATCTTCAGTAATTTCTCGTCATCTCATGTTATGCCAGTCAGAAGAACTGTTTCTTCCTCCCCCTGTTGGTAGACCGATAAACCTCTAGATCAACTCAGAATGCACGGGAAGTTCAAAGTTTTCTTCCTTGTTTTTTTAAATGTGGATTTTTTCCCAAACCACGAGTTATTTTTGTTTTTCTATTTGTTTAATTAGTCTGGCTTTTAATTCAATTAAATGTTTTTCAGACCTAACATGAGCAGTTATTGCTGACTTTTCCACTTCACCATTTTTGACATTTCTAAGATGTTCTTTCACCCTTGTTTTCAAATTTCTTTTGTTTTTTCTATGTAAATTTTATCACAATCCCTGCATTTGATCTGATAAATTCCTCATTTGTTTTCTTCTTCAATTTCTTCATTTTTATTGGTTTTAATTATCCTATTTAAGGTGTATTCATTCTTCGGTGCCAATCTTATGTTAAACTTTAAAAAAAAGTTTTTGAAACTTGTTCTGTTTCAATGAGTGGTAAGTGAATTTCTTGAATTATATGTTCTCTTCTGTTTGTTTTATAATTATATGAGGTTAAAACTACTTCATAGTTAAATATGGGAAATAACATTATGAGGTTCTTAATTCGTAAATTAATGAGTAATTTTTTGACATCTTACCTCATATTTTATGTTTCTTCAAACACAGGAACTAGTTTTCGAGAGAAGGATCTCTCTCATTTTCACCTGACATTATGACTACCGGATTTTCGTTGGAATCTCCATCAATAATGTTGCAACGTTATTGATGGAGATCCAATGATTCCAACAAAAATCCGGTAGTCATAATGTCGCTTGAAAATGAGAGAGATCCTTCTCTCGAAAACTAGTTCCCATTTCTGAAGAAACATAAAATATGAGGTAAGATATTAAAAAATGACTCATTAATTATATTATTTTTGGTCTGGACATCTTACCTCAATATTAATGTTGATTTGTTCTTGGACATGTTTCAAAACAATTCTGTTTTATCGTCAGCTGACGATAAAACAGAATTGTTTTGAAACATGTCTAAGAACAATTCAACATTAATATTGAGGTAAGATGTCCAGACCAAAAATAATATAATTAAAATAACCTCAAAATATAACTTCCTAAAATTAAATATTAATGACTAATTAATTTACGAGTTAAAACTACTATTAGAAAAGCACAAGGAATTCAATATAGAAACTCATATTGCCTTTGTTGACTTCATAAAGGCTTTTGACAAAGTAGGCAGAAATATATTATTACAAATTTTAGCTGATGATAACGTTCCACAACAATATATTACTAATATCTTCAACGTCTATAAAGATAATGAAATCTCTGTTAAATAAGATGGCAAATTATCTTCTTGGAATCAATTTATAATTTACAAAAAATAGGTGCCAAATTTAATATGGAAATATCAATTAACAAAACTAAAATTATGGCATTTCATGGGAAGGACCCGATACAAAGTAAAATCTGTCTCTAGAATAAAATTTTAGAGAGATCTAATCAATTTAAATATCTTGGATATTATCTCTCTATCTGGGATGAAAAGGATATCCCTGAAAAAATTACTAGTCATAATAAAAGTTTGGGAATTATTAATCAAGTTATGAAACCATCCCTTAAAAAACACCAGATTATGTTTATATAACACTTTGGCTAGACCAGTGTTGACCTATGGTAGTGAAGCATGGACACTAAAAAGACAACATGAAAGCAGAATAACGGCTTGTGAAATGAGATTCATGTGCAGAATAGCGGGTTACACCAGATGGGATCGAAAAAGGAACACCGATATCTTAAAAGAATTGAAGACTACGCCAATTTTGGAATATATTAAACAGTACCAACTAAATTGGAAACACCATCTTGAAAAAATAAGTTCAAATCAGATCCCCAAAGCTGTTTATAATTATATACCAAGAGGACGAAGATCTCTGGTCCGTCCTATGAAATGCTGGAGGGAAAATTTTCTATAGGATTGTAACAGGCCTTGGCGTAATACTTGGAAGGAAGAAGAAGAAGAATAAGAAGGTATGAAACATTTTAATTTAATCATGAAGTGAGTAGTATGTATCAAGGAACACATAAGAAATATTAAAAATGGGGAAATAGAAAAATATGCAGTTGCTACTCATGTTTGGGCTGAAAAACACAATGTAAATATGAACATTAAATTATTAAAACAGTTAGAAAATACAAAGGAACTCGCCATTTGGGAAAAAAATTTACATTCAGAAGAACAAAAATAGAGTTATGAATTTCAAAATTCCTGCTGAATGTGACCTAGTTTGGAGGTTCTTTAGTCAGCCGGAAGAAGGAGCTGATATCGACATCCAGGGTTCACAACATAAAACTCATCAGTCTGGGCAAGCTGAAGATGATATAGAAGATTATATGGAAACATGTTCGAGAACAAATCAACATTACATTGAGGCAAGATGTTTCTAGACTCATAAAAACTTGATTAAAAGAACCTCAAAATATTACTTCCTAAAATAAACCATCAGTATGTAACTAACTCATAATATCTAAGAAAATAAATATTGACTTGAATCAGGTGTCTAGTAGCTCAGTGGTCAGAGCACTAGTGTATAGATCCAGAGACATCATCTTCTTATCATTTCCTCCTTTCACAAGGTCGATTCCATCTCCATCTTCCCATGCTTTCCTTCTTTTTACTTCTTCCCCCCAGTCATATCCTCTTTCTTATAAACTTTTCTTCATTTGGTTAATCCTCAACATATGTACTGCCATAAAAATTATCCTGAGAACTTTATTCTCTATTACTCGTAACTTTTTCTCCTCTCTTAAAGTAAAAGTCCATGTTTCGCATCCATATAATATAACTGGGAGAATAACAGTTTTATATATTTTCAGTTTAACTTTTTTGAGAGAAGTTTGGACAACAAGAGTCCCTGTAATACATAATAGCACGCATTTCCAGAATTGAGTCTATGTTTAATATCTTTGTACATCTCATTCCTGTTCGTAATTATTGTTCCTGGTATTTGAATTCAGCCACTTCTTCAAAATTTCCTTCATTTGTTATTAACTGTCCATTTGCATTATATAATGTACTACTATGTGTGAACATAATAATAATAATTCCACGGCGCTACAGGCCTAGAAGGCCCTTAGCCTACCAGCTAGCTGTTGGCCTCACATCCACACGTGTCAATCACAGAGGTAGATGATCATCTAGCCAGTATAGAGGTGACATGTGGTCAGCATGTCGGGTCCCCCAGCCATTATAACTGGTTTTCTCAACCTGGAACCACTACTTATTGTAGCTACCCAAATGCCTCACGATGCTGGGTGGGCAGTGGTCCCATACTGGCCAAAATACCATGAGAAAATTTCTTCCCCCATGGAGACTTGAATTAGCACAAGTCCCGTAGCTACGAACATATATTTAGTTTTATTGATGTTTACTTCCAGCCTCAATTTCTTAGTGTTACTCATTAGAGTATGTGTGTTGATCCTTAGTAATCTGCTCGCTATCACCTAATAATACTACATCATCAGCATATACAACAGCTTATTAATACCGTGAGGTTAACATAAACTGAAGTTAACCTGGTTATGACACTTACATGTAGAAGCAGGACACCAGCCACGAAGCTCAGTCCCTGACAATAACCGACTTCAGGGTCAAGCAGTGAGTATGCCTTCAGCAGGTTGAACAGTGCCAATTGTCCAGGTCCCAGAGGTGAAGAGAAATATGTGTGATTTGGGAATGTACGACCTATCAAACAAATAAAACATTATATAAGGATAAATAATCTGATAAGGGAACTGTTAAGCATTGCATACTGAAACCTACCTTCAAATTTCTCCCAGAGAAGCATTGTGATGAACCAAGGATGTGTTCAAAAAATTATCTGCCATGCCATTTTTAACAGCAAGGCACAGAAATCGAAGCGAGAATTCAGGAATGGAACCCACTGTATGGAGCAGATGGACTCCTATGACCAATATAGCAGCTGTATTACTTCCCTATAGTTTAAATGAGAGATGATGCCTTGCAGTTAAAAACAGTAAATTTTTTGTACGTGACCTTGGTATATCACAAACCTTCTCTAGGAAAAACTTCAAAATACGTTTGGCATGCAATGGTTGACAGTTACCTTGTGAGTCTTGACATCTAACCCCATAAAATTATTGTATTCTAGGGAGCATGTTTCAAAATGCATTGCATATCATCATGAGCTCTTGTAGACTGTTGCATATTTTGTTCAATTTGATTTTATTTTCTCAATGAACACAAAATTATAGAAATAGAAAGCACAAAATAACTGACTGACTGGGAAAAGATCTACACCGAAAAGTTCAGAGATAGGGCTATGAATTTTGAAATTCCCGGGAAAAAGATTTAATTGGAAGTTCATCAGTCAGCCAACAGAGGGAACAGGAATCAACCACCAATTCAACAGATAGATGGAATTGAAAACGATATGTAGATGTATTGAAACTAGTCTTCAAGAAATTTATAATTATGAGGTGAGATAAATCATATTTGAAGAGAAAAATTATACGCTCAGACCGGGACTTGAACCCGGGACCCTTGGAAAACCAAGGGTCCCGGGTTCAAGTCCCGGTCTGAGCGTATAATTTTTCTCTTCAAATATGATTTATCCACCATTGAGATGTATGAAATTAATAATAAGAACATCGATGAGGTAAGATGTTAAATTTAACTCAATTTTAATTAAAATGAGTTAGAATATTCATGACTCACCTTGTGGTGTCACTTCCTTTAAGTATTAAATAACTAACTTTATTTGCTAATTAAAATAAACATCATAATGTCACTTCCTTCAAATATTGATGAAAAATTTAATCTCCAACTTCTTCATAAAGTCGGCACCAGATGGCAGTTCAAAAGATGTTGGTAATGGCAAAATTTCAACAGTCACGAGTTTGACTGATGATGAAGGCAAAGTCCTTTGAAACCGGTATTGTGAAAAAACATAACTTTATGAGACTAGATGAAAAAAATTTTATCCAACTGAAATTATAAAAAAGTAATGATTGTTTGATAATTTATTTTAAAATACAATAGGAAGTAACATTAAGAGGTTTGTTTAATAATTAAAACATTTTGATTGTTCATTCTTACCTCTTAGAGTTTTTGTCGAACATATGTTTCAGAGCTTCTTAGCCCCATCGTCAACGATTACAGACTGAATTTTCTCATGTCGGCCATGATTCTTGATTCCTGCTCTCTTTGCCTCTGGTCCAATTATGAACTTTGAAATTCCCACAGAAAGGAACCTCATTAGTAAATTCATTGGACCAGAGGCAAAGAGAGCAGGAATCAAGAATCAGGGCCAACAACATGAGAAAATTCAGTTTGTAAGCACTGACGATGGGGCTAAGAAGCTCTGAAACATATGTTCGACAAAAACAACTCTAAGAGGTAAGAATGAACAGACAAAATGTTTTAATTATTATACTTCTCGATATTAATTTAAATATATGTTTTAATTATTGTTTGATAAATTTGACCAAATGAGGCATTCCATACTTTGTATATATTGTACAGAGTTCTGTTCCACATCTATATATTCTGACTGTACAGCTAGAAACACGTCAAATGTCGCTGCATTAAGTACCATTACTAAAAAGATATACACAACTTACCTAAATCTATGAGGATGGCATGCTGGTGTGAGGTGAGTTGCCTGAGCAGGTTCTCATACGGTACATTGTAGTTTGGGAATTTGGAAGAGTCGATAGGACCTAGTTTGAGACAGTACTGTTCTGCCAGGAAGTGCCACACATCTCCTCTCTTACTGCGCGGAACTCCTGTCAACATTTCAAACAAACATTTCTAGATAAATGATAGCATAATGATTAAGTTTGATCTGTGAATTTTTATCTCATATGGTTGTTTCTGTTGGACATGTTTCAAAGCATGTTTGCTCCATCCTCAGTTAGTACAGACTGATTTTTCCCAGGTTGTCGGCCCTGGATCTTGACTTCTACTCCCTCTTTCTGTGGTTCAGTAGCTGAGGGCAAACATGCCTTGAAACATATGTCCAACATGAACAACCATATGAGGTAAGAATAAACAGACCAAACTTAATTATTAATTAGAACCTCATAAAAGTTTTAGTACCGCATATAATACAGTCATCCTCAACTATATTAATATCTGTTATAATCACAATTAAATTATAGTAATCAATGGTAAAGAGAAAAATTTTTGCCTGAACCGGAAATCAAACTCCGAACCTTTAGCTTTCCGTGCTAACGCTCTGTCCACTGAGCTAGTTCAGGCTTCCTTCCCATCCAAGCATAAATCTTTCCTTTTCCTTGCTCTATTGGTCCCACATTCAAATGCAATGAATCATCATTTACAAATACACAATGAATGGCTTCTACATTAAGAAGACATGAAGGGACTCCACACAGCTATATCATTATTTATTAAATTAATATTGAGAAGCTAAAGCTATTACAATGATAGAAATAAGTAAATTAATAAACACAATTAAATTATTGTAATCAATAGTAAAGAGAAACATTTTTTTGAAGCCTGAATTAGCTCAGTGGACAGAGCATTAGCACGAAAAGCACAAAAAGGTTCGGGGTTCAATTTCTGGTTCAGGCAAAAATTTCTCTCTTTACCATTGATTACAATAAATTAATTGTGTTTATTAATTTACTTATTTCTATCATAGTAATAACTTTAACTTCTCAATATTAATTTAATAATCTGTTATAATCTTCATTATATTATTAAAACTCAAAGCTTTTCGAAGACATGCTTCATCTTGAGGAATTTTCTTGATACTGAGATTGTTTATACATTTTATACAAAGGACTTTGGTTCTTAGGTATATTTTCATTTAATACATTTTTATATTCTGCCTCCTTGATAATTTCAATTTCTTCCAAAATATTGATTTTTTGGCTTTGTGGATTATTGTTAATGTTTTATCTATTTTGTTAAATTGATGGTCGGTTTCTGAAATGTGTTCAAACTTGATTTTCCTTCTTTTTAATAAAGTCTGAGAAATGTCCATTAAATCTTATTTTAAAACTTCTTGTTGTTTTGCCTACATAAACTTCTCAACATTATTAAGTTATGTAGGTAGGAAATAACGCTATGAGGTTTATTTTAATTTTGTTGAGTTGTTTCTTGACTCGCCTCATACTTCTTAACTCCCTCGCAGATCCAGATTTCTTCACTGTATTTGTGACGAAATCCGGATCTGCGAGGGAGTTAAGAAGTATGAGGCAAGTCAAGAAACAACTCAACAAAATTCTCAACATTAATTTAATATAAAACCTTCTATTGTATTATCAAAATAATAGCATTTAAAATAATCAAAAGAAAGTTGAAAAACTTGAATAGAAGATTGAAAGAACATCTTAAAAATGTGGAAAGAGATAAATCTACAATAGCTTTGCATGCATGGTCTGAAAAACACAGAATGGAAACAAAAGCCAAATCACTGAAATAGTTGGATAAATCTAATGAACTCACAATTTGGGAGAAAATTTACATCCACAAAAATGAAATCATGAATTTTGAAATTCCCAGGGAAAGATATTTAATTTGGAAGTTCATCAGTCAGCCAACAGAGAGAGCAGAAATCAACCTACAAGATTGCCAACTAGTAATTCAACAGTTAGGAAGCATTGAAAATGGCACAAGTGTGCTGAAACTGTGGCCTGCAAGAAAATCACAAATATGAGGTGAGTCAGAAAAAACCTCACTCATAATAATTAAAATAAACCTCATAGTGTTACTTCCTTTAAATATATTAAACACTTACCTTGCCTGATGGCTTGGAGCAGCATTTTCTGGTCGCACTGTGTGGACACGCGACTCTCCTTACTGACCAGTAGATCCCACACCTCAGTCACTTCCTTCATGCATGACCCGATCTCATCATACTCCAGTTTTATCCTCTTCACTGTCGCCTCCTCCTGCCGAGCTGCAATACACATTACATATTAATAATTAATAAAAATTGAGTCATATCTCACCTCATAATCCTTGATCTTCTAGCATGATACTGCAGTTTCAAGAGACATCCCTCTCATTTTCAGACATTTTTACGATTTTTTTTTAAATTTAAATTAATTTTGGGAAGTAAACATTATAAGGTTATATCATTAATAGTGAGTGGACAACATATTTTTAACGACTCACCTTATATAATTTCAAAGAAATTTGAAATTATATAAGGTGAGTCGTTAAAAATATGTTCTGCACTCAGTATTAATTTTAACGACTGTCGAACCACGGTCCACATCCTCATCTTCAAAGCTGCCATCTGCTGCTGATGTGATGAACTTTGAGATCAAATCTTGTTTGCCAGGAATTTCAAAATTCATGGATCTAAGTTTGTTCTTCTGAATGTATATTTTTTCCCAAACTGTCAATTCCAAGGGTTCTTTCAATTAAGTTATGTAGATAGGTTCTTTCAATTGTTTCAAATTTTAGCTTGTTTTTCAATTTCATGACTGTCTAGCAAACAATGAGCAACAATTGCTGATTTTTCAATTTCACCATTTTTAATATTTCTAAAGTGTTATTTTGTGTGAGTGTCTAAATTCCTTTTTGTTTTTCCTATATATACTTCATTGCAATCTTTGCAATTAATTTGATAAATTCCAGATTTTTTACTATCTGGGGTGTTCAATTTATTAGTTATTAGTACATTACCCATAAGTTTGATCCTTCCGGGAAATTCTCGTATAAGACATGACAGCATAATAATAGTCCCTTCGATTGGTTTGCTGGCCAAAGGAAGGCAAGACCAGTGATGGGGCTGCCATCTTATAACCTCTAGTCAGGCTTTTCTGGAGAAGAAAAGAAAATAAAGGAAAGAAGAATGGAAATACTCCCTAGTCCTCGGATGCCCTAATAGCGTCGGGGTCGAAAAAAATAAGAGTTAACCAAGAGAGGTTAGATAGTAAAGTTAAAAGAGTGCAAAACACAAATAAGTGGAAGAAATGTTTTGCTCAGCTTGGGCACCTTGTGGTCACCATCCACATATCCCCTAGATGAGACCCCTGAAAGCAGAATAATGGGTTGTGAAATGAGATTTATGCGCAGAACAGCGGGTTACACCAGATGGGATCGGAAAAGGAACACCGATATCTTAAAAGAATTGAAGACTATGCCAATTTTGGAATTGAAGACTATGCCAATTTTGGAATACATTAAACGGTACCAACTAAATTGGAAACACCATCTTGAAAGAATGAGTTCAAATCGGATCCCCAAAGCTGTTTATAATTATATACCAAGAGGATGAAGATCTCTGGGCCGTCCTATGAAACGCTCGAGGGAAAATTTTCTATAGGATCGTAACAGGCCTTGGCCTAATATTTGCAAGGAAGAAGAAGAAGAATAAGTAGATTACCCAGGCTAAATTTATTTATTGGTGCCAATGTAATATTGAATTTCTTGAAATCTGTTGTGTATTTCAGGGTAGTAAGTAATTTTCTTGAATTGTTTTTCTTTCTTGGAATCAGATTGCAGAGTGGTGTATTTTTTAAATCTTTTTTGTTGTCTCAGTTTCTTTAATTAATTTATTATTAATTTCTTTCCAAAACAATTTAAATCAGTTACGTTTAAAATGTGATTGGTTTTCTTTCTTAAAATTCTCTTCATTTAGTGGAATGTTTATTAATCTGTATATTAAACTGTTGAAAATTGTATGTTTATGTGCAATATGATTGAAACCTGAAGATTATATGTAATTGTCTGTGCGAGTATCTTTCCTGTAAATATTGAATTCAATAAATTTATTTATTTACAGTCTGATCATCTGACCTCAATATTAATGTTGATTTGTTCTTGGACATGTTTCAAAACAATTCTGTTTTATCGTCAGCTTGTCCAGACTGGTTAGATTTATGTTGCACACCCTGGATGTCGATGTCAGCTCCATCCTGTGGTTGGCCAAAGAACCTCCAAACAAGGTCATGCAGGATGGAGCTGACATCGACATCCAGGCTGTGCAACATAAATCTAACCAGTCTGGACAAGCTGACGATAAAACAGAATTGTTTTGAAACATGTCCAAGAACAAATTAACATTAATATTGAGGTCAGATGATCAGACTGTAAATAAATAAATAAATTAAAATAACCTCAAAATATTACTTCCTAAAATTAAATATTGAATTCAATTCTTTGACGCTTGAACAGGTTGCTTCTTGAAGAACCGGCGACACCGGTCGACAAGATGCTACTGATGATGGAGATATAGCTCTGAAACTGCAGTGTAGAAGAATAAAAGTATATGAGGTGAGGGATTAAAAATATTAATTTAATTCCTAAATTAAACCTCATAGTGATTTTTACCTGTGAAAGTTGATTAAATTTTACCTAAATGAAACATCTCATAGTGTGAATTACTAAAACAAGTAATTATTCAAAGTAACAATTCTTTGTGTTGGTAAAAAAGAAAATCACTCACCTCGTAATCTAGCATTCTCCTTTTCCATCCTGATGAGCAACACTTGCTGGTAAATTGCTTTCTTCCACAAAGCTCGCAGTTCTTCTTTGGATCGCTTTACAGCTGGCTCTTTCATAGTCACACTTCCCATTCCTTGTTCTGCAATGTAAATCACTTTCTTTGTGATATAAATTTCTTATCAATTAAATAACTAACTCACTGGGGCTATTGAACCCAGAGGTTCATAGCCACATGGACATACATTCTCCATACATCCCTATCCTGAGCTAATGTTTTTCACCATACCCTGTATAATTTATCTTCCTCAAATAATCGTTAATGTTAATATTATTCGTTTTTAAACACATGATGGACAAATTATATTTGAAAAGAAAAATATATGCCTAGACTGGGGTTTGAACCCAGGACCTTTGACTTTCTATGTCAATGCTCTTCCATCTGAGCCACCTAGGCCACCAATCTAAACGCGTATTTTTCTCTTACACATAGTTAATTCCCTAGCTTTATAAGTAATGTTTAAATTCCCAATAAAAAGTCTTCTTAACAAAGAAGCCGCCATTTGCAAAAATCGTAGCAACTGCTCGTAGCATTTGGGGTTAGGGAATTAACTATGTGTAAGAGAAAAATACACGTTTAGATTGGAGGCCTAGGTGGCTCAGATGAAAGAGCATTGACATAGAAAGTCAAAGGTCCTGGGTTCAAACCCCAGTCTAGGCGTATATTTTTCTTTTCAAATATAATTTGTCCATCATTAAGGTGTTTAAAAACGAATAATATTAACATTGAAAGAAGCACTACTGGCTTTATAAGTAATGTTTAAATTCCCAAAAAAAAGTCTTAACAAAGAAGCCGCCATTTGCAAAAATCGTAGCAACGGCTCGTAGCATTTGGGGTTAGGGAATTAACTATGTGTAAGAGAAAAATACGCGTTTAGATTGGAGGTCTAGGTGGCTCAGATGGAAGAGCATTGACATAGAAAGTCAAAGGTCCTGGGTTCAAACCCCAGTCTAGGCATATATTTTCTTTTCAAATATAATTTGTCCATCATTAAGGTGTTTAAAAACGAATAATATTAACATTGAAAGAAGCACTACTGGCTTTATAAGTAATGTTTAAATTCCCAATAAAAAGTCTTCTTAACAAAGAAGCTGCCATTTGCAAAAATCATAGCAACGGCTCGTAGCATTTGGGGTTGGAGATTTAACTATGTGTAAGAGAAAAATACGCGTTTAGATTGGAGGCCTAGGTGGCTCAGATGGAAGAGCATTGACACAGAAAGTCAAAGGTCCTGGGTTCAAACCCCAGTCTAGGCGTATATTTTTCTTTTCAAATATAAATCGTTAATGTTATTCTCCCATCTATTTTTTTTTTAGTTTACCTAAAGTAAAGTAGTCCACCGCTGTGGTCTTGAGGTAGCGTGCTGCCTTGTGACACAGTGGGCCCAGTTTTGATTCCCAGTCCGACAGGCTCCTGGGTGAGGTTTTTTTCAGGGTTTTTCCTTGCCTGTAAGACAAATGTCAGGAAGCTTAGGGCCCAACGGTCACCAAAAAATATCCGGTCATCATCATCATCATCATCCTTCAACGGTGTGGAAAGCAACAGGAAGCTACCATACCTATAATTCTCTAGTAAAGCTGCAAAGCATAGCATGAAAATGCCATGATTGCAGTGAAAGACCTGCCCTTGGGCAGAATTACTATGGATAGAAAGTAAAGTAGTATTTAAATTCCCAATAAAAAGTCTTCTTAATAAAGAAGCCGCCATTTGCATGATCGAGCAACAGTTCATAGCATTAGACCCTCGGGAATTAACAATGTATAAGAGAAAAATTTGTGTTTAGAATGGTCTGCTCAGGTAGCTCAGTTGGTAGAGCATTGGCATAGAAAGCCAAAGGTCCTGGATTCAAACCACATTCTGAGTGTATATTTTTCTTTTCAAATATAAAGGTAAAGTACTTCCACTACAGATCTCAGGAAACCCTTCGGGTAGTAGGAGGTTAAGGTTCCCACTTTTCTAGACAATCGGTGCTTGATGTCAGCTGCATTGTTGCATGATGGCCACTTTTAACTCCAGAACAAGTCTTTACTACTTGTGTCCATTATAGGCTGAGATGACCCCAGGGCCATGGTGCTGCCAGAATGTTTGGGTCAGTTAAAAAATCCTGACCCCACTAGGACTTGAACTCTCTACCTTCTGATGGATAAATCATATTTGAAGAGAAAAATTATATGCTCAGACTGGGGTTTGAACCCAGGACCTTTCGCACTCTAGGTGAATGCTCTAACCAAGTTCCAATCTAAATGCAAATTTTCCTCTTATATATATTGCGTTGTTAATTTTTCTCTTCAAATATGATTTATCCATCATTGAGATGTATGAAATGAATAATAAAAACATCTCTACCTTATGGCTTAACCAACTATTCTATGTCATGTCCCCCCCCTTTTTTTAGCCTACCTATTGGGTGCTTTCCTTCAGTCTTTCCTACCAGAAATATCCTTACCCCTCTTTCGTTCACAATTCTCACTACATCTCCTGGCAATTCCTGTCTATACGATTTAACTGTTCTTATTACAACTAGTTCCCATCCAGAATTCACAAAGTTATGATAAATACAGCCTCCAGGTGGGAAACTCGATATTCTTACTACATGGACTCCCTATTCTGATGAATGACACAAGTGGATATGATGCCAGCAGTCAGCTGGAATTCAAATTATTAACTCACCAGTTAAATTCTTGTTAGGAGTGACAACTCTGTTGAAAATTGCTTGTCGCCAAGATCCTGACTGTCTCGCCATGTCCTGATTTACTTCCTGTGTAGGCGATGTCTTTGAGGTATGACCAACTTTCAAGAATCTGTCAAACATTAAGAAATATTAACAAAAATTGATGACTACATTAATAACATGTGTTTCCCAATTTTAACTTCTTCTTCTTCTTCCTTCCAAGTATTAGGCCAAGGCCTGTTACGATCCTATAGAAAATTTTCCCTCCAGCAAATTGATCCTTCCGGGAAATTCTCGTATAAGACTTGAAAGCATAATAATAGTCCCTTCGATTGGTTGCTGGCCAAAGGAAGGCAAGACCAGTGATGGGGCTGCCATCTTATAGCCTCTGGTCAGGCATTTCTGGAGAAGAAAAGAAAATAAAGGAAAGATAACTTTGAACATTAATAACATATTCAGTTTAGAATTGGATGGTGTTCATCAACCGGCTATGCGCCATTATCTAAGTTTCAAGAAAAATACGTTTAAAGTTTAAGTCAATCTTCACTATTTATTGTAGCGCCAAGCTAACAATACTGGATATTGCAAGTTATTTTCCTTGTTTCACAGTTATGCATCAACAATCTGAGAGCAGGAACATTTGGTGCTTAGCTGCATGTTGCAAAATTTAGATTAGCATTTATGAAGATCTGGTTTCATAGCAGTTTTCAATGAATGAATGAGTTATTTTTTATCTTACCTCATAGTTTATGTTTTCTTGAACATGGGAACTGCAGTTTTCAAGAGGAACATCCCTCCCATTTTCAACCGACATTATGACTATCGTATTTTCATTGGAATCTCCATCTATAAACATTGCCATCTGGTGTTGATTTGATGAACTTCGAGATTAGGTCCCGTTCATCGGGAATTTGAAAATTCATGGATCTAAATTTGTTCTTCTAAATACCGTATATATCTTCTCCCAAATTATGAATCAAAGCAGTTTGTTGCAAAACACAAAATCTCTTATAGGACTGATGGCATTTACATTTTTTCTTAATAATAAGGCTATATTTAAAGATTTGGCGCTAAAATGTGCCAGTACAACAGATGGCATCAAAATATGATTTTTTAAAAATGGCGCTTAGCCAGTTGATGCATAACATCATCCAATTTAACTTACATGTTCATCATTTGGCTTGTCTTTGGTGGTCCAATTGGAGTAGTGGGAACAGACAGCTGTTGCTGGGAGTTGCCAGCGGACAGACTACATGGAACACTGGAGGGTTTCTCTCGTTTCATCATCTCTCCATCTGATGCACCGATGGTAGAGGAGCGGGGCCTCAAGTTGGTGGCACCACTGTCTGATATGTTGCTGTCAGGTACTTCTAGTGTGTTGCTAGGGGCAGGCGACGAGCGGGTTGTGGGACTTGCATTCCCAGATGTAGGAACATCCTTAAATTACACCACACAAATAACAATTCATGTAATTATTAATAAAGAAATGGACTAATGCAGGGTAATCATTAACCTGATTACTATATAACATAATCTTGGAAAAGGTAGTGCAAGATTTCAAAGTTCAAATTAGGGAATATATTTTAATGTACTAATTTTTTTAAATTTTAACATTTGCAATAATAGACAATTATTAAGTTACATAGGTAGGAAACAACACTATGAGGTTTATTTTAATTTATGTTGAGTTGTTTTTGACTCACCTCATACTTCTTAACTCCCTCTCAGACTTGAGTTTCGTCACAACATTGAGAATGTCACAAATGCAGTGAAGAAACTCTAGTCTGAGAGGGAGTTAAGAAATATGAGGTGAGTCAAAAACAACTCAACATAACTTGAGACAATTATTATTTTGAAAAGAAAAATTAACTTTTATTTCATAAATTAATTATGAAAAATAACATTATGAGGATTTCATTTAATAACAAAATTGCATAAATTGAATTCAAATACCTAGGAACAATAGTTGCAAATAAGAATGAGATGCACAAAGAAATTAAACATAGGCTCAATTCTGGAAATGCGTGCTATTGTCTATTACAGAGACTCTTGTAGTCCCAACTTCTCCAAAAAACATTAAACTGAGAATACATAAAACTGTTAATATATCAGCTACATTATATGAATGTGAAAAATGGGTTCTTACTTTAAGGGATGAGAAAAGATTACAAGTTAAATTAAATATATGTAGGAGATAACACTATGGGGTTTCTTTTAATTATTAATGAGTTATATATTTTGACTCACCTCATATCCAACTCATTAATAATATTACAAGTTTTTAAGATTAACTTAAATTTGAAGAGAAAAATTTTCGCCCAGACCAAGACTTGAACCGGGACATTTGGTTTTCCATACCAAATGCTTTACAAACTGAGCTACTGGGGCGAGTTTCAATCTAGACACAAATTTTTCTCTTACATACATTGTAATTCCCACGCACCAAATGCTTAAAGCCTTGGCTTCTATCTATGCAAATGGCAGTTTCTTAGTTAAGACATTTATTGGGAATTTAAACATTACTTTTAAAAGCCAGTAGGGCCTCCATTGATTTTTTCATTATTAATTTAACACTTCTCACTGAGGGATAAATTTAATTTGAAGAGAAACATTTTTGCCCAGACCAAGAATTTTTCTCTTCAAATTTAATTTATTCTTCAGTGAGAAGTGTTAAATTAATAATGAAAACATTTAAGAATAATGTTCTTATTGTATATCTGGCTTAATTTGGTAAAGAGAGAGATGGAGATATAAGGGTAGATCCTTGACCGCTTTTGCCCAGTTACAATAGAAAGAACACCCCCTGTTGTCAGGTTTCCTGTTCCCCCTTACTCCTATTAACATCTGGTGAAGAAACACCGACAACACTGGTGCGAGTGAGAGAGGTGGATATAGTTGTCTGTTT
Organism: Diploptera punctata; assembly: GCA_030220185.1. NCBI lineage: Eukaryota > Metazoa > Arthropoda > Insecta > Blattodea > Blaberidae > Diploptera > Diploptera punctata. Next base: position 913,224 of record JASPKZ010003438.1, read on the forward strand.
CTACAAATTACTTGCAAAGTTAAGCCAGACTAACAATTGTAATATTTTTGGGCCAAAGAGATACGAGTAGAGAGGCAAATGGAGAAGACAACAAAACAGTGAGCTATGTGATCTTTATAGGAAGCCAGATATAATAAGAACAGTTAAGTCTCGTAGACTGTGATGAGTAGGACATGTGACATGAATGGGGATTGAAAGAGGTGCATGGAAACTTGAACCTATGGGTTCAATAGTGCCTGTGACTTATTAAATAATTTTAAAGCAGGATATAAATATGAAAGTTAAAGTTAATAATTTTGTATTTTAAAATTCATGTAACATTTAAATATAACTTAAATAAATAAATAAATAAAAACATCTAAATAATTCATTGTTAGTTATTGTTGAATAAAGATGTCTCAGTAATAATTAAAGAAATTGCACTACATAATGGTTTTTGTAAATAATGCTTTTAAAAATTGTTTTAAGTCATTGTTGTCAAAATTATAAAGCCTTCTATTATAATTGTAATAAAAAACACCTGCATAACTTCATATTCTTAAATGAAAGTAAACTAAACTCTGATTGGATGTTAAAACAATTAACTCTCTTATTTAACAAATCAAATTAAACCTTATATCTAAAGAACTATTAACCAACTAATTAAAAATAACATCATGTAATGTAATAATATTCTTTAAAATTATAAAGAAAAACACTATTCATTCTGCATACAACTTTCAACAAAGATAGAAGTAATGAGCTACTCTGATAAAATGTAATATTTAATACAAGAAGAATAATTGATTTAAGAAAAGAAAATAATTTATCTTTAATTGACGGTGAAGAATAATACCACCTACATTTACTTAATCTACTGGGAAATTAAGAAGTGAATACATTTACAATTATTTCTACAAGAAACATTTTTGTGATTTTGAAATGTTTTCCTATCCAGTGTACCAACTTCCAACCCTAAGAAGAGAGTCCGGTTCTACCGAAAATTAAACCCAACCTAAACCAATAATCCTTTTTGGGACACAAATCCATCTTCAAAATGTTACCATCACATTGAGAACTCACATGAAGAGAATTACTTATTCAATTTAAAGAACATCTTCAAATAAATAACTCACTTTACAAAGAGCTGCATTGGAGGGAAGACTCAGCTCTTTGATAATTGGTCCAAAATCATCACGAGATCCTTTACGTTTCAATAGCTGGTCAAATGAACTGGTTAGTGAACGTTTTGCCTTCATGAAGATGGTGCTGCCACCGAGGTACTGGTTGAGGAACTCGCTGCGGTTCTCAGCAGTGTCATGGGTGTGGCGAACCTGCTTGCCCTCGCAATGCGCCCTCAAGAGCATCATCAGGAACTCATTCTGCTCCCTCAGGCTCGAAGTCTCAGCACCTCTGAACTTTGTTAATATCACAGACTGTTCTTCTTCTGGTAGCAGCTCCAGGCGACGGAAGATAGCAGCTTGTGTGCGCTTATCATTCAGACCTTCACAAAAATCAACAAACAACTATATTTTATGAATGAATTAATCATTTTTTATATCTTACTTTATAGTTTATGTTTTCTTACACACGAGAACTGCAGTTTTCAGGAGGAAAGATCCTTCCCATTTTCAACCAATATTATGACTACTGGTTGAAAATGGGAGGCATATTTCCTCATGAAAACTGCAGTTCACGTGTTTAAGAAAACATAAACTATAAAATAATATATAAAAAATCTCAAAATGTTATTTCCCATATTTAACTTATTAACTATAGTAAATCAATGATAAAGAGAAAAATTTTTGCCTGAACCGGGAATCGAACCCCGAACCTTAGCTTTCTGTGCTAATGCTCTGCCACTGAGCTAATCCAGGCTTCATTCCCATCCAAGCAAGAATCCTTCCTTTACCTTACTCTACTGGTCCCACATTCAATTGCAATGAATCATCATTCACAAATACACAATGAATGGCTTCTACCTGAAGAAGACATGAAGGGACTCCACACAGCTATAGCATTATTTATTAAATTAATATTGAGAAGCTAAAGCTATTACTATCATAGAAATAAGTAAATTAATGAACACAATTAAATTATGATAGTAATAGCTTTAGCTTCTCAATATTAATTTAATTATTAACTATATTTGAACTTGTCCAGAAATTATGTAAACTATTATGAGAATCAGAAACAAGCAGTTTAATGTACAGATTAATGAACACTTGTTAAGTATATTTGAAGAGAAAAATTATACACTCAAATCAGAGTTTGAACCCAGGACCTTTTGCTTTCTAGGCCTCAGCACTCCAATCTAAATGTAAATTTTTCTCTTATACATTGTTAATCGCCGAATGCTAAGATCACGCAAATGGCGGCTTCTTATTTAAGAAGACATTTATTGGGAATTTTAATCACTACTTTATGAAGCTAGTAGGCTTTTTTTCAATATTTTTATTGTTCATTTCATATTTCTCAATGAAGGACAAATAATATTTGAAGAGAAAAATTATATGCTCAGACCGGGGTGTGAACCCAGCCTTTTGGCTTCATTACATCATTAAGTAATGAAAATTTTAAGAAAGAATACAATCACATTCTAAGGAAATTAAACATAGGCTATTATGCATTACAGAGACTCTTGATGTCCCACCTTCTCTCTAAAAACATTAAACTGAAAATATATAAAACTATTATTCTACTAGTTATATTATATGGATGCGAAACATGGTCTCTTACTATAAGGGAGGAAAGGAGATTACGAGTATTTGAGAATAAAGTTCTTAGGAAAATTTTTGGACTAAAGAGACATGAACAGATGGAATGATATTATGACAGGGGAAAAACAGGAAAAACCCTGAAAAAAACCTGTCTAAGCTCCGTTTTGTCCATCACGAAACCCACATGTTGTGGCCAAGACCTCCATGAATAGATTGGCTAAAAATTGGGACTAGGTTTTCCTCATAGAAAGGCAGAATTTTGTTTATAGAATCTCCCATTGTATGTGAAAACATACATTCAATACATAATTTGGCTAAGGTTTTATATTTGAATAATCTTTCTTTTTCAATTTTATTTTTGTCCAACCAATTATCTGAAATTTCCATAGTTTTTTGGAAGCTTCTTGTAGGAAAATCAGAGGGAAAATATCCAGTTGGTAGACCAAGAATGAGCTGGGAGAGTAATATTAACCATGAATTGAGGAAAGTAGATTATACAGGGTATGACGGGAAAACAGTAGCTCAGGATACAGAAATATGGAGATCTTATGTCCTCTTAGCCATGAATCTCCAGGTTTTATAGCATTAGTGGGTAAGTTTGTTAGTTATTTAATACAAAACTGAAGAAAATAAACTTACCTTCAACTTCAGTGCACAGTTTATGGTACCAGACCATAGGACAATGTTCACACGACAAAACTGGCATTTTTTCACGTCGCTGAGCTTCTGATGTCGAGGAAAGCTTGTGAAATGGCTGTAAAATATCAAAACATTATTTATTTACTAAGAAATCGAGGAGAGATTGTGATGATAATGTTATATTTGTGAATAATTACCTGCCACAACATCGTCAGCAACCGACTCTGATTGGCACTTGAACACATAACCAATGTAACACTCCACGTTCACTTCTCGACAAATGAACCCAAAGTGATCTTGTTGTTTGCTTCCCTGAAACAAGAAAATCCATTTTCAAATCAATAGTTCTTTTAATAACAATTTTATTCCATCTATTTTCTCAACATATGCTTCTAAAAACAATTTTTGTAATAAAAATTGATAGGAAGCAAGAGTATGATGTTTCAAACTGCCACCTGGTGTTGATTTTATGAACTTAGAGATTAAATTTTGCTCGTCAGGAACTTGAAAATTCATGGTTGTATATTTATTCTTCCGAATGTACATCTATAAAGAATCAAATCAACTTCCCTGAGAATTAAAAAAGTCATAAATTTTTCTTTATTTTATTTGAAGAGAAAAATATATGCTCAGACTGGGGTTTGAACCCAGGACCTTTGGCTTTCAATGCTAATGCTCTACCAACTGAGCTACTTGAGCACTCCAATCTAAATACAAATTTTTCTCTTATATTTTGTTAATTCCCGAGAGCCAAATGCTATGAACTATTGCTCGATCATGCAAATGATGGATTCTTTTTTAAGAAGACTTTATTGTTTTTTTAATGTACATTTTTTTTTCAAACTGCAACCTCTTTTGGTTTTCCTATTTGTTTTATTAAGACATCTAATTGAAAGAAAGGCTAGTTTAATAAAATAGATAGAAAAAACCAAAAGAGTTCAGGGTTTGGGAAAATATCCACATTAAAAAAAAAACTTTAAAAAGAACTTAAAAAAAACAAGAAAGAAAAATTAATGAATTTTTAAATTCCTGGGGAGGTTGACTTGATTGGGAGGTTCATCAGTCCACCAACAGATGGAGTAAGAAGCAGTGCTCCTGGACAACAGAATATCGGTCATGTAAGACAGGATATGAGGTGGGTAAAAAAGAATAATTTATTTTAAATTTTAACAAGCAGTATACTTAATACTTTATTTTAGGAAGTGATATTTTGAGGTTATTTTAATTAAATTACTTTAAGTCTGTTCATCTTACCTCAATATTAATGTTGATTTGTTCTTGAACATGTTTCGATTATATCATATTAGTTAGAAAATAAAAAACAGCTGATATTTGGGAAAAAATCTACATTCAGAAGAACAAAAACAGAGTTATGAATTTTGAAATACCGACGGAGCATGACCTTGTTTGGAGGTTCTTTGGCCAACCACAGCATGGAGCTGACATCGACATCCAGGGTGTGTAACATAAATCTAACCAGTCTGGGCAAGATGCTGATGATTATGATATAATCGCAACATGTTCAAGAACAAATCAACATTAATATTGAGGTAAGATGAACAGACTAAAAATATGTAGAAAAAATAAACAAGACTAAAAATAATTTTAACAAGCAGTATACTTTTTACTTTTCCTTTCAAAATAATATTATCCAGTATTAGAAAGTGTTGAATTTAAAATATTTCATCAAAAGCAGTATACTCTTACCTGAATACAACTGGCGACATCTTTCAGATGTTTATGAAGGAGGATCTGCTTGCGGTCAGGACTGATGAGCCTCAGGTCTGTGCGTCCAACTTGAAACAGCATTGTGCGATTATGGTCATTGTTGTTCTGAAATACATCAAACAAACAGCTCTGGAATTTTGTTTAGTTGTTTCTTGACTCACCTCATACTTCTTTGCATATCTAGATTTCGTCACAAATACAGTGATGAAATCTAGATATGCAAAGGAGTCAAGAAGTATGAGGTGAGTCAAGAAACAACTAAACAAAATTAAAATATAAACTTCATAGTGTTATTTCCTACCTACATAACTTAATTAAGCTCTGGAATTTATTTTAAATTGCAACAGGAAGTAACATTATGAGATTTTTCTTAATAAATAAGGTAAGTTTGTTGCATCTTAATGGAAAAGGAAAGACTACCACAAAGACTGTTAAATCTCAAGATACAAGGAAAACGACCACAAGAAAGATGGATTAACCAAGTGAAGAAAAGTTTACATGAGAGAGGACATGACTGGGAAGAACTAAAAAGAAGCAAAGCATGGGAAAATAGAGATGGGTGGAGCCGTATTTGAAATCGACCTTCTGAAAGGAGGACAAGATAAGAGGATGATGATGATGTAGCACCTACTTCATAAAAGTTTAGTTCTTTTAGGGACATGTTTCAAAACACTTCTGTTTCATCTTTAGCTTGCCAGACTGTTGATTTTTAAGTTTTTGGCCCTGGATGTCGACTTCTACTCCATCTTTTGGTGGTCCAAAGAACTTGCATATCAAATCCCTCTCCCCAGGAATTTCAAAATTCATTATTCTATTCCTGTTCTTCAGGAAGTAGAACTCCCAAATGATGAATTCTTCAGTGTTTTCTAACTGTTTTAATCATTTGGTATTTTCATCAGTTTTATGATTTTATTTTTTTGACTAAACGTAAGCAACTGCTGTAGATTTTTCTACTTCTCCTTTTTTTTTCATTTCTAATGTGTTCTTTAGCTGTTATGGTTAAATTCTGAAATTCCTGGGGAGAGAGATTTGATATGCAAGTTCTTTGGACCCAAAAAGATGGAGAAGGAGTCAACATGCAGAGCCGAAAACGTAAAAATCAGTCTGGACAACCTGATGATGAAACAGAAGATTATTTTGAAACAAGTCCTAAAAGAACTCAACATCTATGAGGTAAGATGAAAACAGACTCACCTCGTTCATTAAATAACTCTGGAAAGACTGCAGAAAATTTTTTGTTTTCTAATATTTGACAATTAAATCATTAGTTCTTGTATACTCCTGTACTTTGGCAAATTCTGAAGGAATGAAATCTTTGATGTTTTTATTATTAATTTCATACATCTCAATGATGGATAAATCATATTTGAAGAAAAAAATTATACGCTCAGACCAGGACTTGAACCCGGGACCCTTGGTTCTCTAGACCAAGTGCTCTACCATCTGAGCTACCTGAGCAAGTACCGATCTAAATGCAAATTCTTCTCTATATACTTTGTAATACCCGCCCACCAAATGCTATGAAGCCTTTGCTTCTATCTTTGCAAATGGCGGCTCCTTTATTAAGAAGACATATTTGGGAATTATACATTACATTATAAATGCCAGTACGGCTTTTTTCGATGTTTTTATTATTAATTTCATACATCTCAATGATGGATAAATCATATTTGAAGAGAAAAATTATATGCTCAGACCGGGACTTGAACCTGGGACCCATATGTCTTCTTAATATAGGAGCCGCCATTTTCAAAGATAGAAGCAAAGGCTTCATAGCATTTGGTGGGCGGGAATTACAAAGTATATAGAGAAGAGTTTGCGTTTAGATCGGTACTTGCTCAGGTAGCTCAGATGGTAGAGCACTTGGTCTAGAGAACCAAGGGTCCCGGGTTCAAGTCCCGGTCTGAGCGTATAATTTTTCTCTTCAAATATGATTTATCCATCATTGAGATGTATGAAATTAATAATAAAAACATCGAAAAAAGCCGTACTGGCATTTATAATGTAATGTAAAATTCCCAAATATGTCTTCTTAATAAAGGAACCGCCATTTGCAAAGATAGAAGCAAAGGCTTCATAGCATTTGGTGGGCGGGAATTACAAAGTATATAGAGAAAATTTTGCGTTTAGATCGGTACTTGCTCAGGTAGCTCAGATGGTAGAGCACTTGGTCTAGAGAAACCAAGGGTCCGGGTTCAAGTCCCGGTCTGAGCGTATAATTTTTCTCTTCAAATATGATTTATCCATCATTGAGATGTATGAAATTAATAATAAAAACATCGAAAAAAGCCGTACTGGCATTTATAATGTAATGTATAATTCCCAAATATGTCTTCTTAATAAAGGAGCCGCCATTTGCAAAGATAGAAGCAAAGGCTTCATAGCATTTGGTGGGCGGGAATTACAAAGTATATAGAGAAGAATTTGCGTTTAGATCGGTACTTGCTCAGGTAGCTCAGATGGTAGAGCACTTGGTCTAGAGAACCAAGGGTCCTGGGTTCAAGTCCTGGTCTGAGCATATAATTTTTCTCTTCAAATATGAATGAAATCTTCACTGATCATATCTAAATAGAAACCAAAAATGATCATGACCAAAATTTAAATATATAACCAAGATATTGGGTTCAAATCCTGATTCTATTCTATTTTTTGCTTCAAACATTAATTCGTCCTTCAGAGTAAGTGATAAATTAAAAATAAAAACATTGAAAATATCAGTGAATATTATTTTGATATCTACTCACAGCACTTTCTGTCTTCTTGAGCTCTTTGGCACTACCTGTGGACGCAGCTCTGTTTCTCATTGGTTCTAGAGGAAGCGATCTGAAAAACAAAATATTTACACCTTTACACTCACACCATAAACATCTTTAGAGTTTGTTAGTTAATGAAGATTAATTAAATATTATCAATTAATCTGATAATCAAAGAAAGATTTCAGTGAATTTAAATTAAATGCAAATCTCAATTCAATAACCGAGAGATGTATTAAAATTAAAAACTGAAAATAAGTGTGCCAAACTTCAATTCAAAGAATCGTTCACTCACAAGGAATTCATACATAAAATCTGGGGAAAGTTTAGATTAACTTCCATAATAAATTTTCACAATTGTATCAAAGAAAATTAAAAAAAATAAAAATTGTAAAATTGAAGAAAAATGCAATTGCTGCACATAGTTTATTAGAACATCATACAATTGGAAGAGAAGCAAGTGGATAAACCTTTAGAATTGAGAGTTTGGGAGAAGATATACATTCAGAAAAATAAATATAGATCAATAAATTTTGATATTCCTAACTAAATAATTTGATTTTGAAGTTCATAAATTGAACCGTAGATGGCAGCACTGAAAATGGTGACAATAGAAGAGAAGTTCATAAATTGAACCGTAGATGGCAGCACTGAAAATGGTGACAATAGAAGAGTTGACGGCCGAAGAATTTCATCAATTGGAGTTGTGGCTGAGGATGAATGTGAGCATGTTTGAAACCGTGGTATCGTGAAAAACATGAATTCAATCAGGTGAGTTGTCAAAAAATGTTTTCCGACGAGTTTCAATGATTATACCTCATAATGTTTATTTCCCAACATTAATTTAATACAAAATATAAATATTTATATAACATCCACTATGTATAATAATAATAATAATAATGATGATGATGGTGATGATGGTGGTGGTGATGATAATAATAATAATAATAATGCTTTATTTTAGCTGGCAGAGTTAAGGCCATAAGGCCTTATCTTCCACTCAACCAGTGAATAGTAAAATTATACAAAAATTACATATTTATTACAGTTTTAAGATATTATTAAAATATAGACTAAATAAAAGACACTGGTGATGTGATCTAATACTAGCTAATAATAACAAAAACATGGAATATAATAAAATAAAAATAATATGGTTGGTTGGTATCTAATGTCGAGCACTTGATAATGAAATCATTCGCTCTGTAAAAATAATATAAAATAAAATAAAGTAAGTAAAGCTTCCTAGATGATTATTTACAACATGCTGAATATAGTTGTTATGCAGTTAATGTTTTCATTGTGTGTAACTTAAGATATTAGTTGATTTGTATTTAAATAATGATAGTGATGGGAAGCGAGTTCCATGCTCTAGTCATAGATTCAGAGTATAGACATGTCGTGTGATGTGGTATCAAAAGTAAAGAAGATCTTGCATGCTTGTTGATTATCCGGTTCCATCTGTAGTGATGTGGAACTTACTGTTGTTTGGTCCATGCAGCATCCGTACCAGCTGTGGAGTTGGCACGCACTGGAAGCACTTCACTGGGAGTAGTGGGTTGTGAGCGCTGTACCTGCAGGTTGAGGCTCAGAGCCTCTACAGAGCCACCCAGCTTTATGTTGTTAACCATCGGAGACAGCACAGTGGGAGACACCATGTTCAGGTTGTCAGCTGCCTCCACTTCCCCACTGCAAGCTGAGTCCTGAAACATTATTCAATTACTTTGACGATTTAACTCATGCCCCAAATGGGAGTCAATGACCAATCACGTTTCAATTAATTTTGTTTTACATCAATGACAGTCGTGTTTCACTTCAGTCTTTATCAAATTTTCTTAATCATCTCCTGCCTTTGTGATAAAGAAAGCTCTTTTTTAATATTCTGAACAGGTCAGAGCATTATTTTGAAATGACTGACTCTCCAACAAAGCTGCAAGGTTTGAATGTACAAAATGGTAGACAAGATTTGGCTGCGCTTCAAATGAAGATACAGATGAAATAATCCAGCAATCTAAGTCTCAAAACACTCAAAGTAATAGGAAATATATTTGGAGCCAGTTCAAAAGATTTTGCCAACCACAAAATTATGTATTAATAACAATTAAGAAACAACATGTCTACTACTTGGTCATCTACATTGAATATAGCAAATAATGAACAGATTCCTTCCAACTACACATCTGATAATTGTGTGTTCAATAATTGTGTTTTTAAATAATGATTTTACTGAGTTGTTTAATAAAACAATTCATCAATAAAATTCATCGGAGAACATATTGTTTAAACAACTCACCTCATAGGATTCATGCTTCCATGATATCGCGATTTCAAACATAGTCATGTTCATCTTCAGCCATAACTCCGACTGACGAAATTCTTCGGCCGTCAACTATTTAATTAATTAATTAAACAATTAATTTAATATAATTCATCAATAACCTATGATGATGTTTATATAATATACAGTTTGATGTGTTTATTTTTTTCTGCACTAGGGTGCATTCTTACAATATTGTGATCCTATTTCAAGTTGCCCATGCCAGATGGCAATAAATAATAATAATATATGATCAAGTTGCAGTGGATGAACAAATGAAACCTAACCAAACATTCTCATTTGTTTTCAAACATTGCCATTTACATTAAATATATCTTCTTGTAAGCCCATGTTTCCCTTAACAGAGATTTAGGTGCTCTTCCCCTACAGGGAAGAATTTGAACCATACTAATTTAGTTACACTTGTTTTTGTATAGATGTCATTTGAGTGGTCCGTGGTCAGCGTTCTGCCTCATACTGACATCTAGGAAACCAAGGTAGTACTAGGACGGGAAAATTCGGTAAATTTTGCTTAGAGGCCTTTTCATTCAGGCTTAAGAATCTTTTACGAGCCTGAAAATCTTCAGACTCGGGACTCAAGGCTTAAAGTTCCTCCCGGAGGACTTGCTCCTTCGATTTTTCTATCCTAAAAAATCCATTGAACCCACCACCCTCGGGACCAGAGGCAAGGAGCATAACCACTAGGAAATGTTTTAAAATAACTATATTTAAATGATGATTTGTGAGTAAACAGCTTAATTTTATTCGTTAAATAGTCCTAACAAATACCATTCTTGATTTCCAAATCCTCTAAATAAATTGAAAATCACTCGTGGCGTTACTTATTAAAATCAGGAAATCTCATTAGTTAACAGTAATTTATGCAATTGAAATAGAAATTTGAAGTCAAATGGGTACAAATTGTTGTTGAAATCAACCTACAGGATCACCAACCACCAGGAATTGATAATGATATGTAGTGTATCGAAACTATAGTCTTAGCGAAGACTACAATTATGAGGTGAGTTGTTACAATTCTAACTTACTGTATTAATTGAAATTAACCTTATAGTGTCACTTCCTTTAAATACTAAGAAAATAACTAACCTGTGATCCTCTACGACTGGTCTCTTCTTCTCTACAAAGAACAACACTGACGCTGGACACTGGCACCTGATTCAGTTGTCCGTTGCTACCGGTGGTAATGTTGTGGCTGCTGCTCTGCCTCACCACACCCTTGTTCTTCCCTTTCTCGAGCTCGTGAACCCGGAACTTCTCCAGCGCATCATCAATAAAGGATTCAGGCACCTTCTTGTGGGACACTTTTATTTTACCTATGTACAAAACCTGAAACACACAAAGTTACCCAGTATTTAATGTTAAAACATACTTATAATTGTAGGCTTTCACGGCCGGCGTCTTGATCCATATTTGGTTCGTCTTCCGGGCTTATAGGCCTATAAGCCCGGAAGACGAACCAAATATGGATTAAAACATACTGTTACATGTCTATAGTAATGTTTGAATTATGCAGGCAAGGCAAGAATGGTGGTTGCATTGGTCAGAGTAGATTTGAGGGTTAGAGGGCCTGCTTAAACTGGCCGAAGTGTCTGGAGTGTCTTAGACGTTTCTACAACATCCCCTTCCTCCTTTCAGGAAAGATCGTGGCCAGACGCTTCTGGGTTTCTAAGTATCTCAAACCTAATCCTGGAAAGTTCCTTGCTCCTATATAATAAGGATATTGGTGGTGATAACAGTGTCTTGTTGTGAATGAGAAATTGTGGTGAACAGATTCGTCAGTGACTGTGAAAATAATTGTGACTGAGATAAACAGTGAAAGAAAATGATTGTAAGTGAAAATTGTAATTAAAAAGTTTACTGATAATAATTTGTGAAAGGAAATAAAGTGTAAGTGAGATTTTAAACAACATCTGTGTGTTCATTTACACCGAAATAATGTGAAGGAAAATCCTACCAACCCTTGAGACAATATAAAGCTTTATAAAATAAGTAAAGATATGTTCATAAATAGAAATAAATTATATAATGGAAATGGACAGTTAACGACAAATGAGAGAAATTTTGAAGAAGTGGCTGAAAATATATAAAACTGTTATCTCCCAGTTATATTATATGGATGCAAAACATGGACTCTTATTTTAAGGGAGGAGAAAAGGTTACAAGTATTTGAGAAAAGTTCTTAGGAAAAATTTGGGATCAAAGAGAGATGGACAGACAGGCAAATGGAGAAAACTACTTAACAGTGAGCTACTTGATCTTTATAGGAAACCAGATATAATATGAATCCTGCACCGTAGCCAAGTGGTTAAGACAAGAGGCCTCGGTGCAGAGCTATGGGACTTGCGCTGGTTCGAGTCTCCATGGGGGAAAATTTTTCATGGAATTTTCGGCCAATATGTGATGCATTTGGGTAGCTACAAGAAGTATCAGCTCCAGGTTGAGAAAACCAGCTATAACGGCTGAGGGACCCGACATGCTGACCACATGTCACCCCTACACTGGCTGGATGGTCATCTAACTCTGTGATTTAGTACATGTGGATGTGAGACCAGCAGTCTGATGGTGTTTTGCCATGGACATATCATATGAATAGTTATGTGTGATGGACAGGACATGTGCCAAGAATGGGAAATGAAAGAGGGGCATGGAAACTTCTTGTAGGAAAACCAGAGGAGAAAGTGCACAGAAAGTAGACCAAGAATGAGGTGGAAGAATAAAATGATTTGAGGGAAATGGATTACACAGGGAATGATTGGACAATATTATCCCAGGATAGGGATGAATGGAGAGCTTATGCCAGTATAGCCATGAACCCAGAATACTAAGGAATTTGTTACCTCGAAGAAGTGTGACGAGCTCGGAGATATGTCAGCACATAGAGATGTGAGAGCGGCAGCACTGCTGAGCGAACGTCCGTTGTTTGGAGCAATGTTGCTGCCATCTTTAGATTGGTCCCGCATTGCATTGAACAGCTCTACCACCTGTTAAACAATGAAAAATAACAATCATGTAAGGTACATAATCACAGCAAAATCTTTTTTATTTAATCAGTAACTTTTAAGTTTATTCCCTTACATGTAGACTCGTTAAATTTTTTGTATCAAATATTTATAAATTCATGTCTTTAAAAAGTCTGTCCCTCATTAACGGTATAACATTCCTCACTAAAATTATAGTTTGGTAGTTTACGCATATTGTTAATTAAATTAAATTCTGCAGAAATGGATTTTGAAGGCGTTCTGCTGAATTTCTAAACGAGAAAAAATAATCACATTTTAACTATCTTGGTTCAGACATAACATACAGCTATGATTGGGATATACATAATAAATTAAACCGATATCAAAATATGTGCGGGCACCATATGAAGAACCCTCCGAAAGACTCGAAGAGAAACTCAGCTCAAGTTTTATAAGATTATGACTGTTCCTGTTCTTTTATACGGATCTGAAACTTGGATACTTACAAAAAAGATATCTCACACATTCAAGCCACTGAAATGAAATGTTTAAGATCCGTAAAAGGATGTACACGCATGGATAAATTACATAACAAGTCAATAAGAAATGAACTGGAGATATTTCCAATACTCGATAAACTAGAAGAGCACGAATACCAATGGAAGGAGCATTTAGACAGAATCGACAATATCAGATTACCCAAAATGATCAACACCTACAAACCACATGGAAAAAAGATTTTTGGGTTGGCCAAGGAAATGATGGACTTGAGACCGGAACACGTCGCATTGACCTAATCCTGGAAATGAAGAAGAATAAATGGATTTTTGGAGATGTTCAGTTGGAATTTCTACAAGAGATAACATAAGAAACAGTGTAATTAAACAAACGATGAATGTCCAAACTTTAATTGTGGATTCATAAAAACAAACGAAAATACTTTACAACATGTGACGTGAAAAATGTTTCTAAGTTCCAATCATACACCATGTGCATGCGCCAACAAACGCGAAGATGTTTACACTGTGGAATCATGGGATGCAGCCAACATATACACGATATTTAACGAACCCAAAAGCTAACTTAACGCAATTTAAGCACTCTAACCTTTGAAAGAATGCAACGCCCAAAAATAAATAGTAAGTTCTGAAATTCTGAAGTATATGTGTACAGTTAATTAGTAAATACTCTATGTTGGCTGCACTGGAACACGTCTTTGTTGTTGCATAGAATATTCGTTAAAATCAATATGGCTGCCACGTCTTCATGTTATCATAGAAAAATATACTGAAAGAATCGTTAGAAAAAATGTAAAAATCATTGTAAATGGTGGGAAATAATTTGAAAAATGAAACCCTAAGAATACAATTTGATAGGAGTTTATGAAGGAATTAAAAAAGTCGTGTCACAGGTTTTAAAGTTTAGCCAAATGAAGTTATTGTGAAAATTGCAGAAGACGAATTACAAAGAATGATATATAGACGAAATAAAAAAAAACAATATGGAAATATCATCAGAAAAACAAAAAACAATGGCTTTCAAGGGCGCTCAACCAGTTCGGACAAAGATAATAAGATAATATTAGAAAATAAACCAATAGAACAAGTGGTAAGATATAACTTCCTAGGTTGCGAAATATCATTCACAACGGAAACAGATATAAATAACAAAGTTGATTATATAACAGGAATACTAAAAAGAACTTTTTCCTCAGACCAATAGCAGGATATAAAAGAACAGACATGAAACACAACACTGAAATAAGACAACAACTAGAAGTAGAGGAATTGAACACAACAACAGTGAAATACAGAACAAATTGGAAAGAACACTTAGCAAGGATGACTGAGAATAGAATACCAAAAAGCAGCATACATCTATTCACCACGAGGAAGAAGCAGCTTGGAAAGACTAAAGAAAAGATGGAAACAGCAGCAGGCTAGTAAATAAGCCTAAACCATGAAGAAGAAGTGAACTACAGTAAAAGTTCCTTATTCACGCAAATATGCCGCGAATACAGAAACGCTGAATACGGAATGGTAATTTGTATGGATATATAGGGGACACGTTCCAAGATTACAAAATAAAATAAAAATGATCAAAATAAAATCAATAACGAGAGATTTTCAACAATTTATTTTAATTATTACTGTCAGGCTTAGGCAAGGGTTTAAAGAACTTAGTATGTTTTTCTTGTTTTGCCGCTTTTATAAGGTCTTACAGTTCAGATTGATATTTAGATGTGAATTCAGCAATAGATTCCTTATTTTGTCTTCGGATTTCTTGATGAATCGTACAGTTGAGTTGATTCATTAACATTGAAACAGCGTGATTAGATGCAAACGACACGCCAACACGTAAACGGTCAAACCTTTATATTTTTACTTTAAGCGGCAACACTACTTTATTCCGTTTCGGAACTAATTTACTTTCCTTTAACTCGACATTATAAATTGGCAACAAAGCAGAAGAGACACGTGTTATTCAATCAAAATTATTGCAACGAATGGCAAGTTGAATCAATAAAACACCGATCGTGGCGAGGGCGGCATTTATCAACGGATATAGCGACACGTGAATTAGAACAACGGTGGCTTTTAATAACGAACTTTAGGCTTAATGACAATAAGGTTTGTTTTACTTTGATATTCAATTGTCCATTTGGTTTAAATCACTCTTTGTAAAAGCCGTCTTGGCACGTGCCTGCAGTAAAAAAAGTTGCAGATGCATTAACAAAGGACACTAATCCTTCTAATATAACGACTGGATCCGCGAATAAATACATTTTTAGCCGCGAATACAGAAACCGCGTCGATTTTTTTAACGCGCGAATAATGAAAACGCGAGTAAGGAGCTTTAACTATATTACACGATTATCTGTGTTGATTATTTAAGCCAAAAATGATGTGAATACGACCCCACGATCTACTAACGACAATATTTTAAGACTTTCACTATACCCAGCGTTTGCGTGACGAACTTTTTAAGTGAAATTTCAAAATTGTGAGAAATCCTTTTTAAAAAACGGGACATTCAAAGAAAGAGGAATATATGTGTCACGTGGGCTACCGGCCTTGAGAAAACAATGCAATGTCAGGAGAAAAATGTCATCATGTTGTTATTGTTTCCATAAGTACGTAGTAAAACCTGTTTATTATCACTCCCTGGTCGTTTATTTCCTTTCTGCGCTACGCAGTCTTCACTTTTTATTAACGTAATCTTCACT
This sequence comes from Diploptera punctata, assembly GCA_030220185.1. Lineage (NCBI taxonomy): Eukaryota > Metazoa > Arthropoda > Insecta > Blattodea > Blaberidae > Diploptera > Diploptera punctata. The sequence goes on from JASPKZ010003438.1 coordinate 929,570, forward strand.
CCAAGTACGTAAAACACAAAATAACAGTCATAAGAAATGAAATAAAACTTATTGCATAATTCCAGGGGACTTTCATTACTTTCAACTTCGTACAAAATTCTAACAAATATTTTAATGTCCAGACTTAGTCTCTATATTGATAACATAATAGGACACGAATGGGGAATAAAAGAGGAGCATGAAACTCTTTATAGGAAAACCAGAGGGAAAAGACCAAGTATATAAGGTAAGAATGAGATGGGGAATAGAATTAATCATGATATAAGGGAAGTAAATTATGCAGGGGATGATTGAAAAATATCTCAGGATAAGGATGTATGGAGAGCTTATGTCTGCGGGATCTGAACCTACGAGTTCGATAGTGCCAATAAGTTAGTAGGTGATTATCAATGTTGGTAGAAGAAATAGATCTACAATAGATAAAATATTTAGCATATGATAGATTTTGGAAAAGAAATGGAAGTATAACGGCAACTGTACACCAACTAAATGTGGACTTCAAAAGACATACATGAAGATGTGAAGCCAGGAGACCAAGGAACTTTTATGTTTGTCGAGCTATGGAAGAATTGCGAAGGAACGTACTCCTTGAAAATACCTTTTTAAAGTTTTTACAAATCTTCACCAATCCCACTTACGTCTACCAGACACACAAAATGATCATGTCATAAATTCATAATTTACTAGCTAATAAAATAAAATAAGTTAAAATATGTACCTTCTTAGGTCCTCAATTTGTAAAAAGATATGTATGTTTTTTTTACAAGTTGACTACGACGGCACTAACCTAAGAAGGTATACATTTTAACTTTAGTTTATTTTATGACTATCCACTTCAACGGTTTTAAACAATGGATTTTATTAGCATTGATTACTAGCTAATACTCATGGTGCGTTGCTACGCCTAAATAAATTAAACGTGTTTTTGTTTAGCTGAATAAGCAAAAAGAAAAATAATTATAAATTTGTATCGTAATTATTTTTAGATACCCATGCTGATTACCCGGGCGTTACCCGGGAATCTACTAATCTACATCATGAGCTGAAAGACAAAAATGGTTATTGTGAGTTATCTGTAAAAGTTAGATATATGCTGTCGCGGACTTTTTTTGTAGTTTTTTTATATATTCAATTCTGTGTACTTCAATTTCGTGTATTTGTTATGGTTTAGGCAGCGTAAGCCATTTAAGCGTCCAAAAAAGCTACTTTTTAAGTGCACTATGTGTTACACAAACTAGCCATATAGTAATAAATTAAGGAAAGTAAGCCCGAATTCATAAACGAACAAAATCAGACAATTATGATTTAGGTTTAATTTTAAAATCGTTCTGACAACCGAAATTTTCTACTTTTCGTAACACAACTCGATATATGCCATTAAAATAACACGAAGAACAAAAATCAAGAAATCGGACCATTCGAAGCGGGGATTTACCTGAAAGACTAATTTTAGGATGTATGGAGCGCTTTAGCGGCCGCCATATATTTCTTTTCTCGCAATGGAATGGAATACATAGGATTTAATTAACGAAAGAAAGACATGTTCCGTAAACCATCAAAATCAGACCATATATTCGACTTGCTGACGAATTAACTTCGTTCAGGCCTATGCAGTTCGTGCATGACGGAATTAGTTTTTACAGCTTTATATTAGCTTGACCTGTATCTATCTATCTATGTGACGGAATCTTTCAACGCGATTTTCACCCACTTAAAATCATTGGATCGACTTGAAACTTTGTATACGGACCCGTGACAATACAATAATTTCATTTTTTTCTAAAATCCTGGCCAGAAAAACCAGAAAATAAAAAAATAAATAATAGTTTTAAAAAACTAAAAGAACACGCTTTATTAGAAAACTAAAAAATGAAAAAAAATTTAATTTCCAATAGCTTGGTATAAAATAAAGTGGTCAACAAAAAATCATCTCCAACACATATAGAATACAATTAGAGTTATCATCAAAAAGAAAATAATTTTACCATCAAAAGCGTAGGGTGCTCTATATCAATTAATATATTTGATAATAAACAGATATTGGTAAAAGTAAGCTCTCTAAGAAGAAAATGTAAAAATCATAAAAAGCACCCCACGCTTTTGATGGTAAAATTATTTTCTTTTTGATGTTAACTCTAATTTTATTCTATATGCGTTGGAGATGATTTTTTGTTGACCACTTTAATTTATACCAAGCGTATTGGAAATTAAAATTATTTTTCATTTTTTAGTTTTCTAATAAAGCGTGTTCTTTTAGTTTTTTAAAACTATTATTTATTTTTTATTTTTTAGTTTTAATATTTTACAAAATAAGATAAAAATGTAAATATCTTTAAATTCGATACTATTGTAGTATGAGCTAAAAGTAATACTCTTCTATGAAAAAACCCTCCCAGCCGGATTTGAACCAGCGACGTATGGATCACTGAAATTATATACCACTAAGAGTTCACTGCTCTACCAACTGAGCTCTTACAACAATTGACTAAAAACTCGACAACCTATTATACCAGTTTTCATTTTTTTTTATTTTCAGATGATTCTGGCCAGGATTTTAGAAACAAAATATGAAATTATTGTATTGTCACGGGTCCTCTACACGTATACAAAGTTTCAAGTCGATCCCATATTTCTAAGTGGGTAAAAATCGCGTTGAAAGATTCCGTTACATTGATATAAAAACACGTTTTTTGATTTTCTGATGATTATGGCCAGGATTTTAGAAAATAAATATGAAATTATCGTATTGTCACGGGTCCTCTACAAGTATACAAAGTTTCAAGTCGATCCAATGTTTCTAAGTGGGTGAAACTCGCATTGAAAGATTCCGTTACATTGATACAAAAACACTTTTCTTGATTTTCTGATGATTATGGCCAGGATTTTAGAAAATAAATATGAAATTATCGTATTGTCACGGGTCCTCTACAAGTATACAAAGTTTCAAGTCGATCCAATGTTTCTAAGTGGGTGAAAATCGCGTTGAAAGATTCCGTTACGTTGATACAAAAACACGTTTTTTGATTTTCTGATGATTATGGTCAGGATTTTAGAAAATAAATATGAAATTATTGTATTGTCACGGGTCCTCTACAAGTATACAAAGTTTCAAGTCGATCCGATGATTTTAAGTGGGTGAAAATCGCGTTGAAAGATTCCGTTACATAGATAGATAGATACAGGTCAAGCTAATATAAAGCGTGTAAAAAAAGTGTCTTTGTATCTACGTAACGGAATCTTTGAACACAATTTTCACCCACTTAGAAATATTGGATCGACTTGAAACTTCGTATACTTGTAAAGGACCCGTGACAATGCAATAATTTCATATTTATTTTCTAAAATCCTGGCAAGAATCATCAGAAAATAAAAAAAAAGTTTATTTGTATCTATGTAACGGAATCTTTGAACATGATTTTCACCCACTTAGAAACATTGGATCGACTTGAAACTTTGTATACTTGTAAAGGACCCGTGACAATACAATAATTTCATATTTGTTTCTAAAATCCTGGCCAGAATCGTCAGAAAATCAAATAAATAATAGTTTTAAAAAACTAAAACAACACGCTTTGTTAGAAAACCGAACTAAACAAATGAAAAATAATTTTAATTTCCAACACGCTTGGGATAAAATTAAAGTGGTCAACAAAATAAATCATCTCCAACACATCTGGAATAAAACTAGAGTTATCTACAAAAAGAAAATTTCCAATGTTTCTAAGTGGGTGAAAATCGTGCTCAAAGATTCCGTTACGTAGATACAAAGACACTTTTTTATGATTCTGGCCAGGATTTTAGAAAAAAAATGAAATTATTGTATTGTCACAGGTCCTTTACAAATATACAGTTTCAAGTCGATCCAATGATTTTAAGTGGGTGAAAATCCCGTTGAAATATTCCGTTACATAGATAGATACAAGTCAAGCTAATATAAAGCGTATAAAGTGTCTTTGTATCTATGTAACGGAATCTTTGAACACGATTTTCACCCACTTAGAAACATTGGATCGACTTGAAACTTTGTATACTTGTAAAGGACCCATGACAATACAATAATTTCATATTTTGTTTCTAAAATGCTGGCCAGAATCATCAGGGAAAAAAAATGAAAACACGCTTTTTTAGAAAACCGAACTAAAAAATGAAAAATAATTTTAATTTCCAACACGCTTGGGATAAAATTTAAGTGGTAAACAAAAAAAAAAATAATCTCCAACACATATAGAATAAAACTAGGGCTATCAACAAAAAGAAAATAATTTTACCATCAAAAGCGTGGGGTGCTCTATATCAATTAATATATTTGATAGTAAACATATATTGGTAAAAGTAAAGTCTCTAAGAAGAAAATGTAAAAATCATAAAAAGCACCCCACGCTTTTGATGATAAAATTATTTTCTTTTTGTTGATAACTCTAGTTTTATTCTAGATGTGTTGGAGATGATTTTTTTTGTTGATCACTTTAATTTTATCCCAAGCGTGTTGGAAATTAAAATTATGTTTCAATTTTTAGTTCGGTTTTCTAATAAAACGAGTTGTTTTAGTTTTTTAAACTATTATTTATTCCCATATTAAAAACCTGTGCCTAGTATAAATTATGTGAAAACGCTGTGTTTCGTTGAACTGTACTTCTGTTTTTCTAATATTTTAAAACTTTTGTTTACACGACCAATGTATTAGTGTTGCCATGACAACCACCATGTGTCCGGCTATATCAGATTACGTATAACAGCACAATGACTTGCGGGGTGTAGAAATCAAGGCGTTAGCTTATAATATGAGAAACTTATGTATAGCTATTTGCAATATTTAAAACACGTTAGAGAGAAAAAAAAAATCTTAAGAACATTATATGCTAGCTTTTAAGACGACAAATCTTTAAAAAATGTATTGTTCCTTCCTCTTTTTTTTTTTTTTTTACCTTACAATGGAACTGTCAACCAATGCATGCCGAAAACTGCATTTAAATTTCTTGCGGAGTAGCGTTGTGATATACAAAGACTTTGTCAAAAAAAGTCATTTTTAATTGCAAGGCACTAAAATCCAGCGTTAAATCTTTCATTTAAATTATGGGAAAGTAATACAATACCTGAATTGGTAGGTTGGATAACCGTCACTACCTGGCGTCCGTGCCGCGTCCCGCTTCTATTTAAGTAAGAGCTCGTGTTTCACATCCATATAATACAACTGGCATAATAACAGTTTTATATATTTTCAGTTTAATGTTTTTTGAGAGAAGTTGGAACGACAAGTCCTTGTAATGCATAATAGCACGCCTTTTCAGAATTGAACCTATGTTTTAGGCCTAATTTCTTTCTGCATCTCATTTCTGTTTGTAATTATTGTTCCTAGGTATTAGAATTCAGCCGCTTCTTTAAAATTTCCCTCATTTGTCATTAGCTGTCCATTTCCACTATAAAATGCATTTCTATGTGTGAACATATATTTAGTTTCATCGATGTAATAATAATGATGATGATGATAATAATAATAATAATAATAATAATAGCGTCATTATTTTTATATGGGCAGTTAAGGTCTTAAAGAGTTGTTAACTCAACATGATAAGTTTTATTGAAATTAAAATTTTCTTACTCCATTTAAATATAACATTAATTACTATGGCATTAGGGTAAAGTACATAGGTCTATTTTTTAGTGATTTTTATTTTGTAGATTAACATGTCACAAATACAGCATTTTTCTTCCTCTATCATAAGTGTAAAGTTGTTAAGTGATGGTTAATTTATTATGTTGGTCAAAAGTAATGAAAATCTCTGATTATTAATTAGTTGAAACTACATGACGCCATGAGAGCAATTAGTGATAAAATGGCGGCAAGTACGTATTTATTGTTTTATATTGTTTCAAATAAAGTTCAGTTCAATGCAGTGATTTGTTTCGTATAATGTATATTAACACTATGTTTTGGATATATTTTTTAGATATACATTGTACGTAGTATTCATAAAGGGCAGTGGTTTTACTTCCCAGACGAGGTAGGTAATTTGTAATATTCCATCCATAGTAATTCTGCTCGAGGGCAGGTCTTTCACTACAATCATAGCATTTTCATGCTATGCTTTGCAGCTTTACTAGGGAATTATAGGTGTGGTAGCTTCCCGTTGCTTTCCACACCGGTGAAGGATGGTGATGATAATGATGGCCGGATGATTTTTGGGGACCATTGGGCCCTAAGCGTCCTGACATTTGTCTTACAGGTGAGGAAAAACCCGGAAAAAAACCTCACCCAGGAAGCTTGTCCCGACCGGGGATCGAACTCGGGCCCGCTTCGTGACAAGGCAGCACGCTACCTCGAGACCACAGCGGTGGACATTCGTAATATTACAGTATAGTTATTTAGGTTGGCAACCTCTAAATGTAGGAAGTTGAACTTTCAATCATGGTCCGCCATTGCTGTAAGTACGACAAAACGCAGTATCGTGCAAAAAAATTATTTGAATATTAACAAGTTCCGGTAAACAGTTATGTTTTTATACTTGTGTATGTTTACGCTGTGACCACAATTCTCTCATGCTGGGAGAGAGGGCAGTCATATCTAGATAACAGTTGCGTGTTGCACGCCCCCTGTATGTAACGTGAGCAGCACATGTTTATAGTTCGCTCCTTGTTTACCAACATGGATATTGATAACTCATGCATTACTTGTACCAATATCTAGTGATTTGACACAGGCGCAACCATAACTAACTCACTGACACCCGTAGGTTCATGGTGTCACGGGAATAAGCTCTCCAATCACCGCCTGTATAATCATGATTAATATTATTCTCCCACTCGTGTCCAATTCAAGGTCGGAAAGAGAGATCAGATGAATCCCCTATATAGTGGTCTGTGAATGACAAGGGTGCCGGTCGACCACGCCTGATTCACAATCACAGGGGCAGATGAACGAAACGAAATGGGTGAGATGAATATACTTACTTACTCACTGGCACTATCGAACCCGAAGGTTCATGGCCGCGCGGACATAAGCTCTCCATACATCCCTATCCTGAGCTAATACTTTCCAATCATTCCCTGTATAATCTACTTCCCTCAAATCATAGTTAATGTTATTCTCCCACCTCATTCTTGGTCTACCAACTGGGCGTTTCTCTCTAGCTTTCCTACAAGAAGCTTCCATGCAAGTCTTTTATTCCCCATACGTGCAACATGTCCTGCCCGTCTCAGTCTACGAGACTTAACTGTTCTTATTATATCTGGCTTCCTATAAAGACCATGTAGTTCATTGTTATGTAGTCTTCTCCATTCACCTGTTTGTTCATCTCTCTTTGGTCCAAAAATTTTCCTAAGTACTTTATTCTCAAATACTTGTAATCTCCTTTCCTCCCTTAAAGTAAAGAGTCCATGTTTCGCACCCATATAATATAACTGGTAGAATAATATTTTCATATATATTTTCAGTTTAACGTTTTTTGAAAGGAGTTGGGACATCAAGAGTCTCTGCAATGCATAATAGCATGCATTTCCAGAATTGAGCCTATGTTTAATTTCTTTCTGCATCTCATTCCTATTTGTGATTATTGTTCCTAGGTATTTGAATTCAGCCACTTTCTCAAAATTTCCCTCATTTGTCTTTAGCCGTCCCTTTCCATTATATAATGTATTTCTACGTGTGACCATATATTTAGTTTTATTGATATTTACTTCCAGTCCTAATTTCTTAGTGGTACTCAATAGTGTGTGCGTGTTGTCCTTTAGTATCTCCTCGCTATCGGCAAATAGTATGAGATGAATATGAATAATTTAATTTAACGAAAATGGCATAAATAACACAAATATTTTTTAAAGTTAATATTAAATATTTGGGCGGCTCCTTGGCGCAATCGGTTAGATGCTCGATGGGGTCTCGAGATCGAGTCTCGGTTACTCCATGTGGGATTCTTTTCCCGTTCTTCATGAGCTCCAGTATTGTTCTTCTTCACCCACTCTGTATAGAACATATATATTTTTTTGTTTTGTTTTGTTTTATCTGTCTATTTTATACGCTACATCCTTCTCCATTTTCACATCTCAAAAGTTTCCAGTCTCTTTTCCTCATTCCATCGCAATGTCCAAGTCAATGCTACACTCCACACAAAGCACTTCACTAGCCTCTTCCGTAATAATTATTTTGGCAAAGGTCTGCAGAAAATGCTTCTCTTCTTGTTAAAAACTTCCATTCTGCGCGATAGTGTGTTTTGTCGTACTCACAGCAATGGTGATCATGATTGAAAATTCAACTTCCTACATTTCGGGGTTGCCAACATAAATAAACTATACTGTAATATTATAAAAACACGCGTGAGGGAGTAAAACCACTGCCCTCTATGTATACTAAATACAATGTATATACAAAAAAATATCCAAAAGGTAGCGTTAATATATATTATATGAAACAAATCACTGCATTTTAAATGAACTGAACTTTATTTGAAACAATATAAAACAATAAATACGTATTTGCCGCCATTTTGTGACTGACTGGTGTCACGGCTTGCTGAAGTTTTAAACACTGGCCACACTGTTAACGTGAGTCAGTTGTTTATAATGAACGCAACTATTTCCAAATATATTATTTTACTATGATTTATTATTTTGAAGAAAAAAAAACCATCACCCAGAAAATAACGTAGAACGCACGTTTGTGAAGTGTGTTACAGAATCTCGGAAATTAAAATCTCGCTATCGCTCGGTTTTTTTAACATTTTCCTCGCTTCTGTAAAAATCACTTCCCAACCTCGTATCATATATACTATCGCCATAGCTATTCTCTGCTTTACTTATTGACAGCAGTTCATGTTACTACTGACAGTACAACCCAAGTATTTGAAACTCTCCACGTGTTCAATGGTGTTGGATAATTTTGGATAACCCTGTGCATGTTTAAAGGTTCAAGAGCAGAAAAGATAATTTTGGGAAAATGCAGTTTAGTGATGGCGTGTTGCCAAATGTTAGCACTACATCCTGTTTACCCTGCCAGCAGTTCACATCCACATTCTGATTATTTGTTATTTTACCTTTCTTACTTCTTGTGGACTACAGTTCGATCAGACCTTAAGAATTTTTCTTGAGGGAATTAATATTGTGGTTGCCCACGGTGTGCAATTTAGGTTATGGACTGTTCTGCCGCTTCATTATCATTTATCACTACAGCTGGGATTTTTATATACTAAAAGGTAAGATAGCAACGTAGTTATGACTTCTTTTGTTTTGATTTCACGTACAAACAGTTGAATAATATATACTATCTGTATTGCAAACTTATCTTTTATTACACAAAACCCTAGCCCTATTTATTACTCATCATTTCTTCTTCCAGATGCCCCAAACCTTAACAAATGGGTTACAATTCTGCCAAGCCAGGAGAGAACCCCAGAAATGTTATAATAGACAACCTGGTGGCATTGAAAAAAAAAAGCTTCTTTACAACATGTGACGCGAAAAAAAATTGCTTCAATCATACACTTGCGCATGCGCCAACAAACGCAAAGCAGTTTACACTATGGAATCACGGGATGCAGCCACATATACACAATATTTAACGAAGCTAAAAGCTAACCTAACGCAATTTAAGCACTCTAACCTGTGAAAGTAAATTCTGAAATTCTGAAGTTAATTAGTACATACTCTATGTTGGTTCCACTGCAACAGTCTTTGTTGTTGTATAGAATATTCGTTAAAATCAATATGGCTGCCACGTATTCATGCTACGCATATTGTTGAATATCATAGAAAACATTGATATAATCGTTAGAAAAACGTAAAAAGTCATTGTAAATGGTGGGAAATAATTTGAAAAATGAAACTCTAAGAAAAAGTTTGACAGGAGTTTATGAAGGAATTAGAAAAGTCGCGTTACAGGTTGTAAAGTTTAGCCAAAACTTCAGTTTAGAAAAATAGTATTGATGTTCGGTTATGAAACATGGACATTATCAAAATAGGATATAATGAAATTTGCAGCTTTTCAAAAAGAGAAGATAATTGTCTGCGACCCGTGTTAAACGGCAGTGACGGTTCTTCTTCTTTCACCGATCTATGTTGAGAAGGACAGCCAGCCAGGTTCCTAGACATGAAGTCCATTTCCTTCGGTAATCTCGTTATGTCTGGTTTCCTATAAATACCATTTAGCTCACCATTATGTAGTCATCTATTGGAACCCCCAAGGATTGAGGAGGCGAAGAGGAACACCTAGGGCAGCATGGAGTAACACCATCAGGGATGAGTTGGAATGAAATTAAGGCATTGGCAAACAACAGAGTTCGTTGGCGAGCTTTTATCAAGGCTCTATGCTTCCCAGAGGAGTGACCAGGACTACTACTACTATGTAGACTTCTGCACTCGCCTGTCTGTTCATCTCTCTTTTGTCCAAAACATTACCTAAGAACTTTATTCTCAACTACTCGTAATCTTTTCTCCTCCCTTAAAATGTTTCACATCCATATAATATCACTGGGAAAATAAGTTTCATATATTTTCAATTTAATTTTTTTTTTAATTTTGTGACAAGAGGCCCTGTAATGCATAATAACATGCATTTCCAGAATTGAGTCTATGTTTAATTTTTTTGTGCACCTCATTCCTTTTTGTGATTATTGTTCGTATGTATTTGAATTCAGCCACTTCCTCAAAATTTCTCTCGTTTGTCATTAACTGTCCATTTTCATTATATGATGTACTTCTACTTGTGATCAGTGACCATATATTTAGTTTTATTGATATTTATTTCCAGTCCCAATTTCCTAGTGTTACTCAATAAAGTGTGCATGTTGGCCCTTAGTATCTCCTCGCTATCGGCTAACAATACTACATCTTACTTACTTACTCACTGGCACTATCGAACCCGTAGGTTCATGGCCGCGCGGACATAACCTCTCTATACATCCCTATCCTGAGCTAATGCTTTCCAATCATACCCTGTATAATCTACTTCCTCAAATCATAGTTAGTTGTTCTCCCACCTCATTCTTGGTCTACTAACTGGGCGTTTTCCCTCTGGCTTTCCTACAAGAAGCTTCCATGCACGTCTTTCATTCCCCATACGCGCAACATGTCCTGCCCATCGCAGTCTACGAGACTTAACTGTTCTTATTATATCTGGCTTCCTAAAAATACCATGTAGTTCATTGTTATGTAGTCTTCTCCATTCATCTGTCTGTTCATCTCTCTTTGGTCCAAACATTTTCCTAAGAACTTTATTCTCAAAAACTCGTATCTCCTTTCCTCCCTTAAAGTAAGAGTCCGTGTTTCGCACCCATATAATGTAACTGGTAGAATAATAGTTTTATACATTTTCAGTTTAGCGTTTTTTGAAAGGAATTGGGACATCAAAAGTCTCTGCAATGCATAATAGCACAACAATACTACATCATCAGCATAAACTAACAGCCTATTAATATAATTGAGTTCCATATCAATTCGATAGAGTAAGAAATGAAATAAAATCAGGAGAAAAATATGATTTTGAACATAGTTGTGTTGACTAAATCAAGCGGAACATCAAAAGGAATTTACTGTATCATTCTCATTTCACCTTCAATTTTGAAGAAACCCCGCTATCAAATCAAACAAAACGAGATAGGAAAACGTTAAAGTAAACGAATACTTGAACTCGAGAAATCAGAAATATCCCATCTTTTCCCTTTGTCGTATTTTATGTTTTTTTTTTTTTTTTTTTTTTTTTTGTTCTTTGATATCCTGCTATTGGTCTGAGGAATTTCATTTCAGCAGTTTGTATTCTGGCAGATTGTTGTGTTGCCACCGTCCATGTTCATAACTTCATTAGAGTCTTTTCTGGTTTTATTTATGTCCTAGTATAAATTAATCTATTCATTCATTTTGAGAAATTTCCTTATCATTGAGGGTTTTCTCTAACCAACCTTAGTAATTAACATGAATTTAAAAAAAATACATGAATGACTACGGACTATCAGTCTGTGACAAACATTCACAAATTTCCCTTAATTAAAGTTCTCCATCGTTCTCAGTCCTCTGTGTCTTCATCTGTTACACCAAATTTCCACATTGAATTTTGAATGTTATACTTCCAGGTTGTTCTTGGTCTTCCTTTTCTGCTCCTTCTTTCAATTTTCCATGCATAGACAGACTTTGGTAGTCTTCCCATCCTGCATTCTTCTTACGTGTCCATCTCATTTTAGCCTTCTGTGTTCAATCTCATCGATTATACTTCTTTCTGCATTCATCCATTTTCTAATTTCTGTACTTCTAATTCTTTCCAGTCAAGATTTTCTGGCAGCTCTTCTCCAAAGATCCATTTCAACTGCAGTTATTCTGTTGGCATGTTGTGTCATTGTCCATTCCGATCCATATAACATTATACTTTCTAGTATGGACTTATAAATTAGTCGTTTTGTTCTGTTAATGATGTTTTTACTCCATAGTACACCGTGTTCCATTCAAACCTCCCAAATTTTAATTAATCATAACTCTCAAAGTATGGGAATTATGAAATGAGGTTGGTATTAAAAGAAAGAGAAACTCAAAGAATTTTTGTTTTCATTGTTGCAATTAATTCATCTGTTACATGTTGGACAAAACAAAATGGCGACTCCTCAGCAACGCACAAACTGTTTTCTGGTATGCAGAGACGAAGTCAATAATTACAGTGCAAAGAAATTTCCGGAGAGAATATGGAGGAAATTCACCTGATGGGAAGACCATTAAGACGTGGCTTGAGAAATTTCTGGCGACTGGAAGCGTTAAAAAAGAATCAGGAGGTGCTCGTACACGTGTTTCAGAACAAAAGATTGAAGAAATTAGAGCAGGATTTCAGAGAAGTCCACAAAAATCAATTCGCCAAGCTTCCCGGCAGTTCAATGTGCCGAGATCAACTGTGCATCGAGCGCTTCATAAGGAGCTTTGTTTGTACCCCTACAAGGTGAAAATTGTTCAACAAATAAAGCCAAATGACAGGCCACGACGACAGGCATTCGCTATTGAAATGCTGGATCGTATTGACAAGGACCCTCAATTTCTTGGAAACGTCTTGTTTTCTGACGAGGCAACGTTCCATGTATCAGGATCTGTTAATCGCCACAATGTAAGGATCTGGGGCATGCAAAATACATCTACCGTGAACACGTCCGGGATAGTCCAAAAGTAAACGTTTGGTACGGCCTAATGAAGAACTGGATTATAGGTCCCTTTTTCTTCCATAAGAAGTCATTAACTGGCCCGGAATACCAAGACATGTTGGAACATGTCTTGTACCCCCAAGTTTCTGATCTACAACCCCAAGCAATCTTTCAGCAAGATTGAGCCCCACCACACTGCAGCCAGGTAGGTGGATTGGTCGCGGCGGACCAATTTGCTAGCCACCACGTTCGCCAGACATCACTCCACTGGACTTCTTCCTCTGGGGATATGTAAAAGACCGTGTGTTTGCGACTCCAGTACAAGATTTTCATGATTTACGAACATGTATCCTTGACACAATTGCAACAGTATCAATGGACGTGGTGGACAGAACATGGCACGAAATCGAATACAGACTTGATATTGTCCGTACTACTAATGGTGCACATATAGAGGTGTTTTAGTGTGTGGCAATGAAAATTCTTTGAGTTTCTGTTTTCGTTTAATACCGGCCTCATTTCATAATCCCGCATACTTTGTTAGTTATGATTAATTAAAATGTGGGAGGTTCGAATGGGACATCTGTATAGAGTTTATCATTCCTATGGTTTTTCTTCCATTACTAATTCTTTTTGTTATTTCTTTATTTGATGTTTCATCTTTCTCTATAATTGATCCCAAATAACAGAAAGTATCGCTCATCTTTATCTTTACCCCATTAATATATACTTCATCTGGTTCATTTGTTAAATACTGTTTTGTTTTTATTGATTTTTAAACCCCATTTCTGATATGTTGTTGACAACTGATTACACATATAATTTGCATCGTCTCCATCCTGGATTATAATTATCTGGTCGTCGGCAAAAGGTAAGTGATGTAGATATCTTATTTCTGTTAATTCTAGTCCCATTTTTGCACACTTACGTGACCATTCTACTAAACACACACACACACACACATATATATATATATATTTATATTTTAACAGTGTTGGTGACATCGGGCATCCTTGTAGCAATCCTTTACTGGTTCCAAAAGGTTCTGATAACTGAGACCAATAAATAAATAAATAAACAAATAATAATAATAATAATAATAATAATAATAATAAATAATTGGATTTTTGGAGGGGATAAGCTGGAATTTCTAGAAGAGATAGAACTAATGAAACGAATCTAATGACGCTTTAATTCGCTCGGTTATAGCGCGGGATGCACATGAACTTGGCATTCAATATTGATGCGCTAAGCAGTGACTACTAAAATCTGTTAATGCGTATAAGAAACAGGAATTTACAATTCGTTTGGATTGAAGAGACCTCCAGGCTGTATTGAACGTCAACATCCGCACATTATGTTGGCACTCCTTGTAAAATGAGTGAGGGATGCGCCAAGATTCGTATTTACTGAAACCAAGGTCCTCCGTTTCTAAAATAACACACATATGATCCTGTAAACATGTATTATTCAGCCAACCAAATCCAAACATACAACTGTCCAATTCTTCAGGTTATTTCTGAATGTGCGCGCATTTATATTCTGCAGGTTTGTTAAAAGAAAAGTAACCTGCAGACGAGAATTCAAAATAACTGGCAGTATCGAACCCATGGATTCATGGCCGCAAGGGCATAAGCTCTTCATATATACGTATTCCTGAGCTAATGTTTTCCAATCTTTCCCTGTATAATCTACTTTCCAGTAATCATGGTTACTGTTATTCTCCCACCTCATTCATAATCTACATACTGGGCGCTTCCTCTTTGGTTTTCGTAGACTTTCCATGCCTCTCTCTAATTCCCCATTCGTACAGAATATCTTGCCCATCGCAGTCTATGAGACTTAACTGTTCTTATCATATCTGGTTTCCTATAAAGGTAATGTAGCCCATTGCTATAGTATTCTCCATTCACATGTCTGTTCATCTCTCTTTGGTCCAAAAATGTTCCTTAAGAACTTTATTCTCAAATACTCGTAATCTCCTTTCCTCCCTTAAAGTAAGAGTCTGTAAAGTAACCTGCAGACGAGAATTCAAAATAACTGGCAGTATCGAACCCATGGATTCATGGCCGCATGGGCATAAGCTCTTCATATATACGTATTCCTGAGCTAATGTTTTCCAATCATTCCCTGTATAATCTACTTTCCAGTAATCATGGTTACTGTTATTCTCCCACCTCATTCATAATCTACATACTGGGCGCTTCCTCTTTGGTTTTCGTAGACTTTCCATGCCTCTCTCTAATTCCCCATTCGTACAGAATGTCTTGCCCATCGCAGTCTATGAGACTTAACTGTTCTTATCATATCTGGTTTCCTATAAAGGTAATGTAGCCCATTGCTATAGTATTCTCCATTCACATGTCTGTTCATCTCTCTTTGGTCCAAAAATGTTCCTAAGAACTTTATTCTCAAATACTCGTAATCTCCTTTCCTCCCTTAAAGTAAGAGTCTGTAAAGTAACCTGCAGACGAGAATTCAAAATAACTGGCAGTATCGAACCCATGGATTCATGGCCGCATGGGCATAAGCTCTTCATATATACGTATTCCTGAGCTAATGTTTTCCAATCATTCCCTGTATAATCTACTTTCCAGTAATCATGGTTACTGTTATTCTCCCACCTCATTCATAATCTACATACTGGGCGCTTCCTCTTTTGTTTTCGTAGACTTTCCATGCCTCTCTCTAATTCCCCATTCGTACAGAATGTCTTGCCCATCGCAGTCTATGAGACTTAACTGTTCTTATCATATCTGGTTTCCTATAAAGGTAATGTAGCCCATTGCTATAGTATTCTCCATTCACATGTCTGTTCATCTCTCTTTGGTCCAAAAATGTTCCTAAGAACTTTATTCTCAAATACTCGTAATCTCCTTTCCTCCCTTAAAGTAAGAGTCTATGTTTCGCATCCATATAACTAGGAAAATAACAATTTTATACATTTTTTAGTTTAACTTTTTTTGAGAGAATTTGGGCTTCCTATAAATACTATGCAGTTCACTGTTATGTAGTCTTATCCATTCACCTGTCTGTTCATCTCTCTTTTGATGCAAACATTTTCCGACGAACTTTATTCTCAAATACTCGTAATCTTTTCTCCTCCTTTAAAGTAAGAGTCCATGTTTCACATCCACATAATATAACAGGGAGAATAACAGTTTTACATATTTTCAGTTCAACTTTTTTTTTTTTAAATTGGGGCGACAACAGTTCCTGTAACGTATAATAGCACGCATTTCCAGAATTGAGCCTATGTTCAATTTCTTTGTGCATCTCATTCCTGTTTGTAGGTATGCCTATTTGAAATCAGACACTTCCTCAAAATTTCCCTCATTTGTCGATGACTATCTACTCCCAAAAAAAATAAGAATGACACTCATTTCGTGTTAGAGGCTGAGTCGATCCCAGGGCCGCCAGAAGGTTTATGACAATTAAAAAATCCTATTCCCATCCGCTCTCGAACACACGATCTTTCGGCTTGTAACCGTATTGCTTTAACCAACTATCCTATGGTGTGTCCCATATAAAAAGGGTTAAAAGCTCACTGACACTATCGAACCCGTAGGTTCATGGCCGCATAGACAAAAGCTCTCCATACAATCCTATCCTGAGCTAATGTTTTCCTATCATCCCCTGGATAATTTACTTCCCTGAAATCATGGTTAATATCATTCTCCCACCTCATTTCCTTATGTTTTTCCTAGAAGAAGTTTCCATGTCTCTCTTTCATTCATCAATCATGCTACATGTCCTGCCCATCACAGTTTACAAGACTTAACTGTTCTTATTATATCTGGTTTCCTATAAAGATCATGTAGTTCACTGTTATGCAGTCGGGCGTTGGGAGTAAAAACTGTTGTGAACCCCTGCTCTAAAGATCTCTACAGTAAAATCACTTGTTGCTGCAAAACTTGAATCAAATTAAAGTCATTTTATTGTTAAAACAAAACGCAAACTTTCGTGACGGAGGAAACAATAAAGTAATGAAATGCAACCAGTTGAAAGGTTTCGTCCTCGCGTTTTTAAGATTTCCAACAAGAAACCTCACATCAATGAAGTCACGTGACTAAAGGTTGCAGGTCAACGCTCCGCCCTTTCAACTTATTTACAACATATTACATAGTGTTCTGCCCAAGAGCAAGTCTTTCACTGCAAACTCAGCATTCTCAACTCTTTTCTTAACTCAGACTTCCTTTTTGTATCTGCATACAAACCATTTATTTTAATATTGTCTACCATCTGATGTCTTTTTTTGACTCTAACTTTCTTTCCGTTGACCATTCATTCCAGGGCATCCGTCAGCCAGTGACTAAGTGGCCAGTGTTTAATGCCACCAGTTTGTCTTTTATGACATTTTCTCGCTTTCTCCCCTGGCATTGGCGGAATTGTAACCCATTTCTTAGACTGGGGCACCTGGAAGGTGAAGGTACGTTACCTCGTTGATATGATGGGTGATAAACGATAATGAAGAGCCAGGAGAGTTCTTAACCTAAATTCCAGACCATGGGCAACCATAAGGCAACCAAAAGAAAAATATCCTTTGGTCAGACCAGGAATAAGACCCGAAATCTCATGAACTGTAGTGAGAAACGCTGACCACTAGCGGTCACTGAAAATATATTATGCATTACAGGGATTCTAGTCGTTTAAACTTCTTTCAAAAAACGTTAAACTGAAAATATATAAAACTGTTATTCTACCTGTTATATTATATGGATGTGAAACATGGACTCTTACTTTAAGGGAGGAAAGGAGATTACGAGTATTTAAGATTAAAGTTCTTAGGAAAATTTTAGACCAAAGAGAGATGAACAGACAGGTGAATGGAGAAGATTTCATAACAATGAACTAGGTCTTTATCAGAAGACAGATATCATAAAAACAGTTAAGTCTCATAGGCTGCGATGGGCAGGACATGTGGCACGAATGAGGGATGAAACAGGGACATAGAAATTGTAGGAAAAACAGAGGGAAAGCATCCAGCAGGTAGACCAAGAAAGAGGTGGGCGAATAACATTAACCATGATTTGAGGGAAGAAGATTATACAAGGGATAATTAGAAAACATTAGCTCAGGATAGGGATGTATGGAGAGCTGTCCGCACGGCCATGAACCTACGGGTTCGATAGTGCCAGTGAATTAGTTATGTTTAACAACTGTAGAGATACATTATAACTTTCGGAATTGCTAAAAAACAAGACTGTATAAGATGTTGTCTTTCCTGTCTCCCTATCCACGAATCTATGTATTAATGAAGGCAAGATGCAACACCATTAATTTAAGTGAAATACATTAGGCCTATACAGGAGATGGTTGGAAAACATTAGCTCAGGATATAAATGTATGGAGAGCTTATGTCCGCACGGCCATGGACCTATGGGTTCGATAGAGCCAGTGAGTTAGGAAGTAGACTATTATGGCATTAATAGGAATAATATTACGTCACTGGCAGGAAGTAGGTCACACAAACAAATGAAGTATGGCCACGCTATAGATCATGGCAAAAGCTGTCAAGTGACCTTGATAAAACCAAGTTTGATTATTTGTTGTCGTGGCCCGAATTGTATGCAAATAAATGTTTGTTTTCCATAATAGATATGTATATTCAAAAATTAATCATTAACAGACAGAGGATTTTCGTTCCGAAAACAAGTTATGAAAATTATCTATTAGTATAGTATGGAGGTTGCAGGGTTCGAACTGTGTCCCCGAATGTTTATGTCAGGAAGGTATAATTCAGTTAATAATAATAATAATAATAATAATAATAATAATAATAATAATAATAATAATAATAATAATAATCCATCCATAGTAATTCTGCCCGAAGGCAGGTCCTTCACTGCAATCATAGCATTTTCATGCTATGCTTGCAGCTTTACTAGGGAATTGTAGGTGTGGTAGCTTCCCATTGCTTTCCACGCCGGTGAAGGATGATAATGATGATGATGATGATGATAATGATAAGGATAATGATGGTGATGATGGCCATATGATTTCGGGGACCGTTTGGGCCTTAAAGTTTTCCTGACATTTGTCTTACAGGCGAGGAAAAACCCCGATAAAAACCTCACCCAGAAAAACCGCCCCGACCGGGGATCGAACCCGGGCCCGCTGAGTAACAAGGCAGCACGCTACCTCGAGACCACAGCGGTGGAAAATAATAATAATAATAATAACAACAATAATAACAATAATAATAATAATAACAATAATAATAATTTCAATTTACAGAATAACAATGTTTACATTTTACACTGTATAAAAAAACTCCAAGCGCGACAGGCCTAGAAGGTCCTTGGTTGACCAGCCGGCTGCTGGCCTCACATCCACATGCGTTAATCACAGAGGGAGACGATCATCTAGCCAGTGTAGGAGTGACATGTGGTCAGCATGTCGGGTCCCCAAGCCGTTATAGCTGGTCTTCTCAACCTGGAGTCGCTACTTATTGTATTGTAAGCCTATGTTTTCCCTTTACAGAGATTTAGCCACTCTCCCCCTACAGGGAAGAATTTGAACCATACTAATTTAGTTACACTTGTTTTCGTATAGATGTCATTTTGAGTGGTACGTGGTCAGCGTTCCGCCTCATACCGACATCTAGGAAACCAAGGTAGTACCAGGATGGGAAAATTCGGTAAATTTTGCTTAGAGGCCTTTCATTCAGGCTTAAGGATTTTTTACGAGCCTGAAAATCTTTAGACTCGGGACCCACGGCTTAAAGTCCCTCCCGGAGGACTTGCTCCTTGGATTTTTCCGTCCTAAAAATCCATCGACCCCGGCCGGGTTTGAACCCGCGACCCTTGGGACCAGAGGCAAGGAACATAACCACTAGTCCACCGCGGCCGATGCTACTTATTGTAGCTACCCAAATGCCTCACGATGCTGGGTGGGCACCGGTCCCATACTGGCCGAAATTCCATGAGAAACATTTCTTCCCCCATGGAGACTCGAACCAGCGCTATGTAAGTTGGAGAATATTTGTTATATTCAATGCCGCCAGTTTGTCATTTCAACATTTCTTGTATTGTATCTTGGCGCTGGCGTATTAGTAACTCGCTTCTGAAGTTGGGACGCCTGGGAGACGGGGGTGATGATGGTAATGATGCGTCAGAGAGGCCTTAATTCTGAACTCAATGAATATATAGGGCTATTCAGAAAGAAGAAACAGACTTCAAACACTTATTTCCTCCAAACTACAAAACAATAAAAACACAATTCCAACGTTCCTGGAAAGAGAAAAGTTCAAATTTCACTATTTTATGCATTCAATATGAGCACCATGTGTTACATGACAAATATCAAAACGGTGGCTCATTTCTTGCCAAACACGAATCAGCTGGTCTCTAGTTATCGAATTCACAGCTTCAACAATTCGATGTCGCAGATTTTCAAAGAGTGTCAGACATGGGGGGATAAAAACACGGTCTTTTACGTATCCCCACAACTAAAAATCACACGGGGTTAGATCTGGTGACCTGGGAGGTCTAAGACCTTCTAAGGGAAACACTTTACATCACTAAGTCTACCTTATCCATCCATCCATATTCATGTATGTATAACTTTAAGACGAATGCGGCCGTGATCGCAACTTCAAACCTTTCTCTTTCCAGGAACGTTGGAATTGTGTTTCTATTTTTTGTAGTTTGGAATAAATAAATGTTTGAAGTTTGATCCCTCTTTCTGAATAGCCCTCTATTAATGATGATAATGATGGCCAGATGATGTTCGGGGACCCTACCGGGGTTAAAACCCGGGCCCGCTGTACACGAGGCAGTAAAGCTACCCCGAAACCACAACGGTGGACTCTTCGTTTCTCTTTGATGCAAAATAATAATAATAATAATAATAATAATATTTTTTTTATTTTGAGAATTTTCCTCATCATTGAGGGTTTTCCCCAACCAATCTTAGTAATTAACATGAACTAAAATAAATAAATAAATAAATAAAAGTAACTACGAACTTTGCAACAAACATTCACAATTTTCCCTTAAATAAAGTTCTCCATCGTTCTCTGTCCTCTGTTACACCAAATTTCCACATTGAATTTTGAATGTTGTCTTCCAGGTTGTTCTTGGTCTTCCTTTTCTGTACCTTCTTTCAATTTTCCATGCATAGACGGCCTTTGGTACTCTTCCATCCTGCATTCTATTTACGTGTCCATACCATTTTAGCCTTCTGTGTTCAACCTCATCCATTATATTTCTATCTGCATTCATCCATTTTCTAATTTCTGTATTTCTAATTTTTTCCAGTCTATATTTTCTGGCAGTTCTTCTCCAAAAATCAATTTCAACTGCAGTTATTCTGTTGGCATGTTGTTGTCATTGCCCAAACTTTCGATCCATATAACATTATACTTTCTAGGATGGATTTATAAATTAGTCGTTTATTCTGTTAATTATGTTTTTACTCCATAGTATAGAGTTTAACATTCCCATGATTTTTCTTCCATTACTAATCCCTTTTGCTATTTCTTTGTTTGATGTTCCATCTTTCTCTATAATTGATCCCAAATAACAAACTATCGCTCTTCTTTATCTTTACCCTATCAATATATAATTCATCTGCGTCATAATAATAATAATAATAATAATAATAATAATAATAATAATAATAATAATAATAATAATAATGCCAAGAACTGTATTCTCAAATACTCGTAATCCTTCCTCTAATATAGGCATAAGCATAAACAAATTGGATATAAAGCGAGATTTGAGCCCCAAATCTTGTGGTTTACGCGCTGCTCCATATCATTGAGGTACCATGCTTCAGATAGCTTTCGGACCAGTTCAGAATCTTTTTCTGAATATTTCATACAGATGTGACACGTAGGTGTCCACCTGAAGGTCTTGGAAATACAAGCCATTAAGTTTTAAAATTAGTAACTTGTTGACTTCATCCCCGTTTAGTTTCAAGAATAGAAAACACTTCATTTCTTGAACAAGTGCCATACAATACCCTGTTATGACGTATATTGCTTCTCATTACAATTATTTCTTCTTCTTTGTAACAAAGCGCCTGTTCTGCGAACTATACGAATAGGTCATTCTATCTGTTGTAAGATCGCCATAGGTTTCTCTCTTACACCGTGGTTGGTAACATTAGTGCTTTCAACGACAACCGTTCTTCTCACATTCTCAAAACACGCTGTTTCCATTTAATCTCATACTTCTATAGGATCTTTCATGTATTATGCAATTTAAAAGAAAAAACAATAATTATTAAGTAAAAAAATGCATAAAATATGTTTTTTTTATTTTCATCTACATACACTCCCATTTAAGCGCAGAAAATTATATCAGGCATATAATAATAATAATAATAATAATAATAATAATAATAATAGCTTTATTTTACCTGGCAGAGTTAAGGCCTTAAGGCCTTGTCTACCAGGTTTTTAAAAAAAATACAAAAACAATTTCTTATATCTAAATTACAATATGTTATGAATACAATACAATTAATATTTATAATGTATTTTGATTTACTCTAAATTTAACGAATTAAATATATAATATGTACAAGATATATAAAAAACGAGGAAAAGATTAATGACATAGTATAAAATTAAATAAATAGAGAAAAATTAATTATTAGACAACAGGTAACTGTACAAGCGTGACTTAAAGGTGCAAGTGTGCGGCAACCCCTGATATCTTGAGAAGGAGATTCCAGGAGCGGGCAGAGGCTACTGTGAAGGAAGTAGAATAGGAGGAAGTGCTATGAAGAGGCATATGTCCGCCTTCACTGTCTTGGCAGGCAGTTACTCTGTCTATGAAGTTCATGATGAGCCTTTCACAGACATCTCTGTTGATGTCGTTGAATTTCTGCCTTAAGTTGGAGAACTGTTTGTGGTTTGTTCACTTCACATAACCCCATAAAAATCAGTCACATGGAGTAAAATCACAAGATCTGGGAGGTCATTCCAAGTCGCTACGAATTGAGATCACAGACTGAGGGAATTTTTCATGGAGTAGGGTTACTGTCTCGCGAGATGTGTGACAGGTCCAAAGTCTACGTGAACAAACCACAAACAGTTCTCCAACTTGAGAAAGAAATTCAACGTGTCATCAACGACATCAACAGATATGTCTATGAAAGACATAGACCGAGTAACTGCCTGCCGAGACAGTGAAGGTGGACATATGACTGATATAATTTTGCGCTCTTAAATGGGCGTGCATATAGATGAAAATAAAAATAAAGTTTTTTATTTCGATGCATTTTTGACTTAATGCATTTTTTAAAATTGCTAATATATAAAATACCATATATACGTGGCTGTAACAAAAATAGTGGCAACACTGCTGTAGAAGTGAAACCAGACGGAGTTAATTGTTGTAACTTGTCAAATGTTAATATATGTCTGACCTATCTTACAGTAAACTGACTCATCCGTACGTCTCAAAGCGCATGTGCTTTGGAGATAGGAAGTTTGTCTCGTCTGAATTGCCGCTCTAAGCTGTTGTGTTTCGCTATGTTTACAAAGCAGGAACAGCGATCTTGGTTGAAAATGCAAGGTGCCCAGCGTTGCGAATGAAGCGCCCACATTTTTTTGTATAACCCTCCAATAATTTTGCAGGATAATGCTCGGGCGCACATGACACACCCTGTAGCTGATCTGTACAATCGCTGGGGGTGGGAAGTGCTTTTCCATCCACCAAATTCATAGGACGTAAGCCTCTGTGATTATAATTTGATGTCAACGAACCATTTTGCGACATTCGATTCTAGACTGTTCCCTAGATTCTGCTGGCATTAAAGCGGTCCATCAGAAACATCAACAGAACAGGAGCTGCTACAGGGAAACTACGACTTCCACATCGCTGGCAATGAGTTGGAGACAATGCTGGGTACTACATTGAAGGACTGTAGAAGTTTCACAGGTCTGTCAGTTATATACTAGCAATAAATAAATAGTTGCCACTATTAAAGTTACAACCTAAGTGTGTCTCTTACAAGTTCTTCCATCTTACATTTATATCTTACACCTTCAACGCGTATTTTGTCTCTTAATGTTACTCTACTTACATACTCGTATCTCATTTGAGAAGTACAGAGAGTCTCAAATTGATGTACGAGTATACACTCTTTGAAACGTTATATCTCAGCTAAGAAATGAGACAGAAACACAATTTTTGTTCTGTATGATGCAGAAGGAGAGGTAGCCCTAAATAATGTTGAGAAAAGCACTCAGGAAAATATTTGGACCGATAAGTATTAATGGTCAGTGGAGAATACGATACAACAAGGAATTATACGACAAATATAGAGAACCTGAGCTTGTCACTTTTATTAAATTAAAGAAACTAGAGTGGCCTGGCCATGCACAAAGGCTCTCAATAGACCGAGCACAAAAAAGGGTGTTTACAGCAAGTTTTTATGGGGAATAGACGAGTTGGAACACCGAAGAAACGATTGGAGGATGGTATTAAGGAAGATGCTGCAAACCTGCTTAAGTGTCGCAACTCGAGGCTTGCTGCTCAAAATAGAAGCGATTGGGGGCAGAAGTTAAGGGAGGATTTGTGGAACAATCAGACGAACACTGAGAAACAAGTAAGAAAGGATACGCAACTAAGATTTTACTCAACGATGGCACCACCAGTGGCGATGCATGGAAGTGAGGTCTGGGCCCTGAAGGGAAAAAGAAAAAAGTAAAATTCAGGCAGCGGAAATGAGATTCTTACGGGCTGTGAAAGGTTGTACAGGAGAAGAACATATTAGAAATGAGAATATTAGAGAGGAACTAAAAGTACAACCACTTCTTCAACAAATAGAAGAACACAGGAACAATTGGATAGAACATCTGCAAAGAATTACAGAGGATAGGATACCAAAGATTGCACTGATGTATAATCCTGGAGGACGAAGATCGGTAGGAAGACCAAGAAAGCGCTGGATTGAACAGATGTGAGATCGGAACAGACAAATACCCAATTCGTGAAGTTTGATGATGATAATGAAGTTAAGGGAGGCCAAAGCACGGGTTTGACCCTTAACAAGTCGTGTGGGGGTTAAAATGACCCGTGGATGTAATTTAAACTTATATATTTGTTACTACGTTGGCAAAATTGTTATGGATTGTAGTGCCTTCCTACAATGAGCATAGCTTCCTTTTGTTGTCAAAAGGGTCACTTCTGGTGAGTTAAAACGGTTTATTTTGTGCCTGGGTAAAGTTGACCCCACGTGACTAATAGTGTCAATTTTTCTGTGTGTCTAGAATGCCTAGAAGAATTGAAAAATGGCGACTAAGAACTTATTTACCATAACATGCACTGAATAGATAAATGCGATTTTTTAATAATTTTAAATTATTAACATATTGTTCAATGTCACCATGTTGTCATTTCGACATTCTGGTATTCTATCTTGGCATGGCGTTATTGTAACCACTTCTGAAGTTGGGACGCCTGGAAGGCGGAGTTACGCTGCTCCGATTATATATGATAGATGGTGATAATGGAAATGATTCGCTAGGAGAGGCCTTAATCCTAAACTTAATGAATATGTTAATGATGACTATTTAACTCATGCCCCAAATGGGAGTCAATGACCAATCACATTTCAATGATTTTTGATTTACAACCAATCACAATCGTGTTTCGCCTAGAATTTACCAACTAAAGTTTATCATAATAAAGAAAGCACCTCCTTTTTAACATTCTGAATAGGTCATAGCATTATTTTGCAGTGACTGACTCTAAGAAATAGGGCTACCAGATGATATATATATATATATATATATATATATATAGTGCATGAATGTCAACAGAAAGCGCATGCGAGAGGTAATATAAAAACATTTGTAACAATTGATTATACCACAAAAAAAAAAAAGAAACCACTGTTTGTACTTTCTTAAACACATTATTTTCCAGGAAATGGCGTTGCAGAAAAATATAATTGACTAATTTACATCATAGGACATCAGACACCTATAACGTTGGTTATAAATTTCTCCACTAGGGTGCATTTTTACAACATTGCGATCCTTGGCAATAAATAATATTATGATCTGGTTGCAGTGATGAACAAAAGAAGCAAATGAAGCGTACCAATCGTTTCTCATTTGTTTTCAAACATCGCCGTTTACATTAAATATATAAATATTTTAAAATAATTATAGTTAAATGATGATTTTTGAGTAAACAGCTCAATGTTATTCGTTAAATAGTCCTAACAAATGCCACTCTTGACTTCCAAATTATCTAGATAAATTCACTCCTCACTTCGTGAGTCGTGAATTTATCGATAATTTGGAAATCACTCGTGGCATTACTTATGATAATGATGGCCAGATGATATTCGGGGGCCATTTGTGCTTTAAGGTTTCTTGACTTTGTCTTACAGGTGAGGAAAAACCCCGAAAAAACCATCACCCAGCAAACTTGACCCGACCGGGGATCGAGCCCGGGTGCGCTGCGTGACAAGGCAGCACGCTACCTCGAGATAGTTTTTTTTCTAAATTTAAACTGAAACTAACTCAATGGACTAGCTTTTTGCAGCACTTTCAATATCTGACTTTTTCATGTATTTTTTAGTCATTTTAAATTAATTTTATGAACGACATATGATTAGCAAAGATTATAAAATGTATTAATACCAGTAATTAGATAAATGGGTGATTGGCAATAATAAAATGGTTGTTTTTATTTGGGGGTGAAGCTGACGCCCACGCGACTAACATGCCGTATTTTTACGCGACTAATTGAGGGTTAAGGAAGTTTAGGGGATGCAACACTACAAAAATATTTTTGTGTCTCATTTAGTTACTGAGAAATAACGTTTCAATGAGTGTATCCATCAATTTGAGGCCCTCTGTAGTGATTTTAACGGCAACAGGTGTCCTGAGATTTTCGAAACATGATGTTTCCATTTAATCTGATACCTGTACGAGCTCTCGCATTTATTTCTTACATCTTCAGTACGTACTTTGTTACTCCACTTAAAGATCGCAGAAATCTCATTTCAGAACTATTTATTCTTGCTCCATCATACTGACGTAGGGACCATCATTCACTTCCATATCAATAGTTATTTATTTATTTATTTATCCTGGTGAAGTTAAGTCCATGTGGCCTTCTCTTCCACTCACCAGGACAAACATATATTACAATATAATATAACAATCACAATTAACTCTAATATTAAATACTAAACGAAGATTTGATCAATAAGATAACATCTATTATATTACGATCTGTAATACAACCAGTTAATGATAGTTAAGATTAAAACTAAAACTAATAATAAAATGTATTCAAGTAAGATACATTGTTGGTAGACCGTCCCTGTCTAATGTACATAAAAACAAAGACAAATAATGTGGGATATAAAAATAGTATATTACAATGCGAGGTTGCGAAGTGGTTTTTACAGAACCGAGGCGAGGTTTTTAATTTCCGAGATTCTGTAAAACACTTTACAAACGTGCGTTGTACATTATTTTTTGCGCGATGGTGTTTTCAAAATAATAAATAACAGTAAAATAATAACATTTTTGCTGGAAATATTTGTGTTCATTATAAACAACTGACTAACGTTAACAGCGTGGGCAATGTTTATTAGTTGAGGCTACAGCAGGCCGTTACACCAATCAGTGATAAAATGGCGGCAAGTACGTATTTATTGTTTTACGTTGTTTCAAATAAAGTTCAGTTCATTTAATTTAAAATGCAGTGATTTGTTTCGTATAATGTATATTAACACTACCTTTTGGATATATTTTTATACATTGTACGTAGTACACATAGAGGGCAGTGGTTTTACTTCCCACACGTGGTTTGTAATATATAATATTACAGTATAGTTATTTAGGTTGGCAACCCCGAAATGCAGGAAGTTGAACTTTCAATCATGGTCGTCATTGCTGTAAGTACGACAAAATGCACTATCATTCAAAAACTAATTTTAGGATTATACAATAGGCCTATTTAAAACAAACAAATGAAAATATTTGTTAATCTTAATACTATTTTCATAAATGATATAATTTATTCATTATTAAAAGAATGCTATCTGTAAGGTGTGTACGTTAGTCATTTATTAAATAATTCTTCAGTTTGTTTTTGAACAATCTTGTCGTTTGACAGTCTCTGACATAGGGCGGAAGGAAATTCCATGTTTTGGCAAGTGAGACTGTAAAAGATAATGAATAATACACAGTGTGATGAGGAGGGATATAAAGGACAATGTGCTGATGGGATCGAGTGTGTCTAATGAAGCGGCATTATAAATAATTAGGCGATTTAGTCGCCT
The DNA here is from genome assembly GCA_030220185.1 of Diploptera punctata. NCBI lineage: Eukaryota > Metazoa > Arthropoda > Insecta > Blattodea > Blaberidae > Diploptera > Diploptera punctata. The sequence continues at coordinate 957,940 of JASPKZ010003438.1, forward strand.
CGTTACAAAAGCAGAGTTTAATAACCAGATGCTCAACTTAGAACACGACCAAAGGGAGTGCAGCGAGTTACTAAACATAATTTTGTAACGTGTTGTCTACAATATTTTATCTACGTTCACAGTATTTTAGTATATGTTGCATATTTAGTATATTTAATGACATTTATTTATTGCGAAAATCATATGTTTAGAGAAAGAGTAATGTGGGGTTTGGAAAAAGAAATAATACACGATAAATGAACAAACGTTGTTATATTCTGCATTTGTGTGTGCTAGATCCATATGTGAATTTAAAGTAAAACTGAGCGGAGAAGGCGAATAAACAGACAATTAAGATAATAGAAGCAGCAGAAATGAAATATTTACAATTTGTGGCAGGATATACTTTAATGGTTAAAAAACGAAGTGAAGATATTCGTAAAGAACTAAAAATATTCAGTTTGACAGATGAAATAGAAGAGTATAGGAGAAAATGGTATGAACATGTCTGCAGAATGGATACCAACAATTACCTAGGAAAAGTCTGAATTATCAACCGAGAGGAGGAAAAAGAGATCAGGGACGCCCACGAAAGAGATGGACACAGCAGCTATGATACTTGGAGCCGAAAAGAACCCAAAGGGTAATCATTGCAAGAAGAAGGCGATTTTCACGGTTAATCAGAACAATTTTTTTTAGATACTTCTAATAATGCATGTACACAGTAAAAGCTCCTTATTCGGGGGAGATATGTTCCGTAAAATTGACGCGAATACAGAAACCGTGAATATGGAATGGTAATTTGTACGAGTATGTAGGGGTTACATTCCAAGGTTCCAAAATAAAATCAATTAATGAGAGATTTTGAACAATTTCAATTAATTTTTTTCCTGTTTCGTCGCTTTTAAAAGGTCTTTCAATTAAGATTGATAGACAGCTGTGAATTCAGAGATAGAATTCTTTATTTTGTCTTCGGATTTCTTGATGAATCGTACAGTTGATTCATTAACATTGAAACAGCGGATGCAAACGTCTCCCCAACGCGTAAACAGTTAAGCATTTCTATTTTCACACTAAGCGGCAACACTGCTATTTTCCGCTTCGGAACTAATATTCTTTTTTTTCCCCTTTACTGCACATTGTATAAATTGGGAACAAAGGAGAACTACTATTTTCCGCTTCGGAACTAATTTTCTTTTTTTCCCCCTTTACTGGACATTATAAATTGGGAACAAAGGAGAAGAGACACGTGTTATTCAATCAAAATTATAGCAACGAATGACAAGTTGAAACAATAAAACACCGATCGTGACATTTATCAACGGACATAGCGGCACGTGACATACGGCGGCGGCAGCGGCTTTTAACAACGAACTTTAGGCTTAGTGACATTAAGGTTTGTTTTACTTTGATATTTATTTGTCCATTTGGTTGAATCGCTCTTTGTAAAAGCCGCCTTGACATGTGCCTACAGAAAAAAAAAAAATTGTCGATGCGTTAATAAAGGATACTAATTCTTCTAATATACCGATGGATCCGCAAATAAATAAATTTTTAGCCAAGAATATAGGAACTGTGTCGCAGTTTTTTAACCCGCGAATAATGTAACCGTGAATAAAGGAGCTTTTACTGTATTTGTCTCCTACCAGACATAAAAATGATTATATATATAGATTTTTTGACGGTGACTTAGCACCGTCCGGTGTGCCGCGTTGAAGCCCACTCGGTTACCTGGCAGCTAATTCCTTGTCGACTATCAAGTAGGGGTTCTGGATTATATAACCCTAGCCTTATGGTGACAAGTGTTTCTCCTACAGATTCAGGTTTGAATAAATGGTGGACTTTTCACCTTAGAACAGGACGTCAGAAACTGCACTGCCGGCAAGCAGAGAGTCCGAAAGTCGGACGGTGCAGAATGAGCCTGACTCTTTTAGGCGAGTGAACCTCGCACAATTTATTTGATGGTTCCATTTAACCGGCTAATCTATGTTAAACATAGGTGTATGAAGATAAAACGCTCCATAGAACTTGCTAGTTCAGCCAGCATGGATTGAATGTTCCGGAGCATCTCCTCTGCACGCTCACTCAAAATTTCTGCTGGCAATTTTCGGTACTGTTCTTGAACAGTGCTGTTCGCTTTGAATATTCCGGAAGAAGTACCAGTCTGTAAAGCATGTTTGAAGTATATAGTTGGATCGACTCTCGCCGAGGTGAAGGTCTTTGGTTGAGGTGGAGTTATTGGATGTTTGGGTTTGGGTTTAGCTGCTCTATCATAAGTTTCAAGTGCTGCTTTATAAACAGGGCAGCCACTGCAAGAAGCAGGATGACCGAACTCCCCGTAATTTGTACATTTAAGCAAATTTGAGTCTCTCTGCGCTTGGGCCTTAATGATACAATCTTTGTGCCCATGGTCCCCAGCGCAGATTATACAACGCGGGGTCCGGTTACAGGCAGGAAAAGTATGGTTGAAAGACTGGCACTTATAGCACTGCTTAAGTTCAGACCAAGGTTTATATGCTTCTATGGCTACAACCATATATAAAAAGCGCTTCAATTCATATATTTTTAGAGCATCATTAGTTCGCTCGAGTTCCAAAATAAAAATTGGGAGTAGTACAGCCAAATTAGATGTCGTGTTTTATGAACTTTCGTATTATATAATGTTGAGTTCAACATTTTGCAGTTATGTTTGTGTTAGATTTTCACTGCAGATTTCGTGAATAAAATTAATAATAATTTAGTTGGACTTGCGAAAGCGTTAAAGGTCGCACAGGTAGAATCACCTTTGGGGATTTGCCCAAATTGCTGGCGTCACTGTCCTGAGATTCGTAGGGACTTGATATGTTGATAGGAACTGTGATCATCCTGACATCTGACGGACATACACTGTAAACCTTAACTTCAACCTACAAAACACCTGAATGCTTCAAAAACAGCTGATCGGAGGGACTCTGATACGCAGATTTAAGTAGTAGGCCTTATTGCCAAGTCTACTTTAGTGTTAAAAATTATTATTATTGTTATAAGTATTGTTATTATTGAAACTATTATTATTATCTTCACGCGTAAAAACATTAAATGGGAAATGGCACCTTACAACAAAATTAGATAAATTAAAGAAGTGGCAAAATTTAAATAATTACAAACATGAATGAGGTGTAGAAGGAAATTAAACATAGGTTCAAGCTTGGAAACTCATCCTATTATGCATTACAGTGACTCTTGTTCCAACTCTAAAAATTATTAAAACTGAAAAAAATAAAGTTTATTTTTCCAGTTACGTGGATATCAAACATGGAATCTTACGTTAAGGAAGAAGAAGAAGTAGTAGAAGAGTATTTGAAAAAAAAAGATCTCAAATTATTTTTGGACCAAGGAGAAACGAACAGAGAGGAGAATGGAGAAAACTACATAACAGTGAGCTACATAATATTTATGGAAAACCAGTTGTATATATTTTAATTTTAACGGTTTTTTAGAGATGTTTAATTTCTTTGTGCATCTCATTCCTGTTTGTAATTATTGTTCCTAGGTATCTGAATTCAGACACTTCCTAAAAGTTTCTATCATTTCTCACTAACTATCCATTTCCATTATATAATGTATTTCTATCTATATTTGTGTGACTATATATTTAGTTTTATACAGCCTACGAGACTTAACTGTTCTTATTGCATTTAGTTTCGCATAAAAATCATAAAGCTCATTGTTATCGTTTCTTTCATTCACATGTGTGTTCATCTCTCTTTGGTCCAAACATTTTCCTGTGCATTTATTCTCAAATACGTAATCCTTTCTCCTCTCATAAAATAAGAGTCCATATTTCATATACGTATAATATAACTGGAAGAATAATATTTTTATATGTTTTTGCTTTAAAAGTTGAAATTAAAATGAATTATACAATACGTTAGCTCTTATTTACGTATTAATAAATATTCTTGTGATGATTATAATTGAATTACACATTATCAATAAAACCAAAATCACCAAACCAAAATATTAAAACAGTCAACGCGTTTCGATAGCGGGATTATCATTACCAAGACTAGTTATTGCAATCAACAACAACTACTCTTGATAATGACAGCCTCGCTATCGAAACGCGTTGACTATTTTAATATATTGGTTTGGTGATTTGGGTTTTATTGGTAATGTGTAACTCAATATTGTTTAAGCTAATCTTCAAATATTGTATCTTGGATACAAAACTAACTCACTGGCACTATCGAACCCGTAGGTTCATGGCCGCGCGGACATAACCTCTCTATACATCCCTATCCTGAGCTAATGTTTTCCTATAATTCCCTGTATAATCTACTTTCCTCAAATCATACTTAATGTTATTCTCCCACCTCATTCTTGGTCTACCAACTGGACGTTTTCCCTCTGGTTTTCCTGCAAGAAGCTTCTATGCACGTCTTTTATTGCCCATTCGTGCCACATACCCTGTCCATTGCAATCTACGAGACTTAACTGTTCTTATTATATCTGGCTTCCTATAAAGAACATGTAGCTCACTGTTATGTAGTCTTCTCCATTCACCTGTCTGTTCATCTCTCTTTGGTCCGAAAATTTTCCTAAGAACTTTATTCTCAAGTACTCGTAATCTCCTTTCCTTGCTTAAAATAAGAGTCCATGTTTCGCATCCATATATTATAACTGGTAGAATAACAGTTTTATATATTTTCAGTTTAACGTTTTTTGAAATGAGTTGGGACAAGTGTCCCTATAATACATAATAGCACGCAATTCCAGAATTTAACTCATGTTTAAATTCTTTGTGTATCTCATTCCTATTTGTGAATATTGTTCCTAGGTATTTGAATTCTGCCACTTCCTTAAGATTTCCCTCATTTGTCATTAACTGCCATTACCATTATATTATTATTTCTATGTGTGACCATATATTTAGTTTTTTTATAATTATTTCCAGTCCCAATTCCTTAGTGCTACTGAAGTGTGTGTGCGTGTTGGCCTTCAGTATAAGCTAACAGCTTATAAATAACATTGAGTTGTAGGCCTTCTTCATCCTATAAAGATTTGATAGCAATATGGATAAAATTAAATAATAGGCCTTTCAGTGGAATGATATCATGTAACAGGGCGAACCCTACACGGCTGAGCTAATCCACGTAAGAGATGCTTAGTTTCTTTCATCTGGACTTGATTTGATCTCATCCACTCTAATCTAACACAATGCTATCATCGTTTTCTTGTATTCCATATATTATGTTTCCTCCAAGGTCATCTGAATAAGAAGTGTGGTGGATTCTAAACTACAGTGGTTGCTTACCAGTAACGCATAATCCTCCGATCAGCTGTGAGGCACACGCATATACACACGCAGTTTAAACAAAGTCTAAGTTCATACTGCACTATTCTATTTGAATTCGGGCACAGTTCTTTTCATGAAGTGGGGCGACGTGAGGGGAACCCACTCAGCCTCTAAAATTATCTGGGCACTGTCCACGGAAAACTACATTCATTACAAATCACGGCAGATGTGCAATACTAACAAATTAATGACACATACTGTATGTTATTCTACTGTTCCAAATTGAGGACTTTTTTTTTTCAAAACTACATATGGTTAATATTTTTCTGCCACCTCCTTCTTGGCATTCGTGCCACATGTCCTCCTCATCCCTGTCTACAGGACTTGACTGTTCTTATTATACCTCTCATATATATATCCTATAGCTCTATAGCTCACTGTTATGTAGTCTTCTCCATTTTCCTGTTTATTCATTTCTCTTTGGTCTAAACATTTTTCTCATTTTGGAGAAGTCATAACAAATTATCATAATTTAAATATATAACGGTTTTAAAAGCGAAATATTTATATGTTTTCGAGAAAAATCTATTCAAATGATATAGTAACTATCAATAATGTGTAAGCCTAGAAATAAATTTATTGATATTTCAAACTAGAGTTAAAGCAGATATCCGGTTTTGAAAAAACGCACTTCTGATATATGTTAGTATAATATGGACGTGAAACATGGATTCTTACTTTAAGGCAGGAGAAAATATTACGAGTATTTGAGAATAAAGTTTTTAGGAAAATTTTTGAACCAAAGAGAGATGAACAGACAGGTGAATGGAGAAGACTACATGACAGTGAACTAGATGATCTTTATAGGAAGCCAGATATAATAAGAACAGTTAAGTATCGTAGACTGATATTTGACAGGACACGTAGAATGAATGGGGAACGAAAGATGGGCACAAAAACGTCTTGTAGGAAAAAAAACAGAGGGAAAACGCCCAGTTGGTAGACCAAGAATGATGTGAATAACATTAACATTAAACAAGATTTGAGGTAAGTAGATTGCACAGGGGATGGTGAAAACATTAGCTCAGGATAGGAATGTATGGAGAGAGCTTATGTCCGAGCGCCCGTTAACCAGTGAGTTAGTTAGATATCTGTCAGTTCACTTTAATATCTTACATTTTAATCATGACGTCAACACTAGATCCCACTTCACTTAAATACTAAACATACTCTATCACAGAACATCTCATTATTATTATTATTCTTGTTTCACCGTCTCATATTATACATTTATAGAATGCTAATATTTATATATTTTTTATTTAGGAATATTCCACAATACAGTGTTTCTCCTTCAACCCAGTGATTTGTTGCCAGGGGTTCCTGTCTAAAGCATCTTCTTCCCTCAAATCTCTAGCTTCCATACTTCTCTTCACTCCATCCATCCATCGTTCTCTATTCTCTAGGCCTACATCTTCCACTTCTTCCATTAGCTTTCCAATTAAGGATCTTCTTTGGTATTCTCTCCTTTTCCATTCTTATGAGGTGTCCATATCATTTCAAACGTTTTTCTTCTATTTTTCCTAATATGTTTTTTTCAACTTGTATAATTTCCCTTATTGTACTGTTTCTGATCTTATCCCTTCTTGAATTTCTTGTCGATCGCCTCCAAAAATCCGTTTCTACTGCTAACAATTTGTTGGCTTGTTTTCTACTTACTGTCCAGGTTTCGGACACATATAATAAAATGCTTTGTAACAGAACTTGAAATATAGTTTTCTTCGTTCTGTGTATTATATTTATATTCCAAAGCAATGAGTTTTTTTTATCAAGATTGAAAAATCCAAGGAGCATGTCCTCCGGGAAGGACTTTAAGCCGTGGGACCCGAGTCTGAAGATTTTCAGGCTCGTGAGAAATATTTAAGCCTGTTAAGCAACATTTACCGACCTCAATCGTCCTAGTAATACCTTGGTTGCCTACTAGATGTCTTAAGGGTCGGTATGTTGACTGCATACCATTCATGACACCTGTAGGGAAATAAGCGTAACTAAATTAACTTGGTCTAGTAACTCCTAATAAAGGTGAGGCTAAGACCAAACATTGGGCTGTTGTAGATAGAAATATAATGTTTAAACAGCCACAAATTCCGGTGGAAGGTAAAAGTCTAGAAATAATTATAAATGTTGATTGGAAAATTAGAAGTTTCCAGAGTATTTGGAGGGCGTAATCGCTTCTGAAACAACGCTTATTGGCTGAGAATTGGAGGCAGGTTTTAAAAATAACTCCAGTTCACGTGGACATCGCATGTTGTCGAAAATAACGTTCCTGCATGCCCTCTAGTGACCGGGGCCACCATTCACACTGTCATCTGCTTTCTTTGATACATTGTTTTACTATATTCATGGATTCAGGGGCATCAGTTACTATTCCAGATATATATAATTCTCTTGTACGTGTGTTTATCACTGAACTACTACTAAACGACTGGGTGATTTTAATGAAATTTGTGTGTGTGTGTGTTTGAGTGGGTCCCTGGATGTTTTAGATTCACAATTGGACTCTGTAACTATCCCATTAGTTGTAGGAGTTCACCTGAAGTGAAAATTTAAAAATCGCTCTAGCGGTGACATTTTTCCATGTTTCACAACGAAACTCAGTATATCCTATTAAAATAAACCGAGGTAGGTATTATCAAAAATGAGCGAAATGCGACAATTAGAAGTGGAGATTTACTTGAAATCCGAAATTAAAAACTGCCTATACAACTCGACCGATTTATGAAAAATTGTGTGTGTGTTTGAGTGAGTCCCTGGATGGTTTAGATTTACAATTCGACCCGGTAGGTGGCGCTGCAATCGGGTTAAAGGAATATTTCTTCTGTAATTTGTGTAGTAATCTGCATTACCAACGTATTCTACGCGATAACAATGTGACGTAATAAAATAATACACGCTTTTTGAGCCAAATCAGATGGCAGTGAGGAGTTTTATTTCGAACTTATTAATTAATGAATTTTATGGTAAAAAAAGTAACTTACATTTTTATCATCCGGTCATGACACGAGAATTGAATGTTCGGGCAGGACAACGACTTTCTGGTCCACTAGTATGTGTGTATGTGTATATATATATATATACAGGGTGGACCGCTCGAATGGACCTAATTTCAATTGCTTGTTACTGGCAAACGGTTGAAGATAGAAACTTAAAACAACGTTCATAGTACAGAAAAACTCACCAAGTTTCGAATCCTGTCGGTAGATGGCACAAAGATACGTTTCTCGTTCTTAGATTTAATTGTTTGTGAAAATGGCGACTCCGCAGATGAAAGCGCAAGCTGTTTTGTGGTATGCGGAGTTTAAATCAATCATTAGAGTTCAAAGGGAGTTCCGGCGTGTGTTTAACCGTGATGCTCCAACTGCTAGAAGCATAAAGAAGTGGCGTGATACATTATTAGCTACAGGATCTGTGTTGAAGAAGCATGGTGGTGGTCGCAGAGCATCCGATGAAATGGTAGCAAATGTTCAAGCCGCATTTGAGCGAAGCCCCCGGAAGTCACTAAGAAGAGCTTCGCGGGAACTTCAAATACCAAAATCGACATTACAACGGATTGTCCACAAACGCCTCAAACTGCACGCATATAAAGTGCAGTTAGTGCAACGTCTGGAGCCGAATGACATGCCGAAACGAGTGGAATTCGCCAATACGATGCTGGACCGTCTCGGCGCTGATCCTGACTTCATGACCAAGATTTTCTTCTCGGACGAAGCCACTTTCCATTTGTCAGGCAAGGTAAACCGGCATAATGTGCGGATCTGGGGATCGGAGAATCCTCACGCTATTCAAGAGCATGTTCGTGATAGTCCGAAGATGAATGTTTGGTGCAGTTTGTCACATAATAAGGTCATTGGACCGTTTTTCTTCGCCGAGAAAACTGTTCGTGGTACCACATATCTTGACATGCTGGAGCAGTTCTTCTTTCCACAAATTGAACAACTGCAGCCTAACATCGTTTTCCAGCAAGATGGTGCTCCTCCCCACTGGTCCAATGAAGTTCGTACGACTTTGGACAACATTTTCCCTGGCCGTTGGATTGGTAGGGGAGGACCAATCGCGTGGCCCCCGAGATCTCCCGATTTAACACCACTGGATTTCTTTCTCTGGGGCTATGTCAAAGATAAAGTTTACACCACCCCAGTCAAAGACCTTCGTGATCTTCGTGAGCGCATCATAGAGGCTATTGAGAACATTCCAGAAGACATACTCCAACGTACTTGGCAAGAAATTGTTCATCGCTTTGATATCGTCACAGTGACTGCTGGGGCTCATATAGAGATGTGGTGATCTGGATATCAAAACTTGGTGAGTTTTTCTGTAATATGAACGTTGTTTTAAGTTTCTATCTTCAACCGTTTGCTAGTAACAAGCAATTGAAATTAGGTCCATTCGAGCGGTCCACCCTGTATATATATATATATATATATCAGGTAGTTATTCATGTGTACCGCGCCTTAGCGGAGTGGCAAGGATAAATATCTTGGCGCAGAGCTGCGGGACTTGCGCTGGTTCGAGTCTCCATCGGGGAAGAATTTTCTCATGGAATTTCATCCAGTATAGATCCGGTATCCACCCAGCATCGTGAAGAATTTGGGTAGCTACAATAAATAGCGTCTCCAGGTTGAGAAAACCAGCTATAACGGCTGGGGACCGACAGTCTGACCACATGTCACCCCTACACTGTATGATCGTCTACCTCTGTGATTAACATATGTAGGCCAAGGCCTTCTAGGGATGTCGCGCCATCAGTTTAGTTAATTATTGACAAACTGCAACAATAAATTGTGTGTTTTTCAGTTTTTATTTGAATTTATGTAGATGGCATAGTATCCTTCAAAAATTTAAAGTACGGAAATGGGATTCTAAGGCCAAGATTGGTTAGAAATAAATTTGGACAACCGTGAAGTGTAAAGTAATTTTAAGCCGTTATAAAACGCGAGCTAAGTAAATAAGAATGCGATTTGTGGCCGAGAAACAAACATTAATATGGTTTTTGTGAGTGAATCAAGGTTCACACGACCTCAAGAGACGCCTTGGCTCGCGGTAAACAACCGGCAGCATGTTCCTCTCCTCATTGTAAACACTATCTATCTCTCGCCAGAAAACTGTGTCAAGAATTCACCGAGTACTTTTCCTCTTCTGCACAACATTGGGGTCTTGTTATAGCGAATTCCGCAGGAATTACACTATGGAGGTTGTTCTTATGAAACCATTTTCGAAACTTGACTAACTTCTTCTGCCATTTTGTTACATATAAATCACAGTTCGCTTGAAATCAAACTTTTAAAAATAAATAAAACAGGCCTGGAAGAGAACAGGGATAGTTTTACATGCACTATGTTGTGATATTCTCCGGATACATCACTAATCCACTCAACTTTCGAATTTTTATGGGTTAGATCTCTTTTCGGGGCAATTATTCCCGATCATATGCAGTAAGTAGCGAAAATGACATGATTAAATAAATAAATAAATATAAATATATATATATATATATAGGCCTATAAATCATAAATAGGAATGAGATGCGCAAAGAAATTACACTAGGCTCAATTCTGGGAATGCGTGCTACCGTATTATGCATTACAGGCACTCTTGACGTCCCAACTCCTTTCAAAAAAAGTTAAATTGAAAATATATAAAACAGTTATTCTACCAGTTATATTATATGGATGCGAAACATGAACTCTTATTTTAAGGGAAGAAAGAACATTACGAGTATTTGAAAATAAAGTATTTAGGGCTATTTTTGGACCAAAGAGAGATGAACAGACAGGTGAATGGAGAAGACTACATAACAGTGAACTACATGATATTTATAGGACTGCGATGGACAGGACATATGACACGAATGGGGAATGAAAGGCGTGCATGGAAGCTTCTTGTAGGAAAACCAGAGGGAAAACGCCCATGTAGACCAAGAATGAGGTGAGAGAATAACATTAACTATGGTTTTAAGGCAGTGGATTATATAGGGAATGATTGGAAAGCATTAGCCCAAGATAGGGATGTATGGAGAGCTTATGTCCGCACGGCCATGAACCTACGGGTTTGATAGCTGCCAGTGAGTAAGTAAGTAAGAGTAAGTATATCCTCTATACATGAAGGAGAAACATCTACAATCAGGAGATTGAATGGACAGACAGAATTGGCTATTAGGAATCGGACGATGTCAAGGACATTAATCAACCCATGATCTATATGTAAATAAATAAATAAATATATATATATTAGTGGGGGCACGCCGTGGTTAAGGCACTGAGCTACAAGCCGGAGGGTCGAGGGTTCAAGTCCCGTTGGGGTCAGGGTTTTTAAACTGACCCAAACCCTCTGGCGGCACTATGGCCCTGGGGTCGACTCAGCCTCTAACGGAAATGAGTACCAGACGCTTGTTCTGGGGGTTTAAGGCGGCCGTCACGCAGGGCTGACAACCCGGCTGACATAAAGTGCTGATTGTCTAGAAAAAGTGGGAGCCTTAACCTCCTACTACCCCAAGGACCTCCGGGCCTGTTGTGGGATCACTTTACTTTACTTTATATATATATATATATATTAGTTCAATGCCCCCGGTTGTCATTTCAACATTTCTGGCTTCACTCCTGGCATTGGCTTAATTTTAACCCACTTCTGAAGTTGGGGCTCCTAGAAGGTTTCAAACTATGGGCAACCACAGGAATAATTCCCTTTAAGCAAAAATTCATATGGTTTGACCGAAAATCGAACCGGTGATCTCATGAACAGTAGTCAGAAACGCTGATCACTAGAACACACACACACACACACATATATATATATATATATATATATATATATATATATATATATATATATACGGGACACGTCTTAGCATAATGATTAAGGCAATAGGCTACAAGCCGGAAGGTCCGGGGTTCCAATCCTAGTGGGGTCAGCATTTTTAAACTGATCCAACCTTCTGGCGACGCTATGGCTCTGGGATACACTCAGCCTGTAAGAGAAATAAGTAGCAGATGCTTGTTCTGGGGGTAAAGGCTGGGCTGGTAATCCGGCTGACATCAAGTGCCGATTGTCTACAAAAAGTGGAAACTTTAACCTCCTACTACCCCAAGGGTCCTCTATGGCCTGTAGTGGGATCACTTTACCTCATTGGTTATATATGTGGTCGAAGAATTTTTTTTATTAGGACGGAAAAATCCAAGGAGCAAATCCTCCGGGAGGGACTTTAAGCCGAGAGTTCTGAGTCTGAAGATTTTGAGGCTCGTGAAAGAACCTTAAGCCTGAATAAAGAGGTCTGTAAGCAAAATTTACCGACATCAACGTCCTAGTAATACCTTAGTTGCCTGTTAAGGTGCGTATACACTTGCGCGCCGCTCGTCTTGTCTTCGTCGAAATTACTAATTTCAACGAACCTCCTGCGATCCATAGGAAACCCACAAACCTTCAATAGACATTTCGCAGAGCAGGTGTAACCAACCATGTCTCTATCGCGTTTGTTGCAAAACACAGCCTCTGATAGGACTGATGGCGTTTACTTTTTATTTAATAATAAGGTTATATTTAAAGATTTGCCGCTAAAAGGGCGTACTTCATGAACCAATGCAATAGATGACACAAAAAAACTTTTTAATGGCGCTTAGTCGGTTGATGCATAACGCCGTCCAATTGTATTTACGAATTATAATAATAAAACATTGAAAAAGTAGTATATATTACAACTTATCTTTTCCTGTACCTTGGCTGATTTTTAGTTTACTTTTCTTACGCCGAGGAAGAAATTAAAGAAACCATCTTCTTGCATATCCATCCATAGTAATTCTGCCCGAGGGTAGGTCTTTTCACTGCAATCATAGCATTTTCATGCTATGCTTTGCAGCTTTACTAGTGAATTATAGGTGTGGTAGCTTCCCGTTGCTTTCCACACCGGTGAAGGATGATGATGACAATGATAAGGATGATTTTCGGGGACCGTTGGGCCCTAAGCTTCTTGACATTTGTCTTACAGGTGAGGAAAAAAACCGAAAAAAACTCACCCAGGAGCCTGTCCCGACCGGGAATCGAACCCGGGCCCGCTGCTTGACAAGGCAGCACGCTATCTCGAAACCACAGCGGTGGACACTTCTTCCATATATTCGGAAATATATCCATCTGATCACCTATTGCCTTCCAGGCATCACCTTTCAATGGTTTTTAAAAATAATCCTTATGGCAAATTAAATTAAATTGGCAAAGCACTAATTTCATTCAAGTAATTTCTACTCGTTCGTTTTCTGTTTTATTAAAACTATTAAATAAAATGAACAAATCGATGTATCGATACATTGCGAATTTTAGTGTTAACATGTCTCCTTCTGGCCACTCCATGATAACTCATAAAATAAAACCTACAGGTGCGCGCGGAAAACAACGAACCTCTCACGCTCCCGTCCAAATTTGAACAGCGAACCATCAAAGTGTTCGTGGAAAAAACCGACAATGAGTGGATCGTGGTGCGCCGCGCGCGCAACTTGAAACCCCATATAAATCTGACGATGTCTCATTGGGTCGGTGTGCTGACCGCATGACATCTACGGGCAAATACGGTAACTAAAAATGAACCTGGTGTAGTAATTCCTTATAAGGGAGAGACTATAGCTTATGGCTACGCCATTGTAGATACATAGTAAAGTTAATAATCAGTTTTCCATACTTTGAGGCGGCTCGTGGTGAAGCTGCCAAGCTGTCTGTACCCAGGGCACGTGTCCGTCACGTGTACAAGTTATTCCCGTAACTAATTGTCCCAGTTCTCTGCGAACAACTCAATTTTTGTTGCACATTCACACATTTGGCAGCGCAACAACTTTCTAACACTTTACGTTTAATTTGAACTGAAAATTAGTTATGCAACATCAATTTCAGTGTCTTTCTTCTGATGTGAAAGGTAGACAAACATAAAATAATTCAACCTAATCAACGATCATCCTCATGGGCTAGTGGTCAGCGTTTCTGACTACTGTACATCAAGTCCCGGGATCGATTCCCGGTCAAACTATAGGACATTTTCCTTAAAGGAAATTATTTCTGTGCTTACCCATGGTCTGTAATTTATCATCTATATTCCATCATATCATCGGGGTAACGTAACTCCGCATTCCAGGTGCCCCTACTCATAAATGGGTTGCAATTCCCCCAATGCCAGGGAAGAAAACCAGAAATGTCAAAAAAGACAACTTTGGCATTAGACAAACACACACACACACACACACACACACACACACACACACATATATATATATATATATATATATATATATATATATATATTCCTAAGTAGTCCACCGCTGTGGTCTCGAGGTAGCGGGCTGCCTTCTTACGCAGCGGGCCCGGGTTCGATCCCCGGTCGGGACAGTTTTTCTGGGTGAGGTTTTTATCGGTGTTTTTCCTCACCTGCAAGACAAATCTCAGGACAACTTTAAGGCCCAAACGGTCCCCGAAATCATATGGCCATCGTCATCATCATCATCCTTCACCGGTGTGGAAAACAACGGGAAGCTACCACACCTACAATTCTCTAGTAAAGTTAAAAAGGACCTGCCTTCGGGCAGAATTACTATGGATGGATATATATATTCTTAAGTAAGGTATGAGGACAAAATATGTTCCATTTCCTGCAACAATCCTAGTTTCTACTTCAGCACAAATCCCATTATACTGTATATACACTAGGGTTATAAATTTTTGGACTTTTGTGAAATAAAATATTTCCTGTACAATGGATGGATTAACTTTTACTTAAAACCATTAAAAAAGGCATTCATTTCACTGAGCTTCAAGAAAATGTCACCCGCAAATATATTTATAGGCCTATATCAATATGTAATATTGATTTGGGGTGACGTTTTCTTGAAGCTCAGTGAAATGAAGGGCACTCTGACAGAAATTCAAATAAAATTTATTTTACAACCAATCCCCATTAATAAATTATACACCCCGAAGTAGCCTTTTTCAATGGTTTAAGAAAAAGTTCACCCCTTCATTGCACAGGAAATATTTTATTTCACAAAGTCCAAAAAGTTATAACCCTAATGTACATACATAAACTTGCCTATCGAAACTATAGGTGCATGGCCGCGCGGACATAAGCTCTCCATACATCCCTATCCTGAGCTAATGTTTTCCAATCATTCCCTGTACAATCTACTTCCCTCAAATCATGGTTAATGTTATTCTCCCACCTCATTCTTGGTCTACCAACTGGATGTTTTCACCCTGGCCCTCCTACAAGAAGCTTCCATGCATTTCCTTCATTCCCCATTCATGTCCTGCCTATCACAGTCTACGAGATTTAACTGTTCTTATTATATCTGACTTCCTATAAAGATCATGTAGTTCATTGTTATGTAGTCTTCTCCATTCACGTGTCTGTTAATCTCTCTCTGGTTCAAACATTTACATAAGAACTTCATTCTCAGATACTTGTAATGTTTTCTCCACCCTTAAAGTAAGAGTCCATGTTTCACATCCGTATAACTGGGAGAATAACAGTTTTATATATTTTCAGTTTAACGTTTTTATGAAAGGAGTTGGGACAAGAGTCCCTGAAATGCATAATAGTACGCATTTCCAGAACTGAACCTATGTAAAATTTCTTTGTGCATCTCACTCCTATTTGTAATTACTGTTCCTAGATATTTGAATTCAGCCACTTCTTCAAAAATTTCTCTCATTTGTCATTAACTGACCATTTCCATACATAATGTATTTCTATGTGTGAACATATATTTCATTTTATTAATGTTTACTTCCAGTCCCAATTTCTTACTGTTACTCCATAGAGTCTGTGTGTTGGTCCTTAGTATCTCTTCGTTATCACCTAATAATAAAACGCCATCAGCATAAGCTAACAGCTTATTAATATCATATATATAGTAATTCTGCCCAAGGGCAGGTCTTTCACTGCAATCATAGCTATATATAGGCCTATATTGATTCTTTCTTATTCTCAATTGATGAAAGTGTGTTTTAAGAAATAGCTGCAATAATACAAGTTCTATTTAATGAAGGCTACATAATGCAGTAGGTTATCTGTAATGAAGAATGCATACGAATGAATCGATCAATTGTAGCCAACTTTGACGACCGCCCGGACGTCATTGAGAGCCTCTGACAGAAATATCTGTCACGTCGCCATCAACCCAATACATTTGTCATCGCTCTATTTCATTTGTTTCATAGGACAACAATACAGTAATTATACATACATCTCCTGCCAGATTCATCTGCTGTTTTGTTTCTTTCTTTTCTTCGCTTAGTCTAACATTTTCCTGTCAGGGGGAATTTCTAAGTATGCATATCATATACATTCAATACTTACAGCGAATTCGGAAGGAATGGAGAGCCATTGAAGTTGTTTTCTTGAAAATGTTGTTGGAAAATAAAATTTACAAGTCTTCACTCTACTTAGTAGACACCGCGTGGGTATTCCACCGCTGTGGTCTCGAGGTAGCGTGCTACCTTGTCACTCAGAGGGGCCGGATTCGATTCCCGGTCGACTCAGGCTCCTGGATGCGGGTTTTTCGGGATTTTTCCTCACCTGTAAGGCAAATGTCAGGAAGCCTAGGGCACAACGGTCCCCGAAAATCATCCGGCCATCATCATCATCCTTATTATTATCATCAACATCATCCTTCACCGGTGTGGAAAGCAACGGGAAGCTACCACACCTATAATTCCCTAGTAAAGCTGCAAAGCATAGCATGAAAATGCTATATACAAATATATTATTTTCTGTAACTAACAACATCTGTACAAAAAACAACTACAGAAATTGTTCCCTAGTTAGCAAATTACCTCAAGTAGTAGTGTTTGAGATTATATTCCGAAGATCTCGTACTCAAACCCCAGTTTCAACACTGATTTTTTCCCTTGCAACCATGTTGTATGTATAATTACTGTAGGCCTATATACAGGATGATCGTGCAAAAATTAAATAGGTCAAGGGGATGCTCTAACTAACTAACCTGTAGGTTCATGGCCATGCGGACATAAGCTCTCCATACATCCCTATCCTGGCCTAATATTTTTAATCATCCCCTGTATAATCTACTTCCCTCAAATCATGGTTAATTATATTCTCCAACATCATTTTTGGTCTACCAACTGGGCTCTGGGCTTCCATGCACCTCTTTCATTCCCCATTCGTGCCATATGTCCTAACAATCGCAGCTCTTAACTGTTCTAATTATATCCAGCTTCCTATAAAGACTACGTACGTTATGTTACGTTAGGTTCGGTTCGATTTGGTTCGGTTCGGCTAGATTCGATTGGGTGGGTTAAGTTAGGTCAGGTTACATTAGGCTTAGTTTGGTTTGGTCACTTATGTATTTTTCTCCATTCACATATATGTTCATCTTTGCTCCAAAAAGTTTCCTAAGAACTTTATTCCCGAACTCTCGTAATCTCCTTTCCTCCCTTATAGTTTTTTTTTTTTCAAATGCCCCAGGCCATCTTTCGACATTCCTGGTGTTCTCTCCTGGCATGGCGTACTCGTAACCCACTTCTGAGGTTGGGGCGCCTGGAAGGCGGGGTTACGTTGCCCCGATGATATGATGGGTGATGCGCCAGTAGAGTCCTTAATCCTAAGATGAATATGAATGATGATGATTGCGATGGCCATGTATGAGACCAAGTTTTACATCCATATAATATACCTGGGAGAATAACAGTTTTATATATTTGCAGTTTACTGTTTTTTTTTTAGAAAATTTGGGACAACAGTCCCTGGAGGAGAAGTGGATAGATGATCTGATTCCAGTATGAGTAGAAGGATCTTAGGACCCACCATCAAACTGACGAAGAAGGCAATACGACATGGTCATGACTTCAATCTGGTCGTCGCTAGCAGATAACACCCTGGCCATTATCGTAAATTTGGAACGGCCCTGCAGATTCAAGGCTAAATTCAATGTTGGATAGTTAAGAGAAGAAGTTATTTAAGAACATTTCCGCTAGAAGCGCACAATAAAGTGAAATTAGGGCGTGTTTCCGAGAAGAAGTATGCTCCCCTTGATATATAGGCAACATGTGTCATACACACGCGAAGCTCACCTGTTCGATATGCAGCAGCAATCACTTAATTGACTCACTCCAACCCTCTGACTCATGCTATATAAATCCTCTACGCTTTTACCTATCCCTTATGTTCACGTATACCAAGCGATGTCAAAGCAAGCGCATTTTTATTATCATATAAGCAGTCACTGGGAAAAATTGCACGAGAAAAAAAAATCTGCGCGAGGACTGGAATTATCACAAGTCCCGTAGTTCCGCAACAAGGGGAGGTGTCTTAAATCGCTCAGCTACAGTCTGGAAATCATTCTCCAAAGCATTGTTTCTCAACCTATGGTTCGCGAACCCCCAGGGGGTTCACAAGATATTTCAAGGGGTTCGCTAAAACTTTTCCGTAATGGCGGGTTTCGAGGTTAGGCCTATTATTGTTTCCCTCATTTGTGCAACATTGTAATAATAATAATAATAATAATAATAATAATAATAATAATAATAATAATAATAATAATAATAATAACAACAATAATAATAATAATTTTTAATTTGTACACAGATTTTCAATGTTTACATATTTAATTGCTTGTATCTTACATAATCTGCATTTTTTCGTATGATTTTATTGTATTATTTTTCTTTTTTTTCAATTTTGAACACCTTGCTGTTCTCCTCAAGAAATTCATTTCCGTTGACATAAGTTTTTGTTGAATAATAATAATAATAATAATAATAATAATAATAATTAGTAGTAGTAATAATAATATATTTGTAAAATAGCAAAATCGGTCCATAAATTTGACATCTGAGGATTCGCTTGCTTTGCGCAGTCCCTGCGTGAGGGACTTTTCATGACCATGAAGGCAAATCCATCCATCCATAGTAATTCTGCCCGAAGACAGGTCCTTCACTGCAATCATAGCATTTTCATGCTAAGCTTGCAGCTTTACTAGGGAATTGTAGGTGTGGTAGCTTCCCGTTGCTTTCCACACCGGTGAAGGATGATGATGATGATGATAAGGATGATGATGGTGATGGCCATATATGATTTCGGGGACCGTTTGGGCCTTAAAGTTTTCCTGACATTTGTCTTACAGGTGAGGAAAACCCCCAATAAAAACCTCACCCAGAAAAACTGCACCGACCGAGGATCGAACCCGGGCCCGCTGCGTGACAAGGCAGCACGCTACCTCGAGACCACAGAGGTGGACATGAAGGCAATCAGTAGCCAAAATTCAATACAAAATGTCTTCCCCTCTGAGGACTCCAATTAGCGATGTCCCGTAGCTCTGCGCCAAGGCAGGATGTCTTAAACCGTTCTGTTAAAAACAGCAGATAATATTTTGTACACGACCTTGGTACATCACAACGCTTCTCTGGAAGAAATTGCAAGGTAGGTTTCGGCATGTAATGATTGACAGTTCCCCTTGAAATATGCAGAGGCATAATTAAATTTAAATGAAAAACTGTTTGTAAAAGAAGAAACAGTACGTAAGTGCGCTGAGGAACAGATTTTATGGGGTAACATAATGATATACATTTTATTTAATTACAGTAATTTATATTTACGAGTAACTGAAGGTAAAAACATAAACCAGTTTTATAAACACACCGTGAAGGTCTATGGGAGGGGAGGTGTGACCCAAGAAAATATTATTCCTCCCTAAAGGTACGTCCCGGAAAGTGGCCTAACGGTTTAAGTTTAAGACAACATACAGTGGTGTAGAGATACAGGATTTGTGCTGGTTAGAGTTCCCATTTCCATTATCATCAGTGCCACGACAGTCCTTTCAGAAGCTCTGTCATTCCTTCTGTTCAGTGTTACAGTGTCTCAATTCCTTATCCCTAAGGTCCTGACGTATACAGTCTTCCTATTTCAATTTGGGACTTCCAACTTCCTAAATATCTTCTTCACTGTACTCTGTCACTAGCTGCAGCCGATTCCAACTTTGACCAGTAGTTTATTATTTGCCCAGCCTCATGGGCAAGTGGTCAGAGCTTCTGACTAAAATATTTTTTTCTTAAAGGGAAACATTTCATTATTGTATAATTATATTCTGCACACTCCATTCTTTTCCACTGGCCCAAAAATATGTTTCAAGATTCTTCTTTCAAATATCTATAATTTTTAAACATATTTCGACAATGGGCAATTCTATTAGCACTAACAAACTAATTAAGTGAGACTATCGAAATAAATATTCATATCCGCGCGGATATAACTCTCCATACATCGCAAACCTGAGCTAATATTTTCCAATTAATCCCTGTATAATTTACTTCCCTCGAATGTTATTCTCTCACCTCATTCTTAATCTACCTCTGGTTTTCGTACAAGGAGTTTCCAGTCCCTCTTCCATTATTAATTCGTGACACATCGCAGTCTACGACAACAATCACATACAACACTACATTAGGACTAGCACCGAGAACATCAAGTAATGTAGCGAAGAAAGACCTATTGAAGATGGAAGAGATTCTGAAAGGCCTTCAGGTACAAAAGAATATCTATTTTATAAGTTGAGAACGACGGCTCTGATCTAAGAAGGTACATTTTGACTTTATTTTATTTTACGACTATCCATCTCAACGGTTTTAAACAATGAATTTTATTAGTATTGAGTCTACGAAACTTAAGTTTTCATATTGTATCTAGTTTCCTATAAAGATCATGTACGTAGTTTAGTGTTATGTAGTTTTCTCCATTCATCTGTCTGTTCAACTCTCTTTGTCCGAAAATTTTCCTAAGAACTTTATTCTCAAATGAGTACATGTTTCACATCCATATAATATTCCTGTGCAAGCATAACAGCATATGGCGGATATTCTTTTACGGACTATTTAACTCATGCCCCAAATGGGACTCAATGGCCAATCACGTTTCAATGATTTCTGTGTTACAACCAATCAGAGTCGTGTTTCACGAAATATTTATCAGTGTTATAATTACCATATTAAAGAAAGCTCCTCCTTTTTACATTGCGTTCCTTTAGCAATAAATAGTATGATCTGGTTGCAGTGATAAACATAAGAAGCAGATGAAGCGTACCTATCGTTTGTCATTTGTTTTAAAACATCGCCGTTTACATTAAATATATAAATATTTTAAAAATAACTATGGTTAAATAATGATTTGTGAGTAAACAACTTAATTTTATTCGTTAAATAGTCCTAACAAATGCCACTCTTGATTTCCAAATTCTCTAGATAAATTCACTCCTCACTTCGTGAGTCGTGAATTTATCGATAATTTGGAAATCACTCGTGGCATTACTTATGATAACTCACAATAACGAATTTTGTCTTTTAGCTCATTTATGTCACGAAGATCGAGAAAAGTATATTTCCGGGCAACACTGGGTAATCAGCACGGGAAATCTTAAAATAATTACGATATAGGCATATATATATATATATATTATCATTTTTCAATTTAGTTATGTAACTAATCATAAGAAGTGCATTAATTTTTGTTTTTTAGCTCATTTATGCCAAGAAGATCGGGATGAGTAGATTCCCGGACAACGCCGAGTAAACAGCACAGGGCATCTAAAAATAATTACGATATAAATGTTTCCTCTCACTTATTTAACTAAACATAAAACACATTAATTTTCGTATTTCAGCTCATTTATGTCAAGAAGATCGGGATAAGTAGATTCCCGGGCAACGCCGGGTAATCAGCACGGGGTATCAAAAAATATAAATTTATAATTATTTTTCCTCCTACTTATTCAACTAAACATAAAAGCATATTCATTTTTATTTATTTAGGCGTAGCAGCGCACGCCGGGTATTTAACTAGTATCTTATAAATGCATGATGGTATTCATGCTGGTTTTAAAAGTTTAAAAATTACAAATTTGTTTGTTGATTATGAATTGGGAATGTCCTCAATTTATTATGTTGAAGACTAATACTGAGAGGGGTTCAGAATAAATAAAAATGGTATTAATTTGGTTGGTATATTAATTCTCAGTCAATGGCTCAACTACCAATATTCTGTATCAATAACTGTCTGATGCCTCAAATTAGATTTTCAAAAGATATTTGCTTTTGTAAGAACGCACTGGCATTTCTTTCGCGAAAAGACAATAGAACACGTAACTAATTTTGGACATTTATCGATTTAAGTAGTTATTTCGCGTGACCACAGATATAATAGGTATATATTGGGCTGGTGTTTGTTAACACACAGTTTACCTGCCAATTACGCCTGGAAGCATCCCAACATGCTGCCTCAAACTCTTTATTCATAGAGACGTTACCTAACTTAAGACACTTCCTGAAAATGCCTTATTCATGTAGGTCACTGAAGGAAACAATTTCAACCGTAATTTAATTCAGAGGATTTGATTGTACTGTACTCCCAGAAAAAGAAAGTCCCAAGAAGGAATGCGGCTGAGCCGATCACCACGCGGGTCTAGGTTGTATTGTACACTTAGAAAACATAGTTTGTCAATGCAGTATAACTTAATTAAAAACTAATCTAACATGTTTATACAGTAAAACGTGTTGAAAGCAGAATAGCTTGGGACCAATTTTTTCCACATTAGACAAAATTTCGCATTATAAAAAAAATATTAACCAATCTTAGATTGTAGAGTATCGTATGTCTTTTTTACGTACCTTGGATTAATTGTAGTTCCGCTGCCGTTGAAAAGTGAAGTATAGTATGTACGAGCGATTTCGACGGAAACGCATAAAAAAACAGTCCGTATCATCAGCGTTAAAAATGTCTCTTAGGCGGGTATCCTGAAATTAAAGTATGCAGTTTCGGTTTCCACTCACTAGCTAAAACTTTCGACCACATCCTTTGATTTCCCGCAAATTTAATTCCACACAACATTGTGTCGTCTTTTAAAACTGTCCACAACCAACCTGAAGATGCGTTGAAATCGTCATTCTCTAGGGATGTACAACAGTTAGAGCTTGACTTTGGAGCATCGGTCCGGGAAAACATTCCCACACTGCATCCTTGATTTCTTCATTTATTTTATTTATTTCTTGCTTTCCCCTTCGTTTGATTATTTCCTTGCATCCATTAATTAATTTTTTTCTTTGCGTTTAAAAATCTCATAAACTTTGGTTTTTCCACATTTAAATGTAGTCATTATTTCGCGTACTGAGAGTTTGTTTTTCTTTATATTCAATTACTTTCACTTTTTCGTTTAGTGACAATGATGCACATGATTTAGCCATCCTTATTCTGGAAATTCAGAACGCTACCTCTGAAATATAAGTACACAATCGGTCTCAGATCTTACAGTAATTTAAGATTTTACAGTGCACTGGTTATTTGTAAGACAGATGTCACAGGCCAAATATTTGTTAAAGGAACCTGTATTTCGCATACGGGTGTGCAGTGAGACGGAAAGAAAATTTCAGATACATGTAGAAATTCTACTTCACCCGGTGGCAGAAATCAGCCCATATTGTTATTTCGCCTAACGGGAATTCAATGAAGTGAAACTAATTTATTTCTCTTCCTATCTTTCCGCCTTATAAACATTATTATTCATTAATTGTGTAGAAATATCCTTCCGTTTCCGCGTCAGATTCCGTTTTATACAAAATAAATATATGTAAAATTATTATTATTTCGCCGGGACCAATAAATTTGTTCACATTGGACAGTTTTCCGCATTATTCACGTTCCGGATTAAACACGATTTACTGTATATATATATATATATATATATATATATATATATATATATATATATATATATTATTGTACGTACTACAGGGCTGGAGCTAAAAAAAATGGGGGTCATCAATGCAGTTAAAGTAGCTTCTTGGGCACTTAAATGGATTACGCTGTCTAAATCTTAACAAATACACCAAATTAATGTACACAGAATTAAAATAGTACATTACGATGCGAGGTTGGGAAGTGGTTTTTACAGAATCGAGGAAAATGTTTAAAAACCGAGCGATAACGAGGTTTTTAACTTCCCAGATTCTGTAAAACACTCCACAAACGTGCGTTGTACATTATTTTTTGTGTGGTGGTGTTTTCAAAATAATAAATAATAGTAAAATAATAACATATTTGGGTTCATTATAAACAATTGAATAATGTTAACAGTGTGGGCAATGTTTATTAGTTGAAGCAACAGGAGGCCGTGAGACCAATTTAGTGATAAAATGACGAAAAGTACGTATTTATTGTTTTATATTGTTTCAAATAAAGTTCAGTTCATTTAAAATGCAGCGACTTGTTTCGTATGATGTATATTAACACTAACTTTTGGATATTTTTTTTGTATATGCATTGCATGTAGTATACATAGAGGGTAGTGGTTTTACTTCCCACACGTGGTTTGTAATATGTAACATTACAATATAGTTATTTAGGTTGGCAACCCCGAAATGTAAGAAGTTGAACTTTCAATCACGGTCGCCATTGCTGTAAGTACGACATTACGCACTATAGCGCTAAAAAGGTATATTTAAAAAAATTGTACAAAAAAGTCCGCGACAGTATATGTTTATCTTTTGCGGATAACTCACAATAAACAATTTTTGTCTTTCAGCTTATTAATGTTAATAAGAAGATCGGGAAAAATAGATTACCGGGCAATGCCGGGTAATGAGCACGGGATATCTAAAAAAATACGACAAATTTATAATTACTTTTGTTTTTACTTATTCAACTAAATGTAAAAACAGATTTCATTTAGAAACGCACGGCAGTATAACATAAATCTAATATTTACATTTAAAACTACTGTGACGTAATATGGGTCAAATAACACAATAAACCATGCCGTTTTTAACTGTAATACACTAAAATACGCTGATACTATAATATATTATAAACAATAATTACTAAGATCTGATAGTAATTCTGCCCGAGGGCATATTTTAAAAAACTCTACAAAAAAAGTCCGCGACAACATAATATGTTTATCTTTTGTGGATAACTCACAATAACCATTTTTGTCTTTCAGCTTATTAACCCATTTGCCTCAAAGGACGAGGTAAATTCGCCGGCAGTTAAATGGCCTTCAACTCAGAAGACGAGGTACACTCGCTTAACTCTCCTCCTCCTGGCGCGACAGGCCTACAAGGCCCTTAGCCTACCAGCCGGCTGCTGGCCTCACATCCACACGTCAATCACAGAGGTAGATGATAATCAGCCAGTGTAGGGGTGACATGTGGTCAGCATGTCGAGTCCCCCAGCCGTTATAGCTGGTTTTCTCAACCTGGAGCCGCTACTTATTGTAGCTACCCAAATGCATCACGATGCTGGGTGGGCACCGGTCCCATACTGGCCGAAATACCATGAGAAAATTTCTTCCCCCATGGAGACTCGAACCAGCGCAAGTCCCGTAGCCCTGCGCCAAGGCTTCCTGCCTTAACCACTCGGCTACGGCGCGGGACCTCGCTTAACTCTGCTGTTATATATGTCGCAATATTTTGTACATCCCTTGGCAGGGTAATCCTTTGTTAACAATTAAGAATAGTAGAGGAATGTGCTTTTGCCTTCACCCTTAATGTGATCCCAAGTACCGTTATCTTTTGTTTGTTTTGAATGTCTGAAAATAGAAAATATAATTTACGGTAACTTAAATCGGGTGTCTGGGGAAATGCATTGAGCATTTAAACCTGAATCGAATTGGTTAATGCCACAGCGGTGGACTCATTTAGACTATAGGGGAATAATACAACCGGTGACTCGGTAGATTGTATAATCCTGAATACCTGCTGCCTGCCTCTTACTCGAGCAGGGTGTCCATATCCTACATAATTTGGTTCCGATTGCTAGATTGTGGCTTCGATTTCTGTGCCTTGTAGTTAAAACCGGCAGATATTTTTTGGATACTCTCTCTGGGAGGAATTTCAAGGCAGTTTCGGCATGCAATGGTTGACAGTTCCCTTGTTAGATACATCCTACACTTTCACAACTTATTAATTAAATTTATGGCTCTTTTTAGTCTAGCCGTAGCCTCACTTATGTTTGGAGTATCTAGACCAAGTTAATTTAGATACGCTTATTTCAATACAGATGTCATGAATGGTATGCGCTCAACATACAGACCCAATGAGACATCTATAGTTTCCCGGTTTAACTTTACGAGAAATTTGTAGAATGAGACAACTGTACTCACCTCTCTCACTCGCACCAGTGTTATCGATGTTTCTTTACCAAATGTTAATGGGCAAGGGGGGAGAGGAAAAGTGACAACAGGATGGGTTCTTTCTTTTGCATCTGGACTACAGTAGGTGAAAGATCTACCCTTGTATCTCCACATATATATCTCTCTCTCCCTCTCCCTCTCTCTCCCTCTCTCTCACTCTCTCTCACTCTCTCTCTCTCCCTCTCTCTCCCCTCTCTCTCTCTCCCTCTCTCTCTCTCTCCCTCTCCCCCTCTCTCTCTCTATCTCTCTCTCTCTATCTATCTCTCTCTCTCACTCTCACTCGCTCACTCTCTCTCTCTCGCTCTCTCTCCCTCTCTCCCCCTCCCTCTCTCTCTCCCCCTCCCCCCTCTCTCTCTCACTCACTCACTCTCTCTCTCCATCTACCCTCTCTCCTCTCCCCCCTCTCCCTCCCTCTCAACCTCTCCTCCCCCTCTCTTCTCTCTCTTTCTCTCTCTCGCTCTCTCCTCTCCTCTCTCTCTTCTCTTTCTCTCCCTCCT